>JASVER010000050.1:4779168-4793481 GCA_030449065.1 Oceanodroma leucorhoa | reverse complement strand
CATCATATGGTATGGAATACCCCATTGGCCAGCTGGCCTAGCTGTCCTGGCTGTGCTCCCTCCCAGCTTCTTGTGCACCTCACAGAGCATGTGAGCTGAAAAGTCCTTGAGAAAGTAGMCTACCTAGCAACAACTAAAAACATTAGTGTGTTATCAACATTCTTCTTACACTAAATCCAAAACATAGCACTATACCAACTACTAGAAAGAAAATTAATTCCACCCCAGCCAAAACCAGGACATCTTTATAGGTGAATCACAGTTTTGTTTTGCTTTTTTTAMATTAAGATTTCTAAGACCTTTCTTCATTGCATGAAAGCTATTATCAGTCTCCTGGTTTTATACAAGGCCTAGAATACAGCATTTCCTCCATCTGACCTTCATAAAATGGAGGATTATTTATAATAATAGCTCTTCTATCCTTCTTTTGACCTTTCCAGGTTTTAGTGAGCAATGAGAAAAGCTTCCTGTAAATGTTGCTTTAATCTACATTTCTCAATGTGTAAAGCAGAAGTTCTGGTTTCCCATGCATTTTTGTACAGCAAACTAAAAAAATGCAAATCTTGAAGAGCTTTTGGAAGTGGTAGAAGCAGGCAAAGAACATAAGGGTAATCTTGCACCCTAATTTCTTTGGTAGCTCATTACTCTGAGTAGGATCTCTGTTTTCTTCTGAACTTCCAAGCTGGCTAATTTCTTATGACTCATCAAAAAGGCTTACAGATGACTGATACGTAGATTACTTGTGCATTGGTGTGTGTCATGTTGAACTCTTAAGCAAATGGAAGTTTCTATTAAGAAATACTCGAGAAATTCTAATGACTTGTAATGCCTTTTATTTGCAGGTAGTTCTTTAGTTTAAAAATGGAATTTACAAAATAGAAGTCTCTTTTTTGAGAGAAGCCGTTGAATAAGTTGTTGGTGGGGAAACACTTTGTTACATGATGAATATGTTAGGTGTGTACAAAAAAAGGAGTAAGCCTCCTAATCTCTGGATTTTAACAGCACATCTGGATTTATAAAATTGTTTTATTCTGAAATGTTCAGCTTTATGCTTTTGTATTAAGGAGATCTAAACTCTGGAAATTATTAATTTGGAACTATTTTAAGCATTAGCCTAGTGATGGGCAATACTATTTGAATTGTTTGGAATACTAACACCTGAGCGCCTGCCCCAGCAAGCACTGCATTCCTAYTAGTTGGCATGAACAGGCGTGGGGTCTCGAGGCCTGTCTCTGAGTCACCTCCCACCTGTCTAATCCCCCCCTTCCCACTCAGTTTGCTTTCCGTGACCAGCCTTGGTCCCCTCCAGACACCTCTAGGCATCCACCGGCTTTCTGGGAGARGGGAATCTTGCTCCCAACACAACCCTCTCCATCCTCTCTTTCCCGTCATACCTGTGTGCCTGTACCTGCTTCCTCCGCCCTTCTCCCTGAGGGCGAGGAGCCTTGCAGGTAGCAGCAGGGAGGGCAGAGTGCCAGATACAGAGCCGTGGCATCCCTGCCGAGTAACTTGGTCTTTCCGAGCCTTGTGGACATTGGCAGGCGATGATACGGTAGCCCTGATACGCTGCGCTTCCCTGCGCTGTCCCTCTGTTTGGGATACTGTGCGCTCTTTCTCCCTGGCCTGAGAACAGTGCTCTCAAATGTCCCTTCTTATTTCCACTCCCCCCCCATCTTCCTTGCATCTTGCTGCGTTCTTCACTTTTATCTTTGCCGTTTCTTTCTTTCTTTGGCTTACTCTTGCAGAGATGTCACCTCACTTGCAGTTCTCTGTGCGTGGTCTGGTGAGGCAGAAGAAGCAGCAAGGACGTGAATTGTAGTGGTGGCAGTAATTCAAGAATATTTGAGGTTGAAGATGGTGCAGGGACTCCTAACTCCTGTCTTAGCTGCCAAAACTTTGCATAGAAGAGCTTTTGGGCTTGTGCAATGTTTTTTTTCCACTGTAGCTGTCAGGCAGTAAGTGCTGGCATGAGACATGAGAAGGAACTAGGGTTGCCTCATGTGTGAGGGGAATATGTGGGGCTGTCACCCAGAGGGGTGGAATRATTTAAGGAAGCAGCACTCCGGTTTTCATCTGCCATACTTTGTTTATTTCTGCAGCCGTTTCAAAAGTAAAACCTAGAGTTTCTGCTGACTTTTTTTTTCCTGGGCAGTCCCCACTCACTAAAGATGTGAATCACCGGTGTGCATGATGTGGTTTGGTGGTTTGAATTATCATTCAGCTTAGGTAATACATGCTGTCCACTTTTCTATGCAGCATTGGTTAGTAGGTACTCGTTCTTTCTCCTGGTGAGTGGAATCAGAGCACGTTGTAAATCTAACAATGGAAAATCACCTTATTTCAGTTGTAGAAGACCTCTAAACTTTGCCTTGGTGAGCTGTTATCAATGATTTGAGGCTTCAGTGCTTGGTAAATGGGGCTATATCTGGCTGGTGACCGGTCACCAGCRGTGTTCCTCAGGGTTCAATTCTAGGGCCAGTTCTGTTCAATATATTTATYGGTGATCTGGATGCAGGAGTTGAATGCACCATGAGCAAGTTTGCTGATGATACCAAACTGGGAGGTGCTCTTGACTCTTTTGAGGGACAAGAGGCCTTGCAGAGGGATCTAGATAGATTGGAGCATTGGGCAATGATTAATGGGATGAAATTTAACAAGTCCAAATGCTGGATTCTGCACCTAGGGCAGAGTAATGCCGGGCACAAGTATAMATTGGGAGAGGAGGGCTGGAGAGCAGCCCCGCAGAAAGGGATCCTATTGAGCCTGCTGGTCGGCAGCAGGCTCAATAGGACTCAGCAGCGTGCCCTGGCAGCCAAGAGGGCAAACGGCATCCTGGGGTGCATCAAGCACGGCATAACCAGCCGGTCAAAAGGGGCGATTATCCCGCTGTATTCAGCGTTGGGGCAGCCTCACCTCGAGTGCTGTGTGCAGTTCTGGGCCCCGCAATGTAAGAAGGATGTGAAGGTCCTTGAATGCCTCCAGAGGAGGGCAGCAGAGCTGGTGAAAGAGCTGGAAGGCATGTCCTCTGAGGAGCGGCTAAGGACTTTGGGCTTGTCTAGTTTGGAGAAAAGGAGGCTGAGGGGCGACCTCATCGCTCTCTCCAGCTTCCTGAGGAGGGGAAGGGGAGAGGGAGGTGCTSAGCTCTTCTCCCTGGGATCCAGCGACAGGACACGTGGGAATGGTTCAAAGCTGCGCCAGGGGAGGTTCAGACTGGGCATTAGGAAGCATTTCTTTACCGAGAGGGTGGTTAAACCCTGGAACAGGCTTCCTAGAGAGGTGGTYGATGCCCCATGCCTGTCAGTGTTTATGAGGCATTTTGACAATGCCCTTAACAATACGCTTTAATTTTTGGTCAGCCCYGAATTGGTCAGGCAGTTGGACTAGATGGTTGTTGTAGGTCCCTTCCAACTGAAGTATTCTATTCTAGTTTCATGTATTTCCTGAATTTTATGAAGTCTGTCATTGGTATAAATCAGTATACTGCTGAATGGCTTGGGGAGCTGCTTAAGATGGTGGTGGKTTTTTTTTCTGCCTTGTGAATTATTTTTCTGGAAGGTTTCTGGAAGGTTTGTGAGTCACTTGTGGTCTGTGACTCTCTTCCTCAGATTTTGATCAGTAATAATGTGTTAAGTCCTGGTTTGATTAYGCTTATAGACACRCTTTCACTTAATCTGAAAAATTGAAAATGCCTTTCCTGTTTTGTTTTTGTTTTTGAAGGTGTATCTGACCAATTTTCTGTGGGTTTTTGGCTTGATCTTTGATGCTTTCCTCTGTTGTTTCTATAGCCGACTTGTCTGACTTATGGGCTGGCTGTATATGTTCCCATATCAGGGGATTAATCATTGGCTAGAGAATCAGGATTTTTTATTGTTGCTGTCAGACCATCTGTGTCAATGATCTTTTACCCGTTTTTCTGCAAGCAATCAATCTTGTAAGACTATSAGCTGCTGAAACGAGTTTTATTTCTTACTGAGTTGTTGTTGGAGTGCTYGCATTTATCCTGTGGTCAGCTAATTAAGTCTGAAATGATAGCTATTTAAATATGTGGTTCTCTTTTTCCTGTTCACCATTTTAGCATATGGTTTATTGAATATGTCTTTGTATGACAGAGCTCTCTGAAAAATGGGGTTTTTGCTTTCTCAGAGTTGCAAAGTCCTATACTTCTTGAGGTTTTAAGTTGCTTTCATGTATGTATCTTTCTCCCCCAAGGCTTTAATTTTGAGAGAGAAACAGGACAGCATGGGGCTGTCATAGCCATCTCATTCTGCGTATCCCTTCTTAAGCTTGCAACCACAAAATTGGTATCAGCGTTGTGGTTTACCCTTATTGGTTTACTTTGCCTTTGCTATAAMTCTCCTAGCTGAAAAAGCAAAAAGAAACGGAACTCTGAAGCTGTGCCTGTACAGCTAGGCATCTTACCCCTTTCAAAAAAGGAAGCTGGGAAAACATTACAATCTAGGGAAGTTAGTGTAGTAAAACTCAGGGTGAGATTATATGGGTGGGGTGGTATTTATTTGCAAAAAAATGAGCTTATTTTCATGCATTCACACGATCTGATGCATAGACTACATTGGCCCACGCTCTCCGTGACTTACTCAGAAGCACCAATAAGTGTATGTCCAGCTGGTGTGGCCAGGATGACTTGTGGGCCACTCAGACGACAAGGGACACTGGCTGTCAAGTCTTCATTGTGCCGCTGGGGTTCTTCATGACACTGCAAACTAGTTTTTGGACAAGTTGATCATATCCTTCGGGAGTCGTCAGCTGGTATGGGATGGGCCTTTGCCGTAGAAACTTGCTGACTTCAGGCTCCATAAATCTTGCGCCAAGTTTTTTCCCGTTTTCTTCTTGTTTTTTTTTTCTTCTTTTTAACCTTTTTATTATTGTATGTTTTTTCCTTGTCTGACTGCATGTTTGAAATACATGCCTGGGGTCTGTTTTTCTGTCGGGCCAACAGGCAAAGGAACCGTGTTTGTGATATGCTGCAATCTCATTACCATCCTCCTGGTGCAGGGTCTTTTGCTGATGAGTCATCTGTGCTGTGGTCTTACCAGAGTGTAGACCTTTTGGCATAACATAACATGACATAAACAGCACATTTCTCAATTTCACTGCTGGGAATAGTGTCGTGAAAACAATGTCCAGGGAAGGGTTGTCCTTCGTTATCGGTACAGGCCATTCTCTTAACCCTTTGTTTTGCTGTTTCTTCCCGTGTGTGTGTGTACACATAGTCCCACTCCCTTACAGTCATACTGCAGTCATGCCAATCTTAATATTTCTGTGAAAATTCTTGACAATAGTCATCTTCAAAATGAAAAATAGCAAGTAAATCTTAAAGGAATTAAATAAAAGAAAAAAGTGCACATTTTTGTGGCAGACTTCAGACTGAATGTTAACAGCTTCAGTTTAAAAGGAGTAAGGTACATTTGACAGGGGGAGAAGTTGAAAACCCAACTTTCCCACATTGCTAGGGCTGGCTTGCTCAGGAGGAGTTTTGGAAGCTTTTCTGTACTTTGCATGCAGTGAGATCCTCCTCTGCCTTSTTATTCCAAACTTCCCATCTGGTTTATTTATTCAGTAGAACTGCAAGTACTGGATGCATTCTTCTCTCTGGAACTGTCTTACTGCCTTCCTTAATAAAAGCATTCCTTTGCTCTTGAGTAACTTTCTTGCAAGCTGCAGCATTTTCAAGGCAATCCATCCATAAATTGCACATCACGAAAAGTATTTGCTTTATATATAACCAGTTTGTCATAGAGACCATTGTATGGCATATTAATAACACAGATGACAGGCATGGGTTGTTTGGAGGTTTGTTTTGGTAAATAATCTCCCCACACTTTTGTCAGTGGAGGGTCCTGATACCGGAATTGGTYAAGTCAGTTGAACTCACTGTTATAAAAAGATTTAATTGTAAGTGCTGAAGTCAGCTGTRCAGTCTGCCAGGGGAGATGATGTTTTCTTACCTTGTTGCTCTCCCTCTTTCTTTCCCTCTCTCTCCCTCTCCCTCTGTATTTACAGGTTATCCTAACATTCGTCTGTGTGTTGACAAAGGAATCTGTAGAAATTGCTCCAGTGCCATATACACTGCAAGTCCATCGGGTAGCTTTGGATGGAAAAGACCCCTCTAATCCCTTGAGGAGAGAAAAGAGGCAGGTGCAGTGCCTGCTAGGACAATACCTACATCCCAGAGAGACCCACTGCTGCATGAGGTGCCATGCAGGTACGTAAAATAAGTACAGTAATAGTGACCTTCACCTTAGAGGCATTTCCCTGTCCTGCGCTCTCAAACTGTCTCTGTCCTACAGCTACATCAGTGCTCCCTTTCCTTGGTACCCATCCCTACCCAGATACGTTCTTATTCCTTGTCTCTCTTCTTTTGGGCTGTCAGTGTCCTTCACACTGGTGAGAGGAAGCATACTCAATCCTTATGCCATCAACTCCGGGGTTTTTCTGAGGAATCAATGACTCCCATCCTCYCTACGACAACGCGTTTGCCTTCCTGTCAGAGCTCTGTTAAGTGATTTTCTTGCAGGTACCTACAAGGCAAAAGACTGTGATCGGCCTGACCAGGCACCTGTCTGTCTTCCATGTGCTAATGGCACATTCACAGCTGTTGATAATACCATGTCTAAATGCTTCCAGTGTACACATTGCCGTACAGGTGAGTTATCTACACGACCTGAGGAAAATGGGTAGTAGTGGGGGGCTGGAGGGGATGGCAAGGAGAGCGAGGAAGTTTGGAAAAGTAAGCAACTGAATGGGCACAAGGACAGTGTACAGGAAGGGATTGGGGACAGCAGGAGTAAGGGTTACCAAATTACTACRGTCTGAGACACAGTTTGCAAGCCTTTTTGGCCTTTCTCTGGGAAGATTAGGGGATAACAATGCCTCTCATCATAAGGGTGCTCTCAGCTGAAGGTGAGGCAAGAGGTTGGAATAATTGCTTTTCTTTTCCTCAGAATTCCAGCAGATAGTAGAGGCCCCCTGCACCCCAAAGCAAGATACCGTATGCGGCTGTCGGAAGAATCAATATCAGGTTGGCTTGTCCGACCTCTTCCAGTGTAGGAACTGCAGCTCGTGTGTCAATGGGATTATTGCCAACTGTGAGTATGGCATGGATATGGCTCCAGTACGGACAGACTGTACTAGGGTAGACATTAGCAGCCCTCTTTTCACTTTCTGACACACTGCAGCGCCTTGCCCTGAAGTGATTGTAGTTTTGGAACAACTCTTGGTTTTGCCTGTCGCTTTTCCCCAGAAAGACTGCCATTTTTTTGCCTGCTTGGCATCAATTCCTGTTTTCTACGACAGTTTCTACCATCCTTTTGTCCTTGAATGATTTCCCGGTTTTGGCTGTTGTGAGGAGATACTTTTCTACTTAATTTTGGTACATCTGCCTTGCACGTACTGAAGCAAGGTCTTTATGCTCTAGAGCAGACTTCCCCCTTACCTTCCTTTTTYGTCTCTGTGAGGATATTTCTCCTGATTCTCATTGCACTTCCCTCAGCAATTGCTGGAAGCACTTCGAGTACAATGGCTGAAAATACCGCTGGTCCTGGTGCCCAGCTGAACTGCTTTTTAGTCGGTTGCTGAACCACCACAGTGTACTGTGCAGTGTTTTAAACTAAAGAGCTGCTCAGGTAATGCTGAACTGTACCCAGTGGCATTGGGTGTGACCTGGGGATAGTGCAGGTGTCTAGGAGRAGTGCCCATGTTAACTGTCTCAAGCTGCCTCATGTCCAGACAGGAACCAGAGATCTTAACTAAATACTGCTTGCCGCCCTCCACCTTGTGCTGTAGTCTAATTCTGTTCGTGTCCCTTAAATGTTCCTTACCTCGTTGTCCTAAAGCTAACCCCTCTTCTTTGCGAATTCTGCTTCTCCTGATCCCTTTCCCATCTCTTACCCTGCCTAGTGTGAGGTTTGCTGTCTCACTGGTGAATGCGTTCCCTCTTGGTGCTCAGTAATCTTCCTCTGTCACAGTTTCGATGCTTACACCTATCCTCAAGGGTCGTCATTGTACGCTGCCCTCGAGCAATTTCCTTCCCTCTTGACACAGAACTGGCTTAGTCCTGTCCCTCACTTGCCACAGAATGCATGCTGCTTGTTCTAGTACCTTTTTCCCTCCCCTCATGCAACTTTATGTCCTTCCATCACTATTCTTGTCTGCTCCTCCCCACACCTGCTTTACTCAGTCTCCATATTGTGACTTGCTCAGAAGCAATAGCTCTTTTATTTCTTGCCTCACAGCATAGCAGATCACAAGAGTGGATATGTGTCCCATAGCTTGAAGTGATTTCTCTCTGCCCTGAACTCACTTCCTCACCAGTCTCAGCTGCTCAGGGACCACTTCTCCCTCATCTTTGCCTAATGTGATTTCCCCTTCCTGATATGCTTGAACTTGAGTGACTTTCTCCGCTTTTGCACTGGAATTGTCATTATCCATTAGACCAATTTCAGCTGCACTGTAATTTTACTCCCTTTCCAAGCCTCTACAGAGGTCCCTGACCTACTAGGACAGTGRTATCCTTACTTTTTATTATTTTTATCCCCCCCTTCTGTCCTCAGACATAGACTGAATCCTCTTTCTCTTCTTCAGTAGCAGTTCTCCAGGCTCAAAGAGGGATAATCTCCCACCCRTCTTGRAGGGGATTTTTCTCTGTTTGTTTTCTTCTCTGTCCCGATTATGGCAACGGTTTCTTCTTTTCTCTGCAGGTTCAAAGAACAGAGACACGATTTGCAGGTGTAAGCCTCGATTCTTCCTGACACTTAATAATGTTTGCAAGCCTTGCAACAGGTGAGCTTTTTTCCCTCTRCCCCTCCATTGATTAGGAGAGACAGCAGACAGAAGCCCCACAGGGGGAGGAAATTTTTCTTAAGGCTCTGTTCATCTTGACATAACTTTACATCATTCTGCCCTTCTGGGGCAACTGGGTCTTCCCCTCTGCCACCCCCGGTCTTCTCCATGTAGGCATCAGCCCACCAAGAACCCAAAGTCACTAGCCACACYGCATTGCTCTGCTTTGCGGGTTCATCTTGACTTGTCTGTTACTTAGGGTTGTCGCAAAGGGCTGGTGTTTCATTTCATGCATGCTCACCTCTCTGATTTGCTCTTTCAGCTGCGTTGGAGAAGAATGCTTGCAGTGTCATAGCCCAGTGACTACCTCGCCGACTTCGTCTGGGCTGAGTGAGTACTGGGGGAATGGAGGGACAGTGGAAACTTCTGTTCTGTTAATGCCTTTTGTAAAGTGTTACTTTGCCCACTCTCTCAAACCATTATTCCTTTTCTCCCTACCATTTGCACATCTTCACCTGCTGTTCTTTCTCTAGCACTTACCTCTTCCTTTCTCAGTCACTCACTCATTTGCCTTTTTGTCCAGATGGGAGCCTTGTCCTTGGCATCATCGTTGCAATATCTGGAATTATCTCTGTCCTCTACATTGTAAATAAAGTAGTGAAGCCGGTCCAGGAAAATGGGATAGCATCATCTTTCTACTCCTGTGGTGAGTACAGCAGCATATGCAGTGATATTAATTGGGATAGACATAATTCTCTGTGTCTTTGTGTATGCGCACATGTCGAGGGAAGAAGTGGGATCCCATTACTCTGCTTTGCTGCAAGGCCAGAAGAACATGCGAACTCGGCAGCTAAGCTTATTGTTGCAGTTCTTACAACTCTGCATCCATGCCCATAGCTGTGACTGGAAGTGCATGTGAGCTCATTGCTGAGACATGTGCATTTTGCTAGAAAACCTTTCTGAGGGCAGGATTGTGAATAGCTGCTTTCCTGTTTTCTCTGGGACAAGAGGAAGTGAAAATAATTTCTGCTTTCTTTTTTCTTTTTTTTCTTTAAAGTTTTTTTGCCGCAGACAACCAAGGAGCCAGTATCTGAGGTAAGCAAGATGATGAGCTTTCCTTCCACTTTCAACTAAGTCAGCCTGGGATCCAGAGTAACATTTTTCCCCATGGGCTGTTTTCAGGTCTTGTATTTTCAGATGAGCTGAGTAATAGGAATGTTTAATTCAGAAGTCTATTCCTGTAGAGGGTGGAGCCATTAACATTTTACTTCCCCACTTCTAGAGGATGCTTTTCAAACTCCTGGCTTTTTGCTCTTTTTTTCCTGGATCCATTTTTTTCAGATAGCTGGTCTTTAATCCCTTTTTCTCCCTATGTACCCCAATTTTACTTCACATCTTGACCCCACAAGCCTCTCAGTGCTGTTTCACAGTGTTCTCTCAGGTCCAATGTTGTTCTGTAATTAAGAGGGCCCAAGCAGTAGTTGAGGTGGGGTTTCCACAGCCTTACAGAGAAGGCCGATGGGAAAGGTGGCATGTGGAGCTTCTAGAATGGTGATGATTTCAGGTCCCAGCCTTACTTGATTTTGTAAAGAAACATTTTTTCCAGACTACCATTTTTTGGTGCCAGAAGAGAGTTAATCTCCTTGGGTTCTGCTGGAAAGAAATGTTTGGTGCCTTCTGCTCAAACAAGGCATACAGGAAGAATTAAAACCTCAGCACCTGCTCCCCACCTATCTTGGATAAATTTTAGTATATAAAGGTAGTGGTTCCTTGCAGGAGACAGGTGTATTGTGCTGCTGTGGGTGATTCTGGACTAAGAAAACGTGTCTTTCAGGTTGAGGTAAAAAGAAGTGAAATTTCCATCCTTCTTCCCGACTCCCAGAAGGAAACAGAATTGCCAGTGAATGCAACACCACCACCTGCGCCTCTGCCGCAGAGTTCACATGAGTTACCAGACTGTGTCAGACCTGCCAGGAAGACGCAGCTTCCAGAYAGTAAGTGAAACTCCCCCATCCTTCCCTCCTTTCCCAGGCAAACGAGAACCTGATTATGCAGATGCGGCTAGGAGGATGTTGGACAGACCTTACCCGGTGTACATGACCTGTGTGTATACTTCATGCATGGCACAGTACGAAGTCAGAAGCATGCCTAGAGCCTGTGAGCCTGTATATGCCAAACATTTACATGAGGCCTTTCTGTTGTCTCTTTGCCCTACCAGCAAAATGGATTGTAATATGTGGTGTCATGCTGTCAGTCTTAATGCCTCTGGGATGGTGACCCAGAGCATTCTTTTGGCAGGAATATGTGGCAGCAAGGCCCTAAGCATGTGTGCTCGGCTCTGCTCATAACCTTACATAAGAGCATATGGAAGCATTCCCATTGCTTTTTGAGGGATAAGAGCAAGTCTGGACATCACACGAGTCTGTGTGGCTACTCTGTAGAAGACCTGAACAGGAGGGGGCAATGCATGATATCCCAAGGCACCATCCAGTGCTGAATTATTCACATTCTCCTTGGAGAGACTGCAGAATCCTAGTCCTCACACTTTGTCTTCTCTTTTCATAGACCCTGCTATTCTCTACACTGTGGTGGATCACGTACCGCCATCTCGGTGGAAAGAATTTGTGAGGCGTCTGGGTCTGAGTGACCATGACCTAGAGCGAATTGAGATGGAGCATCGGCGTTTACGAGATGCCCAGTATGAAATGCTTAGACTGTGGAAGCTGCAGATGGGCCATGCTGCAACTGTAGAGCACATCAGCTGTGTCCTCAACCAGATGGAGCTGAGTGGCTGCAGTGAAGCTATTCAAGAGGCTTTGCTAAACCAGAACTCTCCGCAACCTTGCAGTCTCCACAGCCATCTTTAATCTAGTTCTGCTTTAGTTGCCCTCGCTATGGCTGTTAAGAGAGGATCGTAACTCCCTCCCTTTCCTATCTTCCTTTTCCCATACCTCCGTATCTTTCTAACACTCCTTAACTGGGTTTGTTGGAGACAGCAGCAGATGATGCTGGAGGGGGGCTGAGGTTTGCTTCTCAACAAACCATGTAGTCCAGCATCTTTAAACCAAGGCAGGCCTCTGCAACAACTCCTTTCCCAAGGAGGGAAAGCACCTCATGAAGGAAGTGGTGTGTGGACTCTGACCAAGATGAAAATGAGCTCAGAGTGACTTGATAGATCAGCTACTCTACAGACAAGTTGTTGCTGAAACAGGTGCCCCACCCACCATGTGGTAGGTAAACGTGTAGGGTGACTTGGTTAAGCTGGCTGTTCAGATGGTAAAGTACTCGCTCACTTTTTGCAGATCTGTTTTTCTGCAAGATCAGACAGTTGAACTGGCTCACATTGCAGCCCTTTGATCGCTAGATCTGACTCAAGGGAAGTGGTGGGAGGACATGCTCGTTTCTGGGAGCAGGGGAGGATTGCCCCCTTTCGGTATCAACTAGTTATCGCTGTGGCAAAAGAGTCACAGAGATTCAGAAGTGGTGGCTCTGTGAGAAACAGAAGGACGTTATCCTTTCCACACCCCCATTTCCCTCCGGTTCAAGAGGAATAAGGATTCCAAGCCAGTGAGTCAGATGAGACGGTTGGTGCTTTTTTCCTCAAGTTTTTTTTTTTTTCTGTACCTAGAGACCATGTAAGATAGCATTAACAAAACACCTKCTTGTGTGTTTGCCCAAGTGCAGCGGGGAAAGGAACGTGTGCGTCTGTCTGGGTGAGAAGGTACCTGTGTACCTAGTAGCGTGAGCGCCTCTGCAGATCTGTGCTTGCACCCAGGTCGGTAGGCTTGTGTCTACCTGCTTATCTGTCTCTGAATGATTCGCTGAATCTGATCTAACTGCAAATGGGACTGTGTATGTGTACATATATATATATATATATATATATATATTTTAGCAACTGTTGAATAACTTCACACTACTTCCTGGACTGCATTCTGTGATTGCTACTTGGGTGTAAGAGGCATTCGGTACCATCTCCAGGCTCTCACCATCGCTTTCTCACAGGTATTACCCTGGGTGAAGCAGAAGTAGCAAAAATCCATTAGCCTGCATCAGGTGCAGGTTGTCCACACAATTGTAACGTGGATTTTTTTGTTAAGTCTCTTGTCCCTTGACCAGAGAGAAATTTTCTATTGTAAATACACTAAATATTCTGTATTAAAATTCATATTTTTACATCTGCCTCTGTTCTGGTTTTGTCCATATCGACTTCCCTGCTGTGGCTGTAGGTGGGAGCAGAGAAAGGGGAATAACTTCCACAAGCAGCAAGAGTAGGCTGCAAGAGTGGGTGGGTTGATGGTCTGATGAAATTTTTTAAAAAAACACAAGTTTTATGAACTTTTGTATGTAAAGCTTGGCTGCCCTCCAGTCACAGGAAGCTGTCTGAGGGCAGGAAGTAGGACCGAAATTAAATTCGGTCTTCTCAGACATTCAAAAGTCAAAGGGGATGCTAGCATGTTTAAAGTGAATTTTTAAACCACATACAATGAGTCATTTTGATTTGTTACTTGGCTTTTTAAAGAGGAAAATATCTTTAAATAAAAGAATAATAATAGATTATACTTTAACACTAGTCCTACAGAGACATGTTTTGGTCTGAGGAGCCAAAGTACTGTGGTAAGGCAGCGAGGACCGTTCGTACTCTACCGATGAGGAAACTTGGAAGTGGAAAGAGTCCAAGTTCACAACAGCCAGTGACAAAGCCAGGAACTGAAGTCAGTTTTGATTCCCAGTTTGAGGCTTTGTTTTGCGATGCCTACATACTATTTTAATTGAGGCTGATTTTTTTTTTTTTTTTGATCAAAGGAGATAGTACAAAGCTCACTGTAATACACTTTCTCTCACAATTTATGTTCAACAAGCACAGCAGCATGATAACTACTAGAAGTACATGCTTTAGATGTGAAATTGTGCTTAAAGTGGGGAAATTCTTAGAAATCTTCTCCAGGTATGATATCTAAGCCTTTTTTTTTTTCCCCCTCCCACATGAAACCATCATTTAATGGCAATCCATCGTTTAAAATCCAGGTATTTCTGAAGTTCACTCTGCAAGGTAAGCCACAAGCAGCAGGCCCCGGGGCTGCTGCTCGGCGGTCAGTGACTCCATGCCCCACTTTCACAGAAGTGGGTGACTCTGAGGCGTTTCAGAGCATGTTAAAGATCTTTTGAAGGTGACGAAGGTGACGTGGGCAGGTAATACGTGTGAACACGAACGCGGCGGCTCCTCGCGCTGCAGAGTCTGCGCCTGGACAGAGCGGCTGCCAGAAAACTGGACCTTTGAGCTGTTCACGTAATTTTATTTTTAATTTGTCTTTATTACTCGTTGAGTATCTAACCCTGAGGCGATGATGCCCGTATAGAAAACGTTTATATTATAAAATACGGTGGTCGCCTCTCTAGCTGTCCCTCACAGCGGGGGGGTGACTCGCCGCTCCCCTGTCACCGCGGCGGGCGATGGTCTGAGCGGGGCGGTGCGCGGCCCCCCCCTGCCGCCTGCTGCGCATTGGTACGCCC
>JASVER010000050.1:4767837-4778878 GCA_030449065.1 Oceanodroma leucorhoa | reverse complement strand
GGGAGGCCAGGCCGCGTCCCGGGGCTGTGCAGCGGTTCCCGCCGCCGCCGTGTGTGTGTGTCTGTGTGTGTGTGTGTGTCCGCCCCCGGGCTGTGGCGAGCGGGAGGGGGCTGGCACCCGTAACCGCTGCTTGTACCTTTCAGCCTGAATTTCAAGGACCCTGAGGCGGTGAGAGCCCTGACGTGTACCCTCCTGAAGGAGGATTTTGGGCTTACGATTGACATCCCGGTGGAAAGGCTTATTCCTACCGTTCCCTTGAGGCTGAACTACATCCACTGGGTGGAGGATCTCATTGGTCACCAGGATGCCGACAAGCAAGTCCTTAGGCGAGGCATTGACATAGGTACTCGGAAAGGCAAAATGTTCAGGTCGTTATTTACTGTCAATGAAACTAGCTGATAAAATTTGTTACCCGTCCGTGGAGAAACGTGAAGTTCGAGAAACAAAAAAAACCTGAACCGTGCTCGCCATGGTGAAACGGGCAATCTGACTCYGCTGGTATTTTGTTCAGCTTCTTGGTGGGGAGGATTTCTCTGCACAAACACACAAATGGACATAGCAGGGAATTATTTGGCTTTTTGTGCCCTTGAACTCTCTTGAGTGTAGCTTTGTGTGGTATACAAAAATTATGCTGCTAGTAATGCATGCAAAAATGTCATTCTAAAGGAATTTAAAAAAAAATGATGGCATTTCTTCCCAATCTTCTAACTAGTGAATTATGTTATATTAGCAATCTATTAATTTTGCTTTTGGATGTCTGCACAAGAGAGTTTGTGGGTTGCATAGCAATATTTTCTAGTATTCCTTTTAATAAAATTTTTTTAGTGGTGTCAGGTGTATTTGACAGATGAATGATCTGTCTTTTTCAGACTTTGATTTATTTAAATGCAGATATTTTCATGAGCTAAATTGTAAAAGAAGCTTAATTAGAAACCAAGGCAARTACTAGCAAAGCCGCCTTTTGGTTGTAGATGGTCAAAGACTTCCTGTATATTGTTGAAAACAAAATATTTTTTAAACTGGACTAAGCATTCGGAGATGGATGATATCGTCCAGTGCATGTGTCTAGGAGCATTGCAGCTTTTTCAGTTTCAACATTTGGATTGTTGGACAATATCTGGATAATGTCTGCATTAAGCAGTAGATGAATATAAACAGTTATTCAGTAGAGATGTGGATTTATAAGATGTACACTGATGCACATAATTTGGTTTTCATTAGAAATAAAAAAGGCAATCTCTGTAGGAGCAAGGTACTATATTCACATACAGATAATAAAATTGGCATTTGGATTCCAAATTTTTGGTGATTCTATATGAATGTTTTAAAAAGTACCTGCGATAGTACATTCAAATTTAGTTCACCTCTTATTTTTATCCATGGAATCTTCCTTTATGGTTTCAAAGACTTGTGTTTGAAGATTGTTTTGTGCTGAAGTAAACTCAGAATGAAATTGAGAGAACCTGGAATTTCCTTTATAACTTAAGTTTTAATGCTTGACATTAAGATGCTGAAGTTACTGACTTCCTCAAAGTTTGGGTTCAGTAATCTCAGATACCATGGCAGTTTTCGTATTAATATTTTCTTGGTGTTTGCTAGCATGATTTTTTTTTTAATGGAATTTTTCRAATTCCTGAAATTTACTGACTTGCATTTTTAGTTTGATTTGTGATGGATACAAGGTTTATATYATCACGTGGTGTGTGCACAGCTGCTTTCCTTTCATAACTTTTGAACTTGTTAGCCAGCCTCTGCGCATTTGCTATTAGGTTGCATTTTTGAAAACAATTTCTATGAACTTCATCACAGTAGGTGGCTAAGTAGAAGAGACAGATCCTTTAAGTCTTCCAAATATTGAAAAATCTTCAGTTTGAGTTTGCAGTGAGCTTTGATGTTCCACCTCTGGGAGAGCAGTAAGTCATCCAAGAGGGACATTACAGGAGTGCTGGAAATAACTGCATGTTTTTGCTTACTGTCAGATGTTATTATTTGTGTTTCGGTAAGCCAATRTAACAGTAGACTCTTGACACCTCTGTTTCTTTGATCGTTTTGGACATTAGGGAAAAACAGTCTGATGGAACAGAAATGTAATTTTTTTGTTGTGGTTGCTGTATGCATCAAAGTAAATTATTTGTGGTATTTCTATTATTTATAATAGAAAAATGCAGAAGAAAAATATATTTGTGATAGTTTTTTTTTAGTAAAAACAGAATATATTTGGCTTTCACTATAAATTAATCACTGTCATATAGAAAAAAACTAGCTTAAAAAGAACTTGATCATTTACTAAAAAATTTATTCCAGATTATTAAATTATGTTATTAAAAGTKCATCTTTGACAATGCTGTATTTCAAATTGAGAAGATAAAGTTCACTAAAGGACTTCAGCGTAGTACATGATCAGTAATCAACATTTTCCTGAAATTAGTTCATTTTGTTGTAAAAAGTACATAGTTAACAGCCACACTGCATATAACACCAGAGACTTGTTTTGCCTTTCTCATGGCTTTTCACTTAACACAGGGACAGGAGCATCTTGCATATACCCATTACTGGGAGCAACTTTGAATGGCTGGTATTTTCTTGCAACAGAAGTGGATGATATGTGCTTCAATTATGCCAAGAAGAACGTGGAACAGAATAACTTGTCTGATCTTATAAAAGGTATGATGTAGTAAGGTATTTAGTAGCATACAAATGTTGTGACCTATTTTTGCCATGTTTAGTGGCATATCAGAATCTGTATTCCTGCCAAATACATGCTCAATTGTTTTTACTGAAGCAGAATGTTTACTAAGGTCTGTGTATGCTTAAGCCAGAAGGTCATAGCTTTTTTAGAGTGGGATGTGTGGATAGAGAACTATTCTTCCTTATGAAAATCTGAAAGTTAAACTTCACCCTGGGGTGTTTTTCTCTCTCTGTATTCTTTGTCTSTTACTGAAGTGTTTCTTAGAGTTCRTGCTGTTTCTGCTGCTAGGAGACCTGGAGTGCTCCCCTCAATAATTTTCCTGACACTGCTACATCTTGTGCAGCGAGTCCTTCGTCCTCATTCCTGAATGAGGTCTTAAGAGTGCCTGTGGWAGTAGTAGCAGTATGCCAGACTTGGTCTGTGGATGAGCTTGGAAAATTTTCTGTAGGAACTCAGTAAAGTAAAAAGCAGGTCCATTATTCAGCTCTGAAATAAAAACTTTAGTTCTGCTGGAATTTGGAAGCATCCTTTTTACCAAAATATTGTCAACTTGGTCTGTCCTCGGTGTCGATCTTGAAGATCCAGGGCCTGATGTGGGGAACAATGACATTATTCTGTTACTGCTGCCATCGTAGGATTTTTAGTGGTGTGGTGGTGTTTCACTATACTGGAAAAAACCTCTGGCAAAGGAAAATGCCTCATGTGAAGCTGTCGTGCCGAAGRTGGTAAGATGGAGTAAATGACTGATGGCTGGTGGGCAGAGCCAYGGGTAAGGGAGTACCACTGGTGGTACCTGTAGCCAGATGCTGCCTGGGAATGATCCACCCTGCCACTTTTTAACTCCTGGGTCTGAATTGTTTAGCTAGAACTGAGTATACTACTGTAGCTAGTAACTTGTTTAGCACGGCATTTTGGAGTCAGATTAGAAATCTTTCTGTACCTCTGTTTGTTTTTTTTTAAAAAAAACCAAACAAACCATGATTTTTGTCGTGTTCTAAGAGTCTGTCTTGAAATTTTTGCCAAATAGCTTCACTTGGAGATCATGTTGGAATATAGCCTTTGTTCTTCTAACTTCAATGAAAAAAAAATAATTCAGTGATAGTAAAAACAGCAGTAATGCAGTGATGATTTACTAATTGCATCATAGCTTCTTTCTTCCCAGAGGAAAAAAAAGTAGCATCTTTTGGCTGAAAGTGAAATACTGTTTGCAGTAACTTTCTTCCAAAGGGAATCTCTCCTATATGTGCAAAACAAACTGATAAACTTGGGGATTGATTGTAAATGCTAAAAAATTACATGGTGTTCYGAGTTGTGCATCTATTTCACTGGAATGGGATGATGGCCAGAATTTGTCTGCTGGTATTTAAAAATAAATAAATTAAAAAAAAAACCAGTACCCAGTATGTAATGGTAGGTTAAGAGATTTTCAACAACTTGGACTCTGGAAGTTTTCAAACAACTTGCAAGGTAATTTAGGATTGCTCTGTGACATGATTATTACATTGTTTGCTTCCTGTTTGTTTTATTTGCTTTCTCATTTCCAAATAAAATCACATGCTGTCAATTAAACATCTAGCTATGTAGGTGAAATGCGATTTAATAGTGCTATGTAGTTTAACAAGTTCTTTGTTGTCATCTTCTAAGTAACTTTACAGTAATGTTAGAAAGTATGTACAATAGACCATGTGTTACTGCTCAGATGAACATGATCTTTTTGCAGTTCTGCTCATCTTAGCCCCGTTGTCTGCTTTCTTTACTGTAAAAACTATTTCCATGGTTGGTTTTATTTGTTTGTTTCCTTTTTTTTTTTCCCTCCTCCGTAAAATTGAAAAGGGTATTGCTAACAAGAAAGGCAGTGAAATACTCTGATAACTGTAGGCTGGGTATTTCAAAGCATTTATATAAATAAATGTCTCCTCTGTGTGCAACAGCAACTGCTATGTTGCACTTCAGTGCCAAAAGCATGCACTGTGCAGCTTCTGGAGACATGTAGTGATTTCTTGGAAGACTGTGACCTGGAAACCATCAGTCCAACTGATGTAATGCCTGGCTGAAGAACTTCTGGCTTTGACTGTGATGTGTACTTAGTAATTTGTACTTAGTAATWACTAATTTTATTAGTTTACTGTTTTTTAATGCTATAAGGGAAGCAGGGGAACAGATATCTACAGAGGTAAGAAAGCGTCACACTTTAATGTCAACAATTTTAGACATGAATAACTTAATATAAGGAGAAATGCTAAGTGTTTAAWTTAGAAATTTAAGATTATAAAACAGAACAATGTGTTAATATATTTTTAAAATGAACTATCCTTCTATTCTCATAGGATTTAAAATTTGTTTCTCTCTTGACTATAAACTTCTGTACTTTGAAATGCTTGTGACTTACAGAACTGCAGCTTTAAAGTTAGTGGGTGTTTCTAGGTGTTATTCTTGCTATATATAACCTGAACTTYGGTACCCTAACAATTTTGTATTCTTAGGATGATGATAAACTGTAGTACTAAATGTTACGAAGAGAGGCACGCCTTCTGCCTCTGTTCTAAATACCTTCGTTCTATGTGCATTGTCCGTGAGTTGCAGGACTGGTGAAGTCTGCTAAAAGTCCTGCTTGTAATAATCGTTATCCATGCTTAAACTGGACTTCATCCATATTTAAATGCCTGCCTCTTGGGCTGGAGTTCCTGTGGTCTTCAGAAGATGTGTGACAGGATTTGACTACAATTTCCAAGGGAATTATATAGCCTTTGGGGGAAGACAGTGGAGATCTATATGGGATTTTTGCCTTCATCCTTGTGATGGGTAATAATGAGTTGCTGGACCCGCATAAGCAGAAGGTTCGTCCAGAAAGGAACTCTAATCTTTTTCTTTAGTTGTGATTCTTCTAAATCGTATAAGACTACAGTTCCTGTGCAGGATGCATAGTACTGCTAATACATTAATTCTGTTTTATTATAAGATTAGATTTTAAGCTAATCTTGGTGCTGTGTAACTTCAGTGAAGATAGCTTTGTCTTAGTCTTTCTTAACTTTATACTCTGGAAACACCAAACAGTACCTTTTCTTAAGTACCATTTGAGAATTCCATATCTTAAAAAAAATTGTTTAGACTGGGATTTCTTTTATCTCTGAGGAGCCTCTGGGGTGATTAACTGACACTTGTGTTAATTTTTGGAAGTGCTTAAAGTGAATTTGTAGTTTCATCAGAGAACTCTAGCATAACTCAAGCTGTTCCTATTGTTTCAAACAGACTGATGTAATTCTACTACTGTGTATAAACATACAAGCTGTTTGTATGCTAATCCTTAACCTGAAGTCTTGATTTTCATGTTGATATTTGTTACATTTTTTTGTAGAAAGTATCGTTTAGAAAGTACAGTTTTTATACAATGTATTGTTTCAAGAAACACTGAAACGTAAATGGCATGCTAGATAAAATATGAAGTCCCTTACTGACCAAATTCCTGTTTTCTATTAGTGGTTAAGGTACCACAGAAGACTCTTCTAATGGATGCACTGAAAGAAGAATCTGAGATYGTTTATGATTTCTGCATGTGCAACCCCCCCTTTTTTGCCAACCAATTGGAGGCGAAGGTAAGTTAACAAACTAAATGTTGCATTGTACTTCAGTGTTCAGTGAGTGGGAGGGTAGCAACAATTTAACCACTTTCCTTGGGGAAGGTTGAGTGGAAAATCCCAAATCATTATGAAATAGCATTTAAGTCTTCTTCCTCCCCACCCCCCGCCCCAAAGGAGTTTTTTCAAAACTTAACTGTTACCCTTCCTAAAGTGGAAGATGACCTGTAGAATTTTTTCACAATTTCTTACTGTCTTAGAGAATTAGTTCAGAAAGCAGACAGCTAGTAAATCTGAAATCAATTTGCCTGTTGCATAGCAGTGGTACAGAGGAATTAGTTTCTGGCATCGTGCCTGTTTGTATTTTTCATTTCCTTAGTGATTTAGGCAATATCATACAGCTCAGAACAGTTCTTGCAATACCCACTGAATATAGTCAGAAACTTAACTCTATAATACAAGAAAAAAGATTTTAAGTGTTGAAATTAAACGCTATAGTTGTAATTGTGTAGATACATGTAACCACCATGTCTTTCCACATATTTCTTATTAGCCGGATACTACTGTGTGACGAGTAACTTACCTAGGTTTGAGATTGTAGGGAAGTCACTCAGTTATGCTTATTTTGAACATTTCTTTGTCTATTATCCATGGTTCTGGTGGGGGGAGGATAACTAGAGGYGGTGACACTTGCCGCCCACTAAAGGTTGAGGCAGGAAGCAGTGTACGAAGCAGCCTAAGATTCATTAAAAGTTCATCTCAAATGTTCTTTTTTTTTATCCAGGGAGTAAATTCTCGAAATCCACGGCGTCCTCCTCCCAGTTCTGTAAATACAGGAGGGATCACAGAAATCATGGCTGAGGGGGGAGAACTAGAATTTGTCAAAAGAATTATTCATGATAGTCTACAACTTAAAAAGAGGTTACGGTAAGTGTTTTGTTCCAGTTAAAAAAACCCCCACCTTTTCTCTGCTTTTTTGACAGAAATCATGTGAAAACGATATTTTAAGTAAGGAATGTAGCTGTGGCCCAGTGGTATCTGTTTGRTTTGTTTAATGATACATACACATCAGTAATTGGTCTCTCTCTTATGTAGAATTAGTTGTTCCTGAGCATCAAACAAGTATAACTCATTGTTGGAAGTATTTAAAGGCAGATGGCAAAAAAAGCCTGTACCAGTGACACTTGTAGCTTGCGGCTAAATTAGCACACATACTTGCTAAAGACAGTCAGYGTTCATTCTTAAGGGCAGCTGGGATGGAAGGATTTATGGCATTTCCTAGTTACCTGTTCATTACCTAAAATTTTCTCTCTCTTCCTCGCTGAATTTTGGTAGCTTGCAGCTTTGCMTACTAAAGGGCACTGTTGTACTGAATGCTATCCTGGGTGAACATAAGCTGCAATAAAAACCATAGCGAGACCTTCTTTTGAACAAGATAGATGGCATATCTTCAGTTTTTTGGCTATCAGACTTACCCTCTCCCAATGCTGTACATTATTTCTCTAGCTCTTCTGGAAGATTCCTTTGTTTTTTTTTTAATATCCTTCTAAAATTTATCTGCCAAAATTTTGTGTGTGTGTTACCACAGCTTCATCAGTGCCCTAAGCAAAGGAAATACAGCCTGCCTTTTATATGTTCAAGAAGTGTTTTGGTTTTGTTTTGTTTTGTTTAGACCCTTCTAGGCAGAGCATTGCATTAGAATCTCATCTTCATCTATCTAAGACCAAATTTTTTCTTTAGAATGTTTGTTTTCTGGTGATGGGCCTGAAAAAATGAAGAATATATTCAGTTTTTGGAAAAACAAGACAAAGCAAAACTGCATTTGGCTCTGTTAGAAGTGCTTCTGTCTTGTAATGCTTTGAAGAAAAAAAGTTGAGAAGGTTTGCAGAGGTKGTAATTTTGCAAACCTTGAAACATGGTGGGGTTTTTGTTTTGTTTTTTTTTAATGTCCTTCCTTTCTCTGTCACCCCTCAAATCTTATAAAATATAAAAAAAGGGGGTAGATAGTAAGGCAGAGTGATAAAACAGAGGTTTTGATGTTCAGAAGTGGTTACAAGCCAGAAGAATTAAACTTTTGAGACTTTTTAGCAATCATCTTTGTGCCAGCAAGGGCATTGGAAAATGACTGCTGTTCCTGTCAAAGTTTGTAGGTAGAATGTTATTTTAGGCTGCTTGATGTAGACAAGCTTTTAGGTGTGTATGCTCTTATTCGTGTCTAAAATGTAGTGATTTTTCAAAACTAAATATAAGCTGAAACAGTTGTTCTGAATTTAGTCAGTGATACAGTGGGTGAGGGGAGGCAAAAAAAAAAATCTAAGCAGATGTCCATCTTCCCCTTCCCTGTGACGCTGATAAACTCATCACTAACATAGAACATTTAGGAATTTATTTAGGAAAAATAAGCTCTGTGTGTTTGGGGGATAGGAATGGTTCAGTTCATGTTTTTGAATAAACTACCTTGGGGAATCTGTTGCAGAAAGAACAGTTTACTTAAAATACTGTTTCCTATTTTGTTAGAGATAAGGTTTGGCAACTCTGCCAAAGGGCATGAGTAATGAACTGTTAGTAGATGGAGACTCCCTTGGGCCAGGAGATGGTCTTCACTTATTTACCCCCATTCCCACTGCAGCTAGGAGTCTCAGGTTTGGTATTTTGTAATTTTGGGAAAGATGTGTGGTTTAGTTTTGCCAGAAATTTTTTCGTTTCATTTAAGTATTGCTGCATGAAATTCTGTATATTACATTATGCAGGAAGTAAATTTAAATAATTGTCCTTTAACACCACTGATAATACTTTTTTTTTTTTAGTTTACAGTGTATTAAATTTGTATATGTGAGCAATTTAAAGTGCTTGCCTTCAGTTTAGATKCTTACTCTTGAGGAAACTGTCCCTTGATAACTGGGAACTCTAATTTTCGTACTTCAATACATCATGTTTACGAATAAGCTTTTTGAATCCAGTCATCAAAAAAGTACGGAAGAGGGGGTTGTAGAGCTTGAATAGTAATTTMATTGAAGAACAGAGGTGTAATGTTTGGAGATATTGAAGATGTGGAGCTGRGTGGAAGGATGAGCTTCACCAGAAGTGGGAAAATAAATTTCTTTCCTTTTTTTTGCCATTTGTTTCCTCATGTAATATGGGTTAGGTGATGGAAACTTGGATAACGAGTTACAAATAAGCAGAAGTGGTAGTCAGTATGTCTGCTTCTGAGGCACAAATGCTTGTCAATAGTTGAATATTCCTTTTTATTCTGATTCATTCTCCAAAGAAAGTGGAGAAATTGAAACAAATTATTGTAAGGGGTARCATCTTCCACATAACTAAAGTCACTCTTTGAAATAAGATTCTTGGTTGTTTAGGTGCTGTTTCAATAATAGTCTTAATGTATTTCCCAAAAACTCGAAAAGATTCCCCCGACCAGTCTGTCTTTGGGCCTTCTGTTCCGATTTATGTTGTACTATGTCCTAGTCACTCTGTTTGAGAGTGTGATTTTTTTGTTGTTGTTGTTTTGTTTTTAAATCTCCTGTTCTTGCAGGTTTCTGATCCAAGTAGTTCTTTCTGATAGTTGCCATTTTCAGTTGATCTGTATTTGTAAAATGCTTTGTTAATGCGTTCTTTGCAGATGGTACAGTTGCATGTTAGGGAAGAAATGCAGTTTAGCACCATTGAAAGAGGAACTTCGAATCCAGGGGGTGAGTTTGCATATAGTCCATGTATATCCTGTATGTGTTCTATACAATATACACTATGTTCCGATGCATGTGGGTAAATTATTATTGAATTACTTTACTGAGTTTTTATTTACAAGAAGAAACTGCGATTCCTTGTTAGGGGAGCACTCAAAGCGATTGACATTTAATTATTGTAGATTCAAAGCTGATAGATAAGTAGCACATATTGTCTCCAGATTTTTGTCTTTATCACGTGTAGAAGCATGTCTTCGTCCGTTCTAGAACATATAGGATTTTTGCTTTAAAATAGCCTTAATAGGGCTGTTACAAAAAAAAAAAAAAATATCTCTCTCTTTCCTCTTAGCTAACATGAAGTCTAGGAATTTCGTTGATAAAAGAAATCGTAACATTATTTAAGTAGCAGCATTGTTTTGTTTGTGTTCAATTCTGGCACCAAGTAAAATGGAACCTTGTGCTACTATTCATATGCAAGAAGGCTGTGCAAAGGACTTTTTTATGGCTTTCTGGAGGAAGCATAGTCTTTTCTAATTTTCATACACAGAAAGTGATTGTGAGATCTGTCCTTGTGTATGATGGAGAGTGGARGGAAAGATAACGTATGGTGAAATCCATTCCCAGAAAGATGAACTACAGGCCATAGGGAATCCGTAAACTCRGTGCCAAAAGCAGATGCTGAGCTAGGCACAAAATTTCAAGTATCTGACTTTCTTCCCTGTCCTTCAMCTGTGGCACCTCAGTCATTGTAAAGTGAGAGATATCCTTTCGAACCTTGCATAGAAAAGCTGAGGCTTCCTTTTGTATTTTTCTTGACATTACCAATTTCTTTTTTTTCAGGTTTGTAATCTTTGTTGTATCAGAGCTGGGAATATGTTCATTGTAACCAAGCACRTGCTGTGTTGTGGTTTAGGTCAGGATGCAGCATAAACGTTGTTTAATGCTCRTTGTTCAAACTGTCTTGACATTTGCTGTATTTATTGGAACTTGTCATAGAATTAGGAATTGAAAGGTGGGAATAGTTCTAGGATAGAGACACCTTTTCATCTCTGTTTTTGAAGGCATTTCTCAAAAGTAGCAGATTTTTTCTT
>JASVER010000050.1:4662208-4767505 GCA_030449065.1 Oceanodroma leucorhoa | reverse complement strand
TGATGATAATTCAGAGTGAGGTGGGATGGTTGATATTTATCCTTGCTAGTATTTAGCACATTCTCTCTACCATACATAAATGCCTTGCAGCATCCATGTGTGGAAAGACTAGMCAACACTAACATCTGAGTTTTAGATTTAAAGGCAGTGTAAGTTCAGACTTGATTTTTTTKGGGCAAATATAGAGAAGTGTTTCTGGGTACGTTTCTGCCATCTGCGGACAGGTGAGTGGYTTGGTTTCTCAGCCTTTAGTTGCCTTTGTTCTGTGTTCCTTTGCTGCAGCAATGGGTTCAGTATTCAAATGTGGAACAGGAGCAGGTTCTGAACAAGGAGAAAGGATGTTTTTTTTCAGAATCAGAATGCAGATGTGTGCTATAGGTGTGCTGGATCACTGCACAAACAGGGTCGTGTTGTGTGTTGCTGAACTTGAAGCTCTGAAAGGGTACAGACATAGCAGACCAGAGATGGGAAATCCTGGGCACTGGTACCAGGCTTGGCACTGACCAGCTTCAAGTGGCCCTGACATCCCTGAGCCATGTCAGAAAGAATCTCCATTTCTGTCTTGAGAAAGTAACACTATGCTAACTTTGTAATTTTTTTAAATTTGAAAATGTGTGCAGTGAAACAGTGTTGTTTATTGATATGAAATGAAGTTTTGTATTGCTTCTTTGCATAGGTTCCTAAAGTTACTCATACTGAATTCTGTCAAGGACGCACCATGAGATGGGCACTGGCATGGAGTTTCCATGATGACGTACAAGTACCTGTAAGTAGCTTAATTCTGGTTTGCTTGTGATTSTCTCTGCCTCTTATTTGAGGAAGGGCTAATGAGCTGTAACTACTGTGAAACAAACTGTTCTCCTTCAGACTGGAACACACTGGATGYGCTGGGCTGTATGGACAGTGGGATTTCTTAACTGGCTGCCAGTCCGTTAGCAGTTGTTACATGTGATTCATAAATGACCTGTGCTTAGGGAGGAAAAAAAAAGCCTGTGCAGGAACTTCCTGTGGGTTTCAGTGAAAGTAAGGGTTGCTTGTAATGTAAGTCAAATAGCAACTTAGTAGTATTAAAAATATGTTAAGTTTGGGGCTAGATTTGAACTTTAAGCTTCCCTCTGAGAACTTGGTTTTAATTTACTGTATATATATTCTGTTACCAAATAGATATGAACATGTCTAGCTCAGACTTGCCTACATGAATGTAAGTGGAGCTTGTTCACYTTAACTAATGTGAGCCGATTGCTTGTTTGGATCCAGATGTACATATACTGTAAGATAGGTATAGACAATAACCAACTTTATAGAAGATGCAAGTAAACCTTCAGTGAACTTGGATCAAAATGTGGATATTAACACTTGACCTCTATTCCCAAGAGCAGCTGCACCTTCTCAGCTCACAGAGAACTAGYAGTTTGAAGGAACCAGTGAAGCTTTTTGCCTAACGTCTGAAGATAAACTCCCTCTGTCCATCAGGCTAGCATAAAATGCATGATCCTGTTAGCTGTTTTTAATCTAAAACTCTTYGGAGTGAAGTGAAACTCAGGCCTTGTCAATGACTGTTTAGTGGCTTRCATTACACTCTTAATCCCCATGTCTTCTGAGTACAAAAGTCATCCCATGATACTGCATGGCTTTGTAATTTTTTTTTTTTCTTTCTTCTTCTAGTCACCTCCCTCTAAAAGAAGAAAATTAGAAAAACCCCGAAAACCAATTACATTTATGGTCTTGGCTTCTACAGTCAAAGAGTTATCCATCAAAGCTGCAGCTATGGGCTGGGATGCTGTAGAAGCTATTGCTGTGGTTAGAGCCTGGGTAGAGAAGATTCTCACTGATCTGAAGGTACAGTATTAAGTGTTATACATTAAAACAACATCCTACTTGAAAGCATAACTGTGAGAAGACAATATGAAGTTCTCCTGTTTTCTGMAATAGGTTCAGCATAAGCGTGTTCCCTGTGGAAAGGATGAAGTTAGCCTGTTTGTGACTGCCATTGAAAACTCCTGGATTCATTTGAGGAGAAAGAAACGAGAGAGAATAAGGCAATTACGAGAACTTCCTCGAGCTTCTGAAGATATTCTGCAAGCAATGGAAGAGGAAAAAACCAGCCAGAAGAGTGTGAGCAACAATTCGGACTGTGAAAACCCCAAGACCGACGACTCTGAAACAGGGTTTATGGCACCTGATGAGGATGTTCACTTGACTGCAGATGATGAGCTAACGGAAGAATCTGCTGCAAAAGAAGAACACAGTGAGCACGTGAAGGAGGAGGAGACAGAAGCAAAGCAGGCAGAAACATCACTTGGCAAAGGTTCCAGTAATGCAAAGGAGGAACCTTGCCCTTCAGAGGAAGCTAGCAATCCGACAGTTGAAAAAGAATTAAGTCCCAAAGAAACTAGTAGCTGTTTTCTCTTTAAGTGTTTAATGAATGTGAAGAAAGAAGGAAATGATGTATTAGTAGAAATGCACTGGGTTGAAGGACAGAACAGAGACTTGATGAACCAGCTGTGCACATACTTACGRAACCAAATTCTTCGACTGGTTGGTAGTTAGCCCTTTTTCCTATTTGGTAAACTAAGTCAGTCCTCAAATTTTGTAAACTATTTTTAATGGATTAAAATTTTCAGTTAGCAATGCCTGTTTTTTCCCCTTAAAAAAAGTGAGTAAAATGGAGATTAAAGTCGTCTTTAATATTTTAAATAGCTTTTTCAAAGCTGCAAGGAGTACATGAAGTGTACTTCATTGGATGTGAAGTGATGGGGAAGTAACAGATTCCGTGCTGCAGTTGTAAAACTACATGTTAAAGTGAAACATGTCTAAGCTGTAAGCGTTTCAAATATCAACAGTGCTTATTCTGGTCTTTTTCCTGGTGCGGCAGAATTATATATTGTTACTAAATAGAAATCTTTACTGAAATATTTTCTTCAATATTTTTTCAATACTAATGCAGGAAATGGTTAGTATACTGTGGGAATTGTTTTCTGCAGCGAGGAGTCTTCAGCTAAGGATTTCAGTATGCCTCTCTTCCCTTTAATGCATTTAACCTTTGGTCTACAGACTGGCAAGATGGATACATCCTCTAAGTGTCAATTCATTAAAATAATTGCTTTAGAAAAACCACGTGTTGTACTTTTCTGGTGCTTGGGCTTTGAAACACAGAAGAGTCTACTATTAGCATCTGGTTTTGTAAACTTTAAGAACAAAATAAGCTCTTTGAGCTGCTGGGTTTAAAGAGGATTTAACGATGTTGACTGTTCCATTAGACCATTCCTTACACTGATTCAAATATAATTGTCTCAAATGACAGCAGCAGTCTTAAAGGATTTTGCTTCCATTTAATCTTAAGAGATTGCTTTAATGACAGGAATGAGAACATGTGCTCATCTTCATGGGTCAGAAATTTTGTCCTTATGCAGGACAAAGATGAGTACAGAAGTTTTAGGCTGTTGTGAAGGAAGACAACTGGAAAGAAGGCTGTTGCTTCCACACCTGACTCCCTAGTCCTTTTCACCACCAGCTGTTTTCCCAGTGTTTCTGCGCCAGTGACCTGTTCCTGTGAGAAGAGAGGCTGAGACACATGGGTCTTGGTGCCTCAGAGAGGGTGCGTGTATGCGTTTGAGATTACGAGCACTGGTACTGTTTCACATGAAGTCAGCCTCCCAAGCTGTGATCCATTTCTCTAGAGATCTACGGAACGCGGAGAGAAAGTTTTTCTGGGAGTGGAGTGTGTATGCATGTGTTACTCATAATAAAAGATGCACTCCTGATGGACAGAAGGAAATACTGCATATGTTCATGCTACTGGAACCACTTTAAATGTTCAGCCTTAGTTGTCAAGATTTCTGGAAAGTTTAGTATGTTTTCTTAAGTTGAAATTAAAAACAACTTAGAAAAGTCTTAATTTCCCCCCTCTGTTGTTAGCTGTTGTATATCATGCTAGTTAGCACTTCTGCAGGTGATGGACAAAGACTTACATTTTTTGGGTATTGCAGAATTTTCACAGAACTGCTTCTGATATTCATGTCACTGGGGAGCAATGAAACTAGCCCTACTCTTTTAGAATGTGAAGAGGTTATTTTGGCTAGCTGAGCCATTAAAAACAGAAAGAAAGGCTGTTTGTGCTCTTCCCTGTTTATCATTTCAATCTGTCTTTCTGCAAGGATGAAGAAGCTCTAGAAGGTAAGCCTGTGTGCTTGTGGCATGCTTGTTTTGCCGAGGCAGACTGCATTATGTTGCTTCATCAATTACCTGTCTTTCACCTGTACAACATGAATAACCTACTCCTGAGTGTTGCTTAAACAAAGCCAGATGTTTTTACAAAGAAAACCAGTAGACTGTGATTTGGATGACTTTCAGAAGTTCAAATGTCGTCTTGGCATTTTAATCAAAACAAATGCTTTGACAAAGGTGAGCGTGGCACTTGGAAAGCTAATCCTGTGTCGGGAAAGAATAGCAATTAGGAACTGCGGTTGGTGTATAATTGCAGAAGTAGCAATCCCGGAAGAGTTGTAAGTTACAGGGGCATGCCGCGGGGACATTCTCCCCCCTACCCCGAGCACACGGAGGCGGCACCGCTCCCGCCAAGGCCGCCCCAGCGCCCAGCGGCAGCCGCCAGCGGGCGGGAAGCCGCCCGGAGGCCGCTACGGGTCGGGCGGCGCCTACCGCGCCGTGCGGGGCGGTGCTGGGGTTTGAATGGCGCGGCGGGAAGATGGCGGCCTCACTCCTAACGGCGTCGTCGCAGCCTCGGCCGCGGGGCTCCGCAGCGGCAGCTCGGGCGGCCCGGCCGCCTCCCGGGGGGTGGGGAAGGCTATCCCGCTCGGCCCCGCCGCTCCCTGCCGGGCTGTGCTGAGCCCCCCGCCCGGCCTCGACTTCTCCCTGCGCGGCAGCGGGAGCCCCGGCGCCGGCTCGGCAGGTAGCGGCGCAGGAGAGCGCGGCCCTCCCTTCCCCTCCTTTCCTTTCCTCGGTCCCGCAGCGCAGCGCGGGGGGTCGGGACGTGCTGGGCGAGGGGGAGCGCGGCTGCCCAGGGCCCGCCGGGGTGGCGGCCGCGGCGCCGGCCTGCCGCTGCCCTGTGAGGCAACATGGCGCTGAGGCGGGCCCAGGGCGGTGCTGGGAGGGGTCAGGGACCCTCTAAGCCTCTCCCGGCCCAGGGTGCGGGGCGTTTGCCCCGGGGACAACTCGCTGCCTTCGGGCGAAAGCAGCGGCTCTTCGCCCGTTCCTTTCTCCCTTGAGGGCAGCGGCTGTAGCTGAGGTACGTGTTTATGTTAACAAGGGTGGTGGCGTACAAATACTAATCGAAGGATCTTCCTGCCCTATTCCCTGTTCGGTTGAGGAAAGTAAGAAAATTTGTGTTCTATGCACGCTTCTGAAGTCGGGCTCGTTGCACTGTATGTCATTTAACAGCGGGCCTTATTCTTGACTTGGCCTCTAGGTGATACCATAATACAACAATCGGTATAATCTGTATTCTTTGGTATATGAGGCGAGGTTTACCTATGTTATTAGATTGATTCAAGAATACAGGAAGCTGATAAAATGTATTGCATCTAGAAGCATCACTTTAAGTGGTCCTGGTTGGTACCCTGATACCTGCAAATGCAGTGAAGTGTAGGAGGTTTTTTTAACATGACATCTTGCCTATATACACAAGAAAAGATGTTATATAAACATCTTGTGTTATGTAAACATCTTGTGACAAGATGTCATATGAAGTGGTCCTGCCGCCAGCCAGGACCACTTAAAGCGATGCTTCCAGATGCAATACATTTTACCAGCTTATTGTGCTCTAGAATCAAGAGAGAAGTCAAGATGTATACAGCATCAAGATATATATAACATCTAAAATCAAGATGTTTATATAAACRTCTTGTAACTTCATCTGTTTTGCAATTTTCTGCAACTCTTTAAAAGACATCTCTCAGCCTCTTCTCCAGTCATGTCGCGTCCTCTCCCTGATGTGATTGTATTCYGCAAGATACGATTTTGTCAGGTCCTGCAAATGGAGCTGAGCAAGGCAACATATGTATTTCCACAGGACAACTTCTCAAAGACAATTCAGTAAGCAGCACTCCTGTGTCCAGCTGGCCCCACATTCTCGAAGGGTTTTCTTTCRGAGAAATCTAATGCCCAATGCTTTTAACCAGCAATGTGTATCTTCCTCCTTTTGACTATTTCTTAGCATTTTTCTAGTAGGTAAAAAAGAGGTTAGTGTTAGTGGTATACTTCTGTGCATAGATCTTCAAGAACCCCTAAGGCACAAGTTTTCAAACTCATGTTCAGTGCTAATCTACAGATACTCTTCAAACAGCAGAATCACATAATCCTTTACTCATTCTGTCTTTTACATGTAGTTCATTGGTTTTAATGTTAGGAAAGAAGCTTGAGATCCCATCATGTAGATGGTTTGKTTTTTTTTTTTCTTTGTATGATTCTGAATCCTAATTCTGCCATATTAGTCACATTTTAGGATAGACAAATCTGGTCTCCTCTAAATYCCCCTTGGGAAGCCCGTTCTGCTTCCTGGCATACTGCTGTTCTCTCCTGATGGTGCTCAACTTCTTGTTTAGTTTGTGTGTAGTACTTTGATTCTACAAAGTGAAACAAAGCTTTCAGAGCTAAGCTATATCAGCTTTTTTATGTATTTGTGCGGGGCAGAATGATCATGCACTAGTGACAGCTAGGTTGGGGTTAACCTCAAGAAGGCAGTTGAAATTTTTAGTGTATTGAGAGTAAAAATACTGGCTGCTTATGCATGCTAGTATTTCTGATCTAGCCTGCCCTTATGCTGTCAACAATGGTGGGAAATTTCTTTAGAATTTTTTGTATGTGCCAGTAGAAGAATGGGTACAGTAGAGTGAGTACACACAATTACTTGTTTTTCATCTCGATTTTACAAGGTCTTTCACAAAATGCTGTTATGGGAACTATATAGTCATGGGTGATAGGCGAGGCATTACTGTGGATCAGAAACCTGTTTTCTGTCTCAGATGAGGAAAGGGACAAAAAGTTTGGGTTTTCTTAATGATTTGGAAAAAGGGAGGAGGAGGAGGGGAGGGAGGAGGCAATATCTGTAGCTGGCACAAAATTATTTAGGGTTATAAAGACAAGAAATAAGCAGCAAGGAACTTAATTAAGCTARAGGAACTGACAATGTGGTGAAGATACTAATCAGTGTTGATAAACTGAAGTAACACGCATTGTGCAGAGTAGCTTGAGCTGCTTGTTTGGTTTWTGTTGTTTTTTTAATTCATCCGTAAAGGAAGAGAAAAGACTGAGCAGTTCTGTAATGTGTGAGGATTACTGARGTCTCTGTAGCAATAATTTAAAAARGAAACAGTCTGGATAGGGATGAGATGGCAAATACATTGTAATGCTGTTATATTAATCAGTGCTGAAACTCTGTTTGARTATGTATTTGGTAATGGCTGCTGTGTCTCAAAAGCAAATATCAGAGCGAGAGTTTGGTGAAGAAATGATTTGAATGTGGAAAACCTTACAGGAGGAAAATTTGAAAAAATGTCAGGAGATAAGAAGAATGGTGAAACATCCATAGGAAATACTGAAAAATACAGAGAGGATCGTTTCTTGTTACCTTTTCTCATAATACGGGAGCTTGTAGAGAATTTTGACCTTTAGGAATTTTGACCTAAGTGACTTCAGATTCAAGGATGATACTTGACTTTTTTTTATTTTCTTCTCCCAGGGCAGTATCAGCGGGTAAATGTTCCTGAAGACCAAGCAGACAAGCTGCTCCTTGCAAGCTGGGGTCTTCCCAAAGCAGTTCTGGAGAAATACCACAGTCTGGGAGTAGTGCAGATGTTTGAATGGCAAGCAGAATGCCTAATGCTYGGACAAGTTCTGGAAGGGAAGAACCTAGTTTACTCAGGTATGCAAACATCTGAAAAAAACAGTCCCCCCTAACTTTCCCAGCGCCATTTACAGGRAGAAGAGTGCTGAAGAGTTCTGATCTGGCAGATAAAAAGGTCAAGATCCTCTTTTTTCTGGAGAGACCCCATTAAGATYTGTCCCATCACTGTACCTCAGACCTGGCTTGATAGACTCCTTTCCAGATGTGAGGAGAGACTTTTTTCCCCCGTTTTCTCTCTTAATGTTCCTTTAGAAACTGATAATTAGGAGTCAGTTAATGATGATTCTCTCTTTTTTATTACAGACTATGTCAATCAGGAACTGAATGATAACAGCARTGTTAGATATAAATACTTTTGAAAATTTTATTTACTATCTAATTTTTTCAGTCCCTTTATTGTTTCTTTTCACCTAATGTATGGGGGGGTGGACACAGAAGGAGAGGTAGGACTGGTGGACTAGAAATCTGTGGGAAATGACAACWTGGGTGTTTACTCTCCGTGGGAAGAAGGTCCGAGAACAGCACTGTGAGGATGAAGAACTTAGAAGAGGGGCGGGCGATTTTTTTGGGCTTGGATTTGAATTTTATTTCCTTGGTTCCAGAAGGCTTTGGGCCTTATTGCTGGGTAATGGCTGTGCTCTGCTATGTGGCATCTCCTCCACAGTTTTCTGTGGTTGATAGGTGGCAAACAGCAATGCTCGCCAACCAGGAGGGGTTAATATAGTTACGGGCTAGGTCAGTAAGGTGGTGGCTGAGGTCTCCTGTCTAACCACGAGACTGTAGTGGGTTTTCTACCTCTTGCTTATCTCTGAGCTGCTGTTGCTTCTGGAGCAGAGATGAGAACACAAGCCTTGGTAGCACGATGGAAGAGGCTAGAAGAGAAATACTTTGCAGTCTTCTTGACCCTTTTATGGGGTTAACTGCAAATGTGGTTGTGGCTATGGGAGAGGGGCATCAGCTGAAGAGTCCTACCCCCAGTTCTCCAGTAACTGCTTTCTATGCTAGCTTTATGATGCTTGTTCCCTGGATTTTTTTTTTTTTTTTTAACTTTAAAAGTAATTTAAAAGAACCCAACTTTTTTTTTTTTTTTCCCAGCTCCTACCAGTGCTGGAAAGACTCTTGTTGCAGAATTGCTTATTTTGAAGCGAGTCCTGGAGACTCGTAAGAAAGCTCTTCTCATCCTTCCCTTTGTCTCTGTGGCCAAGGAGAAAAAATGTTATCTGCAGGTAAGTAGCATTCAAGGAGGGGTTGTAGTTGTTAGGTCACATTTTTTAAGCAGTTAGAAGTTTTTGCATGGATTTGAGGAAAAAAAAAATTGCAGAGTTGTTTSAGAAAGGATTTGTAGATAATTTAAAATTTTCTCTTGCTCTAAGATGGAGATAAAAAAATGAAAGTTTTAGCCAAAAAGGGAAACTTGGAAAAATTGTAAGGAGTTAAAACATGTTATTTCAGCTTTGACTTCTAAAGCATTGTTACTTGCATTTATTCACGGATTTTATAATATAAGAGCTTTACAGGAATTTTCTAATTAGAGATTGGGTCTGAAAACTAAAAAGGGAAGGTGTCAACATTATCTGAAAGGAACTTTTTATTTTAGCTTTCCTTGGGGTGTTCCATGAGAATTTTGTGCCCTTGATTTCACTTTGACTTTGCTAAAAATATGTKCTGACAGAATGTGGTTATGTCTTGGCTTCCTCACCTCAGCTATTTAAAAACAAAATTACAGTGGGAACAGTCTTTTTAAAACAAAAACATTTTTTCTTGAAAGAGTTTCACGTAAAATATTGTTTCTATTAGCTAATATGTCAAAGTAACTTACTAAAACCAAATACAAAATGAGCAGGCATTTTTGTTATGGTTTTTGACATTTAAGACATTTTGGGCGTTAGTAAACTGAGATGGTATCTTAACCTTGCAAATTGCTAGGAAATGTTACAATCTGAGTGCAAAAGCTACTTTGTAGTGATTGATAATGGCGGTATGCTTTGGCTTTAATCTTGTAAAGCTGGAGGGTTATCAATGCTGTGTTCTGCTACTGCTGGCCTAAGGTTTGGCTGTAGCTGCACATACTTGAAATCACATGGTATCTTACCCATCTGGTTCAAACATTTGTACCTTTTGTTAATGCAGTGTGTAATATGCCAAAGCTTTGGCACTGCAGTAATAAGCTGTGGAAGAAAAGAAGTCATCGTTTCTTGACTTTCAGCTGGGAGATGTGACGTCTTTATGTTTGGTGTCCCACATTTGGCTTTTGCCCCTGGTTTCTCAGGAGCAAGGCTTCTTTGTACATAACCCACTGGTATTATAAACTGTTGCGCGCTGTGTTCTCTAACCTTCTTAATAGTAAATGTTTTCATACAAAACAGTGCTCCCCATCTCTTCCTCGGTTATGTACACTYTATCCTGCAATGTGTACTGTGTGGCTTCTGCTTTGGAAATAAAAAATGGCGGTGAAAAGAAAAAAGTAGCAGTAACTGGCTGAGCTATGGCTTTAATCTGATTAGTTGGCATTATAAGTACTAGAAATYGTGGTTGTAGGATGCAGGCTTTTATGTGATGCCAGCAGGCATTGGTCAGCAGAGTTATAACCTTGGCATGAYATTCTGTATCCTTGAAAAACAGGCCCTGTTTCAGGAGGTGGATGTGAGAGTTGAAGGCTACATGGGAGGCATGTCTCCTGCTGGACGTTTCTCTGCCCTGGATGTTGCTGTCTGCACCATTGAGAAAGCCAACGGTCTAATCAATAGACTAATAGAAGAAAACAAAATGGACTCACTGGGTAAAATACTAAGGCTTGACCATTGGRGGGATAAGGTTCATTACATACTCTGAGTACATGTGAAATCATGGGATAATTTGTATTTGCTCAGTTCTGTATGWGATAGACATGCCATATAGAAAAATTGAGCAATTTTTCTTCTTTCAGAGCACCTCTGATTTGGATTTAGGAATGCAGTCAGGACTGTTCTGCATAGCTCAGTGGCTGGGGAGTAAGTAGGTAGAAGCTGCAGGTTTAGTTTGTCTGTCATGGATGACAATCCATGGACAGTGATTAGCTGCAATAAGCAGTGATTCCCATAGCTAGAAAATGTCTTCTAATTAATGAAATTGAATTAAAGGTCTGGGATATGTTTGAGTTCAAGAATGTATGTGTATGTATGTTTGTTTGTTCAGGACAAAGATTGTGGCATCCATGGTTTATCTTTACTTAGCTCAAGGAAGAGGAGGAATTGTGTTTGCTGCTCATCTGGGTCCAGATAAGTGGAATGAATACATAGAGCTCCTCTGGGTAGGCATGGTGACTAGGAGGGCTGTGACATTAATTTCTCTCTTGTAGTTTGCTCAAAAGCCCTCTGTCCTTATGTAATGTAGACTTCTGGGTCACCGTGGCCCTGATGGCCACTAGATAGTGGTATTCATTTAGTGTTTGGGAGGAGATATAAAACCTCAAGAAGCCCTATGTTTCTAGTACGCACTTGGAGAGCGCTGTGTTTTCCCAGTCCAGTCAGAAGTTTGTTCTCTTTGTTTCCCTGCTCAGTAAAGCTATACCCAGTTATATTTTATACAGTAATCCATCCCACCTTCACTCTGGCCAGTAACATAGCTGGTTGCTATTTTAAAATTATAAAAATTGGAAAACTAGATGAGTATCAGACTGCTCTGAGACCTCCGCCTACCGAACTGCTATTCCATGTGCATCTGGTGTCATAATATTCTGCAGCATTGTATACCAAGAAGAGTTTTTTAAACACAAGAGAGAATAAGGGAAATAAAGCCTTGCAGGTTTTGTCAGAGTGGGAGATCATGGGATAACACATTCACACCTGGATCTATAGGGGCTGGATCACCACGAATGCTTTAGACTGCCAGTGGGCTGGAAGATGAGTGGATGACCGTGGTTTTAAGCATTTTAAGCTCATTCGAATTGAGGCTCCTGCAGTCCAGCCCCATTCTTGAATGTATATCTTCATCCCTTCCCTTGCAAGAGAACTGGCGATCAAGCAATTAGTTTCAATATATGGCTACTTAGTTTAGGGGTTTTTTTGTTTGTTTTAAGTAGGCTTAGCTTGATCCTTGCGGTGTCACCACACCATACAAGCTGTACTGCATGTACCACATTTCGTGGTGCTCTCTAAGATGAAGGTACCTGAGAAGAGTCATAAGTATAACCAGCCAAGTGATTACAAGATTTGAGTTTGAATATGTGTCCTCAACACCGATACCTCCTTAAAGCATGATGTTTTTCTTTCACYATTTGAAAACACCTCTGCTGCAACCCTTCATTTCCCTTGTGCCCCAATATGACCGTATAACTGAAATACGGGTAAAAATGTTTTTTTTTTTTCTTTATATGCTTATTTGAAATTAATTTTTAAATTAAATTTGAGTTTAAAAATAATCTTTAAAGWAAGAAATTGACAAATTTTCTATTTGGAGATAAATTTTCATAAAAGCTGCAAAATACAGGCATGAGCTGAAAACGCCAGTTTAACTGTCACCTGAAGCAAGCTTGTCTGAAATTGCAAGATTATACCTTGTCTTCTAATTAATTCTAAATTTAGACCAGTTAGTAACGAGGTGTTTTATCTTTTGAGATGAGTTACTGGGAGATGACTGCAATTCTGGCTGGATTCCATCTCAAGCTTGAGCTGTTCTTTTTGTTGATGTCAACCCCCTGCTGATAGCTCACCTTGCCTTTGGAAATTGTTGAGAGAAACTCAAATCCTCTGCCTGGCAGAGCTCTCTTTGCTGTGTGAAGCAGTTAAAAGCAATTTTGTGTTGCTAATTATTATATAACGTATGTCAGTTTTGAACATCCAGGTACACAGGAGATGATATTCCTCTTGTTCAGCCTCTTGACACTGATGCTRAAGAAATTTTTAGGAAAGCGCATTAGAGAAGAATCTGCTGCCTTCTCAACGTGTCAGATGGGAATGGATTTGTAATATGCTGTTGTGATACTTAAYTTGTTTCTTAATTTAAACTTGAAATTAAAAAATTACTAGTTTAATTGTATTTAAAAAAAAATAAAAATCCTCCCTGCCTGTCATTCAGAACTTTTTTGTTTTAAATAGGATGTGGWCTTAAAGCAGCCTAGTTATTCTACAGTAAACATGTATGACAGCTCTCAGGTACTTTTTAGTAGTTTTTTTTCAGCAGTCTTCTAGGGACACACCTGATTTGCAGACAGGAAGAGGAGACTGAGGCTAGCCTCATTTTCAGTAGCAATGCAGTATGATGAAATTCTGGCCCCACTTGCACTTCTGAGCTTGTTGTTGAGTAGAAAATACCGTTGCATACTGGGACCTGTATTTTCCTTGGCTGCAATTCCATTTTAAGGTGAGGATAGCGTTGTGAAAAATCCTGGTTTTTTCCTGCTGTGTTATGCCAGTGGGTGTGTTCTGAGTACTGCCTGTATAGAGGAGAGCACTGTGCATCTGTGACAGTCAGGTCTCACCAGCTCACAGACTGCCGGGGTAATACAGTACACAGGTTTAGCGTGGGTTTGAATATTTATTATAGCTGAGTAGCAGCAGAAGGTATAGAACAAGTGTTCTTGTTCTATACAAGAACATACAACAAATAGTGGCCCATACAACAAATAGTGGCRTTCCCTGTGCTTCGGCCTATAGGTACCAGTAGTGTTCTGTGCTTCATTTCAGGAAGCAAAATGTGCTGCTGCTTCACACAAAAACTGCAAAGGTAGCTTGTATGAATTTTACTTTGGTAGACATTTGATTACACTCTCCTGTCTCAGCTGCTGGAATAATTCAGGCAGACTATTGTACRGGGAAGCAGGAAGAAGCTTTTTCTGGTAGCTGAATAAATATCTATTTGGTGACCAACAAATCACCATTTTTTACAAGCGAGCACAGAATAGAGGAAGTACAGGAAGACAGAGGAGCTGGATGGGTGGGAGTCTGTAAAAGAGACTGATGAAGCAGTGCAGCACTCTTCTAACTTAAGTGGCTTGAAAAAGAAGGGGGGGAGAAAGCAGACGGAGAGAAAAGGAACATATGTAGGAAGGAGAGAAAAAAAAATAAGAAGGAAAAATAGCATTGAAACAGATAATATAAGGTCACATTTGCCCTTAAGCTCCTGCTATTTTAGCTGCACCAGGAAGATGTTACATAGCTGCACCAAAGATGGAAAAAAAAAAATCCACAGCAGCAGAACTAATGAAGCTTGGTGTCCTCTATGCCCTGCTTTTTTTTTTTTTTTTTTGCACACAGCTATGGCCGGGTCCACAACCCTGGCTTGGCCAAATACATCTTCCAGGGGGAGGTAGGAGGTGTCAAGAAAGGAATTCCTCTTTTTTTTTTTTTTTTTAACCTTCCTTCAGCCTCTTCCATGTCTCTGTGACCACGTCGGCTGGCCAGAAAGGGTACATACTGCTGCTGGTTGGGATGTGTGCAGGAGGTGTGCTGGGTGGCTGAGTTGTAGTGGCTCTATGATTTCTCCTCAGGGGAGGCCCTAATCTGGTCTGTTGTCTCTAGCTGCTGATTTTTGGAAAGCTTTTTAGACACTATTCTTCTCAGTATTTCTATACATCTTACAAATTYGGTGGAGGTGGCTAATAGATTAACAAGTAATTTGCAGGAGGTAGGATGACAACAGAGCAGTCATGTAAGGATTTTTTTCATTAGAAAGCCAAAGCTAAATAGTAGAGCTCATTCCGGTTTGGTTGGTGAGAAAATAATAGGAAGCAGGCTATGCCAGTGTAATTACATCTGCTCTAGGTTTTTTTTCTGACATTACTGTATTAGTAAGGAGTAATGTTTTTAACTAAGACAGTGATGTCAATAAAGCTTTTGACTAGCTCATCTGGGTGCTGGAATGTTCCTTTCCAGACATTCTGAAGCCTGGGGGTTTTTACTTGCAGAGAGGTTACACTATAGATGCTGCAATACTGTTTTGCCAGACTAACAACTCAACCTATTTATTTTTATTTTTTTAAAAGCTGATTGTGTGTGTGTGTGTGAGGTTGTGGGGGGTGTGAAATGTTATGACATTGGTCATGATTTGTCTCTCTTAGAAGAATCAGTGACAGAAGAAAGCCATAGCGGTGTTGGTAAGCACAGCTGGATTTGTGAACATAAATATCAGTTCATCATGTGGAATATGAAAGGATCGAGGCTATCTGTTCTTAGTTTGGATTTTTGTCAGATATAACCTGAGTGCTTCTCTTTATCAGGAGTGGTGGTTGTGGATGAGTTGCACATGCTGGGAGACTCTCATCGAGGATATCTGCTGGAACTCCTTCTGACCAAAGTTAGATATGTTACAGAGAAGGTTGCAAAACGGTGGGTAGACCAGGATGTCTGTCTTTTAATGCTACACTATGGATGGGTCTAAATATTTTGTTCTCTGGGTGATTGGAAATTTGAGTTAGCTCCAGGGTTTTTATGAGAGTGATGACCTAGACTATTTTGGTTATTAAGGTCTCATCATACCACCTCTCAGGGGCCTGCCGTTGTAGTCAAAACCTCTTTTCCTCGTGGTTTTCAATTTGTGTGCTACCATGGGATCCATTCTCTCAGGAAAAGAAATAAGGCTGAAGCTTTCATTTACTTTTTTAGCCTATTTATTTTTTTAAAAAAACTTTGGATTTCTTTCAATGTTTTTGCTAGTGGACTTGCCCTGCTTAAATTTTCAGTGTTTCATGGAATGGGGTATTTATCCTACTGAGATGTTCAGGTATTGTGGAAGTGTGGGCATGCTGTTAACTTGTCAGTGGTGAACTGATCAGAAGACTTAAAAGGATGTGCCAGTATCCTGCTTAGTTAGCACTGCTCTGGGTGATCTGTGGTTTTGCTTATAACATGCGATAGCCTAGTGGTTGGGGGGTTTGTTGCCTTTAGCACAACTGATTGGACACTGGGGAACAGATTAAATGTTTCAGAACAGCTTTAGAGGCTTTTAAGAATTCAGTATCTAGATCCCCAGCACCAAATTGTCCAGCTGCTCCATAGTGCCTGAACACAGACAAAGGCAAATGGAGGAGATGGTGTATCGGTCTTCTTAATCTTTACTGGTGGTGCTGAGAGAAGAGTCAAAATCAACTGTTCCCTTAGCACCAAAAGCGAGATTTTGCCAGTTTTCTCTGCTGCTTCCTGTCTTGTGAGTCGTACCAATGCTGGGCTAAGCACAGACTACCTACTTAGTTCTGGGGGAACTGCCATTTCTACATTTGCTCTCCACCAGACATTTTAGCCTGTATTTCCCATCCTGATTTCCAGGATCCAGCAATGTTCTGGGTCTAATCACCTCTGACTTTTTCTCGTATTCTCCCCCCAAGTCCTGGAAGCCAGTACACTTCAGAGCAGTGTGAGTGGCTTTGCCTGTCCTTTTACCTTGGCTTATCATGTAGCTGCAGCACAGATGCAAGACTGCTCTCTTGCTTTCCTCCCTTGCATTGAAGAAGCAGGAAGGAGAAAACATTTGTCGGGGAAAAAGGGACAGATGCATCAAGTAATGTTCCTGGGAAGACACAATACTTCGGCCTTCACCGTACAGGTGCTGGGGTCCAGATCCTTCATCTCTGCRTCGTGGTCAAGTTGACAGGGGTTCCCCGTGCCACTTACTGACATGAAGGAGGTGGCCATTATTTTTGTTTTAGAATCCACTTGAGATTCCTGGAGTTGAAGACTACTTTTTCTCTCAAACATCCTCCCAAGTCTGTGGTCCTTTTTTATTTATTTTTTTTTTTTATTTAATGGGAGCCACTTTATCCAAAGTCTTTGAACACTATCCAGTCTGACCTATTATCAGAATGAGCAGTGCTTTTAAGAGTTTTCTAAGTGGTTAGGGGGATGTCCCACTGAAGTATAAGGCTGTGTCTTTGTACCAAGAGRATATTCTCTGATGGCTGTTGTCAGCGTGGATGCCCTTGCTTCTCCATGAGGCTTTTGCAGACCCAGCCAAAATTCCGCAGCAGATTTTTCTCCTCCCCGGTCAAAGAGAGTGTTGTGGAACTGGTTGTTTTTTTTTTTTTTTAATCCTTGAAGGTCAAAAGTTGCTTCAGGGGGGGAAATCTGCAACCTAGATAGGGAAGCTGTACTAGCAAATGTTTGAAGAGCTTGGAGAAGAGAGTCTGCCTCTCCACATCTTCCTTATTCTGTCTTGTCAGTGACTGCCCTTTTTTACTCTAGCTTCTGGGTAGTCTTGTTTCCTCTGTGTTGTCTTTGCCAGGATTACCAGGATCTTCCAAGAAGGTTCAGGCTGTTTCTGAGCTCACGTTGATTTGTCAGACCTTCCTCTTTTTTTAAGTCTCAGTTTATGGCTCAGTGCAATGCAAATGAGTAGTTTTTAAAAGTAGGCTTAGGAGCACTGTGTGGATGTAAAAGCCTGAATTAAAATATACATTTGGGTATCTAAATTAATGGTTTGTGTTTTCAAGTCTGTTAAGAGTCCATTACTTCTCAGTGCCTTTAGTGGAGCACTTTGAGAACTGAAGCTGCTTTTTTCTTTGCTGGCTTTGGTTCCCAACACTAGGAAGACCTTAGTCTAGTATTATTTGTCCTGAAATTGAAACCAATGGAAGTGTTTTAATTAAGGCRTTTAAACTTAGAAAGTCTGCAGCGGAGACTGAAGCATTCCTTTATTTCCATGTTTTTGTTAATGGTAAGGAAATAGTTGTTCTATTTATTTGTTTTCAGTTTCTTCAAATATGCAGTTAGGTTATGGCTGTTGTTACCTAAAGAAGGCTAAATTTTAGGTTCAAGATGATAAAAAGTTGAATTATCTAGAATTATCAATGCATGACCTGACATTGTGTTTGCTAAAAATAGARTATGGCTTGTTTCTTTTTCAAGAAGTTGAAAAAAATAGCTTTGCACTTTAGACCCCGGACGGAAGTAGATTGAGTTAGTTTTTCTGAATGCTGTTTTCCAGAACAGTAGCCTGTGTTGTCACTAACTTTCATTTTCTTTTAACCACTTCCAGACAAACAAAGACGACCGGTCCTGCTTTTAGTGGGATACAGATAGTAGGCATGAGTGCTACCCTCCCTAACTTGGGACTCCTAGCCTCATGGTTAGATGCAGAGCTATACTGTACGGATTTTCGCCCTGTGCCCCTCAAGGAGTGGGTGAAAATTGGCAGCAACATTTATGACTCCTCCATGAATTTAGTGCGGGAATTCCAGCCCAAGCTTCAGCTGAAGGTAACAAAACTCTGAGCGTGGCTTTGGGATAACACGTTTTGTACAGCTAAAGTTAAAAAGACAGCTACTGGTATGTTTTGGGTTTTTTGTTTTTTGTTTTTTTTTTAATAGATGACATTCCCAACTTCATTGTTTACTTCATAGATTGTATGCTCAAACTAAGGACAAATTTGGTTTTTGTCTTCTACTGATTTAAACAAAAAACAAAACAAAACACACTCACGCTCATGAATTTCTTGAATTTTCTTGAAWCTGACTTGAAGACAAAGTTGACTTTGCAGCTATCTTGTTTCTGAGCACTTGACAGGTATAAAAAGCTCGATTCTCCCTTTACCCACCACCCTATCTTGTGTCCTGGAATCTACTTCACTTTCATAAATGAAGGTAAATATTTCCTGGTTAGGCCAAGGAATTTGCATTAATCATTGGGAGAATATAYTTGCATTAAAATCTGGTATTGAACCTGCTTATGTTAAACTCCTAAGTGATCTAATTTTGTCAGTGATTAGAAGGCACTTGTCCATCCTGATTCGTCTGAATCTGTTTTCACTATTTAGTCCTTTTGCGCACTTGTAAAGGGTATGACAAGTTAAGAGTAACGTCCTATAATGATTTGGAAGAACCAAATGGGTAGAAATGGGAAACTTGCACTTCCTACTTGTTGGTTCCTTTTSTGTGAAGTCTTTGAAGGGTGAATTTTCTCCTCAGTCCTTTCAACTGCTTTGTGTAATACTAGTGTAGTAGTTGGACAATATGGGCTGAATGCCAGCAATATTTTGGAATGTTTTGCAACCAGTTCTCATTGTGCACAAACATTCTGTTGTCAGTAGCATGGTGGCACAGCAAAGAAAAAGGATCCTAGAAACAAAAAGAAATGTTTGTGACAAGAATATCTGGAAGCTTGCTTTTATGTGCTCATATTGAGAAGGTGATGTTGCATCTCCTTTTCTGGATATTTTTTGAAGTAGTTGGKTTGGATAGGTACTAAATTAAGTGAGAGAGCTAAACTAGGCTTATGACTCAACAGTTTAACGGAGTTGGCTTATTTTATAAGATCAGGTGATCCTCTTGGGCTTGAAATCTATCACTGGACCTTCAGACTTCTGTTCTGTACCTCAAACTGGACCAGGAAAGGGAACTTGATCACCTCACCACTTCTGCTGAATTTGGCTGAATCCTTACCGAGCTTTTGATGTGTATATGCAGTTCTTGTCRCTGCTCCCCTGTTTTCATTTGCATTTCAGTGCAAATATTTCTTACTGTATGCCTACCTTTTTTCTCTTCCTCCTTTTGCCTGCTTGCTGGAAGAGAATCTGGCTTAGCCAAGCAAAACAGATCAGTTGCAGGAATTCTCTTARGATCTTAAAACCAAAAAGGCAAGCTGTAAACAGTAGGGTTTGCATGCACATCCATATAAGTATCCATAAAAGCTTTCCACTGTGCTCTGAACACTTGCAGTCTTTGGTCAGCAGTGCTTGCTGGGTGCATCTTATTGGGGATGCTCAAACTACTACATCTCATGCTTTTAGTTCAGGCATCCTAGTTGGTAAGTCTTCCTGAGTTGGTGTAGAGGGATGTTTTCCCTCGGGGCTCTTCTTAGTTCTTCCCCACTGCTGTTAACCACGACATGGAGGTTGCAGTGATGTTTTTTTGTGCACTGTGTGGCCTTTATTCAGAAACAGATTTATGAAAGCAAGATGTAAAACCTTAGATTTATTCATGGGTAGGTCTAGGGCTGTCCTCAACAATGTGGTCATACTAGTGCTTGGACTTCCTAAAGTAAGACAGAAACTGAGATAACAGTGCTCCATCTTCTGTTTGCTTCTCTTTCTGACTTGAAGTAGAAGACTCCTACTGTGACACAGAAGAATGACAGCATTTACAAACCCCATTCAATGTGAGAGTGCATTGAAAATATTTTGTCTTGATTCAGGGAGATGAAGACCATGTTGTGAGCCTGTGTTATGAGACTGTTTGTGATGGCCATTCAGTCCTGCTTTTCTGTCCATCCAAGAACTGGTGTGAGAAGCTGGCAGACATCATTGCCAGGGAATTCTACAGTTTGCAACAGGCTGAGAGTAAGAGAAAAGTAGTTAATAGAAGACTGTAGTATGCCCAGTGCCTTTAATGAAAATTAATTTTAGTAGAAACTATACAAATATTTTCTCTCTCAAGGTTCTGCAAAAAACTCAGCCCTTTCCCCAGTTGTTGTGGACAGAGAAGAGATCGATGAGGTTCTGGATCAGCTAAAGCGTTCTATCTCAGGCCTGGACTCTGTGCTCCAACGTACTTTGCCATGGGGAGTAGCGTTTCATCATGCAGGTATTCCTGAATACCTTGGTCTTGAATTCTGTAATGGTCAAGTCATATGGGTTCTTTTTGCTGCAGTTACCAGCAATTTACCAGTTGCTTTCTGAAGCCTTCTGTAGTTTATGACTGAATTAAAATGCTTTGAGAATCTCACAGTTAAAAGTAAACTTGAAATTCTGTTATTGTGGCCGAAGACTTTAAGTCACTAATTGTTATGATAAATTTTCTCTCTGTTGTGTTGGATAACAGCAACTTTTTAAATACAACTTAAAATTTTTTTTGTGAAATGCCTGAAAAATTAGCTGATTTGCAGCCCAAGCATTTTCAAGTTGTCCCTAAAGCTGCCAGAGTATTTCAGAGCAATTTTCCTCAACTTAATACTGAAATAGGTGAGTAACTAGAAGAAGTATAACAATGAAAGTAAAAATAAAAGGAGCATGTGCTGCGAACACTTCTGGCTAGATCTTTTATTTCTTACTTAAGTAGGTAATAGTGTATGTCACCTGTCGATCCACTGAGAGAAAGGACTGACTCTGGAAGAGAGAACAGTAGCTGTGGCATTGAATATGTAGGGGGAATAATTCCAAATGCTTATAGAGTGTGGATTTCTTTCTCAAGAATAAAATTGTCCTGAAGCCCTCAAGGAAATGTAGAAAGATACATATTAGACCTGTAACCTAGAATGGGAATAATGAAGAATGATTCCAAGGTCAGGATGGCAAATGACTAAATCCTAGTTCCCTACTGTGTTTGTTACATCCAGTTTTTTTTCTTATTATTTTATTTATTTGCTTGCAGTGCATGTGGATATATAGTAAATAGTTGTTCATCTTGCTACAGTGCATATAAGCATCTTAGAAAAGCTAGTTGATAACTATCGCTGTCAATTGAATAACAAAAACTTAATGGTGAAATTTTGCTTCACTTATGGTTCAAAAGAAGTTAACTGAGGTAGTGTCGYGACTCTAGTTCCTAACATGAATGGTGAATGTTCATTAAGTTTGTTTGTTCTTCCCCTTGCTCGACAGTAATATTATTAGCTCTTAAATGCAGTTGCACCATTACTGGGTTTTGCCAAAAGTCATCTCTCCTCAGGTCTTACTTTTGACGAGCGGGACATCATTGAAGGAGCTTTTCGCCAGGGCTTGATTAGAGTCCTAGCAGCAACCTCCACGCTCTCGTCTGGAGTGAATTTGCCTGCACGCCGAGTAATTATACGAACTCCCATGTTTGGTGGCAAACTGCTGGACATTCTCACTTACAAGCAGATGTCTGGAAGGGCTGGCAGGAAAGGAGTAGACACAGAGGGTAAGTAGAGGCTTTATTGACATTCTCTAAGAACAGTGTTAACCTGATTAAATCCAGGGCAGTGCTTTGCAATTAGTGACTAATCATGATGAATTCCTTTGGTATTCAGTATGATTAAGTTAATCAAGATGAATTTGTTTGGTATTAATGGAGTAAAAACTGTAATTCATAGGGGATTCTTTTCACTGCATGAGACTTACTTTGGTAAGTAACATGTCAGTTACTTCAGGAATGGGCTATTTTCTCCTTTGAATTCTTGTTAGCTTCTAAGGCTCTGTTCATTTGCCTTAATTCTGTGATCCATGGTCAGTTTACTAAAGTGTTTACAGTTTCAGTGAGAAAATTTAGAGTAAACTCTCATTGGACAGGCCTAAAATGTAAGAAATGCGTTTAAAGTCTACAACCATAATTTGACAGCCACCTTCTGTTGTCTGAAGTTCTGATTTGGATTTATTAAACTTCCACTAAACTTAACCGTAACTTTTATGGACCTTGAATGTAGTAATGCGACAGAGAGACAGGGAAATATGAACAGTRGTTCATAGATAATATGGTGTCTTCATGCATACAGTGGCACTGACTGATGTTCAATCCTGCCTGTTATTTTAATTTGCAATGGAAATTTATCTTCATGGATGATAGTTGGAAAAATTGTATTAGACAAGTTTAAACACAATAGAAAAYAAGAAGTTCAACAGAAGCGGGAAGTGGGATTTGCCCTACTGATGGTTTGATTGGTGTTTGCTGGAACCCTATGTAAGCAGACTGTTCTTACATATAACTTTCTATTTTTGCCAGAGTAGCATAGCAACAGAGCATTTTATGACCTATATCTCTGTGAGCTATCCCTATGTGTTAAAGAAAAGGGCAGCTGCATGCTGTATTTTGAAATTTTCCAGACTTTGTCACTTGAGTGTGGCTGGCAGGTGTAAAATTACATTATTCCTTGAAGTTTCTTTTTTTTCCCCTTCAAGTTACAATAATTAGTACCCTTTTTTTGACAGTTCTGATGTGACTGTGTTTTGCACAGTAAGCGGTTGATTTTATGCTGATGAGCTTCATGAATGTACCATTTTTTCCACTCCACAGAATCTTTTGGATGAGAACATAAAGCTACATTACCAGCTGCTACTCTTTCACAGAGTAGGGAGAGTGGAGGACAGCAACTTCAGCTGGAAAAAATGCCTTATGTGGATATGAAATTCAGCTGACAGACAAGATAAATGCTGTTGGGTTGATTTCCTTCACTTCTCCCCTCCCCCAACATTGTAGTGTTGGATTGTCTCAGGTTTTGATTTTTAAATTTTTTTTTCTGATTTGATGCAAATTTAAAAACATCATTTTAGAAAATGAAATTGGATTATTTTTGCACTCATCAAAACTATCATGTTCCCAAGGTGAAATAGGTAAAGCTGTTCAATATCACTGAACAAAACCTAGAAATATAATAGGGCCTTTTTTGCTTTTAATGGCGTTTTATGCCTAGATAGCTTCTTTTTTTTTTTTTTTTTTTTTTTTAAACTGTTTGCTAGGTTGCAGTTATTGGCTGTAAGTTCTCAGTGGCATCTTTGAAAGGGTTTTCTGCCAAGTCTTGAATGACTGTCAGATAATGTAGAGCCAAGTGGATACCCATCTTGTGCTAGATTTATCACACTGAAGAGTCAAAGTTTTCAGAGGGAATTGTAGGTCACATCTGAACCCAAATACGAAATAAGTGAACGTTCTTTATTGCTAAAATCAAAATAAGCTTTGCTTTCACAAAACAATGCTTACAGGCAGTTTATCTTCTGTACTCTCAGCTCTGGCAAAAGTACCTGGTCAACAGATGTCAAAAGTTCCACACATCCTCTGAGCATGTCTTTCGTCCTGTRATTAATTTATGTAATCATGTTTAAGCTCTATTCGGTTACTCACCTACACTGCATTTGTGTTATTTATTCTGTTCRTTAAATTTAAGTGCAGTTGTGTTTTCATTACCTCTGAATTTGCTAATTACTGTAGCATTACYACGGCTACGGTTTTATCATAACTTAACATTCCTAGGATCTTACTAAGATACCCACTATCAAAATTACCTTGGTGTCCAGACTACATGCACTTAAATCTTAACAAGCTATCATAAACTTATGATATTTACTGTCCAGCTAATCCAAGTCTAATGCTCTCTTCTTAGTCAAAGGCAAGCTCGTCCCACCCATAATTCATTTATCCTGTGCCAATTGGCAAAGCTTCTAACTAGCTAGGTCTCCCAGAGACCTAGTTTCTCTGTAATGGCTGTGTTGAAAAAATCTCCTTTATGTGACCACTGCATTTTMCATGGGTAGTCTGTACTATTATGTCATTAAAGGAATTGGCCCATTATTTTTATTTTTGATTCATGGCTCTGGGACCTTTCTTGTCTCCCATGGAATTTCAGTAGTTAGGGATAAACTTAATAATGTCTGATAGAGAATTTTAAGGTAAGGTATATTTAGATGTACTTTCAGTGGAAACCATTCAGGATACTTAAGATTTTGTGTGTGTGTATATATATGCGCATATATGAAAGTTCAGAGAATGCATAGTTACTTAGATTAATAACTTTGGCTTTCTGAATTACTTTGGTATCAGTGTTATTTCATTTTGGGAGTGGAAGCTGGTTGACTTAACACAAACTGTCAAAGTGCTGTGCAGCTTTTATGTTTTCTTCTTGCTTTTGAGAATCTTTTCAGTTTAATGATGTAGTGCAGAAGAAAAAGTGATGCCAGTGTATATTATAGTTCCAGTCAATTCCAGAACAAGAAGCGAGAGTGGTTCAGCAGCAAAGCAGGTACACAGAGAGGCTATGGAAGCTCCTTAGCTGCTTTGGCAAGACCCTSACCAGCCTAATGTAACTTTGAAGTTTGTCCTGCTCTGAGCTTTTAGTTCTATGCATCTGTGGAGTTCTTACATAGCAATGGATTTACACTGTTTAAGGTTGCAGAGCTTTTTCTCTTTTTTTTTTATTCAGCTTTTTCAAAAACACATAGTTTTCCATTCCAATAATATGTCCTTGATGAACTGTATGTAGCTGTTACAGTGCTAAGATGCAATACTAAGGTCATTCATGTTTTTTGTTGTTGTCGTTTTGTTTTGGTTTTGKTTTTTTTTATTTTCTTTTCCTATAGGTGAGAGCATTTTAGTTTGCAAGCCCTCAGAAAGATCAAAAGGAACGGCTCTGCTTCAGGGATCTCTCAAGCCTGTTTGCAGTTGTTTGCTTAGAAGAGAAGGGGAAGGTGTTGCTTCTAGCATGAAAAGAGCAATACTTGAGGTACAGGACACGTGGAGWGGAATTAGAACTGTGCTTGCACTCTTGTAATTGTAGGATGGTTTCTTTTGTGACACCATCAAATGTTTTCTATGCACTTTCTTTTTCTTCTGTTTCCTCCCTTGTCAACCCAAGCAGCTTCAGAAGAAAATTACTTGGGTCTGCCAGCTTGCTTCAGTAGTCAGCATTTTGTTTGGTATGTTTCAGTCTCTGCTTGCTGCAGATCAGGATGTGAGCAGAGTCAAACAAGAGTTACTAAGCTTTGCTTTTGTATTTAGATATACTCAAACTGCAGGCATAAATAAGTAATTCTTAAACTTCATGTGTGACCTCACAGTCTTAACTGGGAGATGCTTGTACATTACTGATCCCAGAGGCTTTGTAGACTGAATTAGGGCATAATGACATTTGTAGAACCTTGTAGAGTCCCTTATTTCCCCCTTCAACTTACTTACCTCTTTTGCACAGGAATGATTGAAATTTTGTAAATACATTTTTGGTGAACAAACAGGTATGGTACCCCATTCACTCCCTCTAGCCTGCCCTCCTCTATAGGGTTCCTACAGGAGTAAAAAGGACCAAAAGGGTGTTATTCCACATAGGTGAGCTTATCTCCTTTTCCAAAATTGCTTTTGGGCTTGAACTGAGCTTAGACTTTTTCAATACCGTTCGTTTGCTGTACTACTCCTACTGTCTTTTGTGAAAACTGCTGTGATACTCAGCACTTGGTTGTGATTCCATAGGTTTTGAATTTTTAGCAGACCAATGGAATTTCTAAATGCATTTTTCTACATAAGAGCTATCTAAAACATGTGGGTTCCTTTCTGGTGGTGTTGCTTTATAACATGAAAAAAATCCATTGAAACCATGAAAGGAAGTTTTTAGTTAAACACCTTGCTATCTGAAGGAACACACGCATGAAAATGACTCACAGGGAAAAAGAAGTTATGTGAAAAACAAAACAAAAACAAAATCCAAGGGGAAAAAAAATCACTCTCAATCGGGAAAACAATAATGGGTTATAGCATTCACATTTATTAAGAGAAAACTTCTGTATGCTGAAGAGCCTTACGAGAATTCCTGCTTCCTGGTTTGCTTTTTGTCTTCAGAAAATTGCAGATTGTGTTCTAACCTTTTAAAAGTATTTCACAATGTTGGCTAAGCAAAATGCCTAGGGCTAGTCTCAAATCTAAATTGCTACTCTTGTTTATGTCCACTATCAAAATAAGATTTTATAATTCATTCTTTCCCGTAGCTTAGTCCTCTACTTCTACCTAAGGTGTCTTAACTTCTTGTCAAGAAAAGGCCTTAAAGGTTGGCAATTGCTTTGCCTTGTGTTCCTCTCTCCTACTGGTTCTTTAAAACTTAGATATCTGATGGATCAGTCTCTTTGATTCTCTGGTCTGATGTGCCACCCTCCTGCTTCTCTGGCGATATGAACAAGTAGTTTTCTTCAACAGATCATAGTGGGGGGAGTGGCCAACACTCCAGATGATGTGCAGACCTACGCTTCTTGCACTCTCCTTGCATCCAGCTTGAAAGAAGGCAAGTGGGGAAATGAGAAAGCACAAGACGAAGCTGGACCTATTGAGGCTTGTGTGGCATGGCTGCTGGAAAATGAATTCATTCAGGTTCTGGACTCCGGCAATGATGTGAAAGGTAACGTTGGTGCTCTTCCCAGTGATTGCAGTTAGCAGTTTTGAATCAGTAGCTCTTCTGCAGCTGRGTAGATGTTCAGTGTAACTTTATAATGAGGACTTCTGTGCATTTTTGTTTTTATTTTAAAGAAGCATGTGTATCAATAATTTTTTAGCTTTCTAGAGGGTGTCTTTTTACCTGCTTTAACATTTTTTGCATGCACGTGTTCTTCTTGGAGGGCCTCTCTCTGCACGTCGCCTCTAAGACTGATGCATCCTAGTCTACAAATTCCCAAAATATCTTTAAACAGGGCATACTTTTACTACAGGATTTGTGCACGTTAGCTGTTATCTATGATTTTTGTCTTTCTGAAGAAGAACCAGTACATTCTAAGAGAGTGCAAGTCTCTTCTAGAACTGCTTGGTGTACATGGTTGCACTTTTTCCTGATTTTGGCTATTTTCTTAAAATGGCTAAGGATGAGACACTTACAGTAATAGTAAGACTCCCCATTACAGGTTAATTTGTATCTCTTTTTTTAGGAAAGATTATAGGAGATATTTGGTATTCCTAAGAAAGAAATACTCAAAATGATAATTCCTAGGCAGGATGGCAGATGGGATTCCAGTGTTTTTTGTTCAAATAGCTATCACAGCTGTTAGTCTGAATAGTTAGAGGGGTGCAAGCTTGTGATCTGACCTCTGAAAAAGGCTATTTTAGACTTAGGCAAGTCTAAACCTTTTATTGTTTCCATTTTCCTGTCTTCAGAATGGAAAAATATGCTATTTGTTCTTGAAAAAGCAGTTGGGAAAAGTTAGCAGAATTGATATCTATAAAATACATTGCAACCTGAAAATGAGATATAAACTTGCACTTAAATGTTTCTCTGTGTTTTTGKTTTTTCTGGTTTTTGTTTGTTTGTGTGTGTGTGTTTGTTTGTTTGTTTTTGTTTTTTAAATAGCAAAGGTTTATCATCCAACACATCTTGGCTCAGCTACTCTTTCCTCTTCTCTTTCACCAACTGAAGCCATGGAAATCTTTGCTGACCTGCAGCGAGCTATGAAAAGCTTTGTTCTGGAGAATGATCTGCATATTGTCTATTTGGTAGGTTCCTCATTCTGTGTTTTGTATTTTGTACTGCCAAAACTAAGGAAAGGAGAGAAAGCCCAGTGCAGAGTTCTTGAGGGCTCCATGAACATAGGGTTGGTTTTTTTTTTCCTTTGCTTAGCTCATCCTTCATGAAGAAAAGTTTCTAAATTGAATGTTCTTCAGAACTAGTCTGTTCCCATAGTGTCTATTGTGTAGACAGGTGCTGCATGTCCATCTAAGCCCATTTTTGTCTCTYCTGACTTCGAAAGATTTCAGAACTTTGTAATTTTTGGGTGTGGGATAATGGTAATTTTTCTGAGACACTTGAAGTTGATGAAGCAAATTGGTTTTGTTGTGCATTTGAGATCAGCAGGCTGCATCTCAGATTACTTTTGGAGCCTCAGAAAACTTTTGGGGTTTTAGCATCTATTTTGCTGGCAAAAAGCCTCAGAGAACTACGCTGCTTCCTTCCTATGGGTGGGCCTGTCTTCAGTAACAGTGAAATTCATCTCTGATTTAGTTTACTTGCCTTGTGATGCTGCCAGGGCTAAAGGAAGGAGCGTGACAAATCTTTTGAGGGGAAAGTGTCCCAGAGTTTGTCAAGATTTATCTGCATATACACTTAAAAAGCTAAACAATGGTATTTAAGACCTTTGGAGAGGAAGCCATGAACCTGTGAAGATTAGTGGGGAAACAAGATGGAATTGCAGTGAACATCTTAGGATTCATGGCTGCCAGAGGCCCATCATGCAATCATCATCCAAAATTTGACAGTCGTCTTTAGCCTCCTTAAGTATAAAGTGTATTCTTTTTACCAGGCTGATAAATCAAAGGTGAAATTTGGGCACTGTGCCTGAAAAAAAAAGTTCACTCCAAGGAGGATATGCTTGCTCTTACAGGAGTTGTTGAGCTAAGGGAAAGGGGGAGGCAAGAGATTGAGGGTGCCTGTCCCTGCTTGCTGTGTTCATTAACCTAGTTATTGGCTGATACCGATAGGTTTGTGGAGGTTTGTTTTTTTTTTTTTTTTTTTTAATCTACTGGCGTCCCATATGTACCCATATCTCTGTTTTAGAGGACCACATTATATTTTGTTCTATTTCTACTAGATAAGATGGACTGTTTTGTGTCATGCATCAGTGAATTTTTTCCCTGTTTGCATTTCCAAAACAGAAAAAAAAAAAGGATGAATTTTGTTTGTCTTCTGGGATAGACACAGTGATGGCAATATATTTTTTTTGCCCTGTACTTTTTAATTGTATTTAAATTTTATTTAAATCAAATACACTGTCAAATAAAATGTTCTTGAGATTCTCTCCCATTAAGGTAGCCTAAAACACTTTCTTGCAAGTCTGTTCATTTTCAAGGCCGAAGGTTTGTTTAGATTTGGTGGCCTTTTTTTTTTTTTTTTTTTTTAAATTTAAATTTTTTTTTTATTTTTTTTTTTTTTTTTTTTTTTTTTTTTTTTAATTTTTAAAGAATTCTTCTCCATGTGTTCCTTATGGGCTACAGGGAAATTATCTGCTATAATGCTTTTTAATTCTCTTAGGCTTGAATCTTTTACTTGTACAAATATGAGACTGAATTCCAAGACCTTGTATTTTAGGAGAGTTGATTAAAACAAGTAAGTATTTGCTAGGCTAAGAAAAGAGTTTTCTTTAAAGAAAAAAAACAACAAAAAAACCCAACAAACAACAAAAGATAATCCCTCACCTTAATAACTCTTGTTCTTCTCAGSAGATGTAGGGGGCATGGATGATTTACAACTACATAGGCATCTGGTATTCTGTGTTATGTTAAATGTTCCCCAACAACTGTTAGTTATTTCAAAATAATAAATCTTGCAGTATATCGATACAGATACGAAGACATTTTGCCTCTTCCTACTGAAGCTGACTCTATGCTGACTGAACGATAACAGAATTGGTTTTCTGTCTAAAAGTGTGTGAATGCTGGATGGCTTTTTTGTGAGTGTTAATAAAAGCTGAGATTTCTTGTACTCCAGGTAAATGAAAGCTTCAGCGAGTTCTGGCAAAATCKATGTTCCGTCCTGCTTTATCAGATGCCGTGGCAGTGGTTAGTGTGGTTGCTAGTGGTTTTACGAGGCTGATAGATATCTGTCAGTTTCGTTAAAAAAAGAATAAAGTTTTGTTTTGTTGAAGGAGACTAAAAATCTTCTAGTGGCTTGGATTTAGGGAGCAATCTGACAAAGATTCCAAATTGTTTAATCATTAGAGTACCATATGAGTCAGATCTCATCAGTACAATTCTTAAAAAAACTAGGGTAGAAGAGCTTTTACTTTCTTCAGGGTACATGGTTATGACTCAGTGCCTCAGAATAGTGYGTAGGATGCTCTAACTACATTCCCTAGGCTGTGTTTTTTGTTTACCCAGAGCTCTGTTCTGTTTGTTTCGCTGAAATAGTTTTTTGCATTGTCTTATTTTCTTTAGATCACCCCMGTGTATGAGGAGTGGACCACAATTGATTGGTACCAGTTTTTCTGCTTATGGGAGAAGCTGCCTGCCTCAATGAAACGTGTGGCCGAGCTAGTGGGGATTGAAGAAGGCTTTCTGGCTCGCTCTGTAAAGGGCAAAATCATAGCTAAAACAGAGAAACAGCATAGACAAATGGCCATCCACAAAAGGTAGCCACAAATGGGTGTGAATGTGCAAAGACTACAGGCTATAACATATGGAGGGGACAGGCTCTGTGTCTGTTTTCAGGAACCGGCTCTCTTGCTTAGTGAGCTGAGAGCTCAGAGAACCTGGACCTGGTGTGCTCTGGACTGAGAACGCTGCTGGCATAAGGTGTTTGTGCTGGTGTTTGTGGAAGTCATCTTCCCTGTTTCTTTTGTGTGCTRTGCTATAGTACCATTCTGTCCTATGCTATCACAGTGCATTTTGCCATGTACGCTAACGTGCCCTGGATCATGATTTTATTTCCATGTGTACTTTTTCTACAGGTTTTTCACCAGTCTTGCCCTTGTGGATTTAATCAGTGAGGTTCCCTTAAAGGATATGACCAAGAAATATGGCTGTAGTCGTGGCCAGCTTCAATCCTTGCAGCAGTCTGCTGCCACCTATGCAGGTGAGTTGTCTGGGCGAAAGCCCCCCAGGAGTCTTAGGCTAGTCTGTTTTCTTTCCTTCCAGATATGGGGATAAGATAGCCGCAGTGTGGTACTAACAACTATCGGTCTTGTAAAACCACTTCCAGCTTTATAGCTTAATCTGTGGTTGCCCCTGCTTTGAGATGGAACCACAGAGTGTGCTGTGGGAAGGGRGCCAGCTGAGTGGAATCAAGCAGTGCTGTAGCATGCTGAGGTCTGTGGAAATCGTCTGTGTCCTGTACTGCAGGAATATAGTTTGTTCAGTACTAAGTATGGAAATTACGTACAAGTCCATTCTGAAGCTTTGCTCTATCAGGAGAGAGTACCTTTCAGCATGGGTAAAGTTTGGGRTCTCTAAGACTTAGCATGGGTTTCTCCTGGTTGCAAAGTTAATTGGCCAGAAAGTATAAGTTTATAGTTTTCAAAACAGAGTGAGTGGTTTCTGCGTCATTTATCCCCAGATAACAAGAGGTCAGATAGCTGTCACCTTTAACTTAACTTCCTTAAGAGGGCTGTGTAGGAGTAGAAGTAACAGCCCATCCTGTGACTGAGATTTTTTTTTTTCTATTGCTTAAGTCCCCCATTACTTCATAAGTGGGTCTTCATTTTTTAATACAGTTTTAGCTCAACTTGTGAAACCTTATGTGTGGGTTGCAGCATGAGTCAAAGCCCCAAAATGAAAAGGTCATGCCAACTGATGCAGAGTAGTTTAAATTAATTCTGGTAGTATAAATAACTTTTTGTTGTAGTAGTTTCATAATTCTCTATTCCCAGTGTTAACCATTTTCAGCAATYAGGTAGATTAGTGCAGGAACAAAAGTAATTTGGGAAGTAAAATGAAMTGTTGACATGACATATTGTTAAGAGATATGATAAAAGTTGTATTCTATAATCACTATAAAAATAGTGAGGGATGCCATGTCTTTCAGTTATTTTCATATTCTGTAGATGCAATGTGTGAGTAATAAACCGGCTTTTTCCTGCTCTTTTCCCTCTCCCATGTGCTGGGGACTGCAGTTGTAGCCTTTATCACAGGCTTTGCTACCTCCTATGCTACTCTCGGTAACTGAAGTTCTGCAGGCCAAGTTCTGATCTTATGGACATCAGTGCTGGCTTTTCTCAAAGATCTGTGGCTTCTCTTAGTGCCTCTCATCACGATTTTTTTTGTCTTTTCTTCAGTGTGTTTGGCTCATAAGAATCCAGTTATAGGATATGCATGTGCTTCACACTTTCAAGATTAGCATCTTCAGAAAAGCAGTTGTCATTCAGAATTTCTACTTCACCACTGATAAACTAGTTAATTCTAGATTGAGTTCTGTGAGACCAGCTCCTAGTCATAGTTATAATAAACATGAGTTAGTTTCTGTAAGTAATGGGAAGGTGAGAAATGTAAAGTGAATRCCTATTCAGATGAGAGGGGAAAAATGGATCCAGCTTAGTAGAACTGGAGCTGGAGTTAAACCATTGATGTAACTTCTGTGTTCCAGGAATGGTAACGGTTTTCTGTAATCGACTGGGCTGGCACAACATGGAGCTGTTGCTCTCTCAGTTCCAGAGCCGCCTCACTTTTGGGGTTCATAGGGAGCTTTGTGACCTGGTACGAGTGTCTTTGCTGAATGCGCGTCGTGCTAGGATGCTTTACAATGCTGGCTTCGTCACGGTGGCTGATCTTGCTAAAGCCAGTCCTGATGATGTGGCAACTGCTCTGAAGAATTCAGTACCATTCAAAAGGTGAGAAATCAGTAAGTCCAGAAGTTGTGTAAAGGAATTTGTAAGGTGAAGGATTACAGGATGAAACCTGTAATTAAATATGGCAACCTTTTGGGACTTGGTGCCAAACGTTAGTTAGAAATAACTTGTAGGTCTCTGTGACTGATYACAGTCATTCCATGATTATTTTGAAATTAATAGAAGCATCTTTTATTTGCAGCATAAGTTTGYGAGACCTAAATTTTCTTCTCGTTCCTCTTTTCAATGCACTGTTTAGTCCTGGGTGAATTGTTAATGCTTTCTGGAGACCTTTTGCTGCCTCTAAAAGGCAGCTCCACCGTATGATCAAATGAGTTGATGATTTATTACTGTATATCATTTGAGATTCTCTTGTGATTTTCATGTTAGTGCAATGACAAGCTTCCTTGATCCAACAGACCTGTTGGACTGTGCCATGACACCTGTCTGGCTCATGCTCCTGAAGTTTCCTTTCCTTGGAAAACAGTGCATGGAGGAGGATTGATTCATACCTGGATCTTGCCCTAGTAGGGAGTTGGGACTTATCTGGGGTCCATGTTTGGACACAGAAACCTGGGAATGCTTCTGGGGTATGCAGCCACTAATATCTTTCATCGACATCAATTCACATATAGAAAACTGAAATAGCTATTTCCTATTAAGTGCATTGTATTTTGGATATAGTGCTTCTGTGAAGCTAGGAAGCTGTGAAACTAATTGAAATGGGAGCGGAGCAGAAGAGAGCCAGCTCCTTGTGTCATTTGTTATTTTCTGCGTGAATGTTTACATCTGCCTGTTACCTTTCCCATAGTGTTCGTAGGGCTGTGGATGAAGATGAAGAATCAGCAGAGGAGCGTCGGACTGTGCGCGGCATCTGGATGGCTGGAATGAAAGGCTTAACTGAAAGAGAAGCAGCTTCCCTCATTGTGGAGGAAGCCAGGGGACTTCTCCAGGAGGATTTGGCACTGATGGGAGTGCAGTGGAACCCAGAGGCTTTTCTCGAGTCTGATACATCCTCTATGGTGAGCAGCGAGTCAGAACTGGAAGACAGACTACGTAGATCAAATGGAGAGCAGTCTTCTGAGCCTTCTAYGGTGTTAAACAAAAAAGGGTGCAGAGTTCAACATTGTAATGGCTTTGGTTCTCAGACTGGAAACTTATCAAATATTAAAAAGGGATATAAAAGGAGACTAAGCGGTAGTACAGAAAACTCCAGATTTGAGTGTGAAGTCCCAGGCAGGAGACAGGCTCGAGCAGAGGAAGGCAATGATGRTACTGTGTACAGTGCTAGAAAACGGCCAAATACGTGCAAAGATAATGAAAATGTAGAAGGAATTTCTGTGGTCAAGACCAAGACAGATTCCAGGAGAGCAATTCCAGAACTCCCTACTGAACAAGGGAAAACACCAACATTGAGAACAAAGTCTTCAGCCTCTAGACTGATGAAAAGTGCAGACATGCATTTAAACCGGACTAGGAACAAAAATACTGCTTCAAAACTGCAGAGGTCACTTCTTGAAGATTCAAATATGCTTAGCATAGACATAAAAAAGCCACCTGCTTTCCACCCCACCATCTCTAAAGATATTTTTTTTTCATACCAAAATAATAAGGAATTTATGGAAACAGGGTCTGTAACTCATAAAGTCTCAAATTCTGTACAGATGGGGGAAATTAATCTTGGGAGGAAAGATAAAATGGAAGGATTATTTACAGAGCCTACCACCACTAATGAAGGCAYGCCTAAGGGGAGAGCATGTTTTCAGCCACCTGTTACGTTGCAGGGTACTCCACACATCAGTGTGGCGACAGATAGTATTGTAGAAAATCTAGTAAAACCTGGTAGTGCTAGGACACAGAGAAATGAAAATACTGATGATAAGCAGAATAAAATTAATAAAATGCAAACAGATGCTAGCTGTGCTGAGGTGATGATWGGTAAGCAGCAGATGGCTTTAGACACAGAGCACTGTAATGTAACTGCTAGCTGCTCTGGAAGTGGACATGTCCATAGTGGCCGCAGGATATGGAAGCCTGTGCGTTTTTGTCCTGGTGAGGATAAATCCTGCCATATTCAGATTCAGAATGGTGGCAAAAATGGGAGCGAAAAGCCCAATGGAACATTGTTACAAGCTGGAGCATTGCAGAAAGCCAGCAGTCATCCTAAGGATTTTCTGAAAGACTCTCCAGTAAAATCCAAAGGTGTTTGCAATGCAGATGGTGTTCAGAATGGTCCATCCTCTGAACTGTTTTCTGACTCCAAGGACTTTGACGACAGCTTCCAGTTGGATACTCAAACTGAGATGATAATAAAACAGGAGGGAGCAGCTGGAATCACAGGACAGCGGGGAACACAAGGTTCAGAGCTGGCAGCAATACCACGGCAGGAAACCTCCAAGAAACTAAGCACTTCACGGACTGACAATGCTACTAATGAAAGGCTGGCTGCAACAGTTAGGAAACTGGGCTTATCGAGTCTTATCACAACAAATAACATTACAAAAAACACAGCTCAGCACTGCAGTGATAAAGTTTTGGAGTCTGGAGGCCATAATTTACAGCCCGTAACGAAGGAAATAGAATCTGCACCTTGCCTTAAAGAAACCGATTTCTCAGTGACCGACTCCCAGATACACAGTTTTCTGCAAAATTACCAGACCCAAAGTTCAGTGAAAGGGGAGAGTGTGTCTAAAGACTTCAGTAAAGCAACCTCCCATTTTGGTAGGGAGCACATTGTACAAGTAGAATGCCACCCTGTCCCTGAAACAAGCCTGAATATGAGCGATAGCTTGCTGTTTGATGATAGCTTCAGTAATGTCAGTGACCTTTCAGCTGTTGACATCACAGAAGCTGACAGAAACGACCCTGTGGAGAAGCGAGAGGCTTTGCTTCCTCCAGATGGTCTTTTGCAGAACCTAAGACCTGTTCAGAATAAATTTGATGTCAGTGGCAATCAGAAAGAGCATGAGGATCCTGCGCAGTGTAATGATGTATCTCTAGCTTTCTCTGATCTAATAGCTAAAGTTTTAGATCATGCAAATTCCCCATCTTTTCTGGAAGATCTTCCTTCTACATTTCATGGTCAGCCAGGATTAAGAAACCCAGTGATTTGTAACAATGACTCCAGACCAAAGGAATTAGTAGGAGATGAAGGTGAAAAGCTCCAGAGAAGCCAGCAAGCTTTAGACAAGAAAACCCATCCAGTGGTGTGGACTGAACACTCGTTTGACCTAAGCCCAGGACTGCAGGATGTGTTAGACAAATGGCCTAGTCCCTCAGGCATTGAATCAGTTTCGGTAAGCTCCTGTTTGAAAGGAAAGTTAGTTGCTCCTAGTGTTAATCAAGAGCCAGGTCCAGTCTTTGAATCTGACTGTTGTCAGCCAGAGCCTTTGCCCACTTGCCGGGATTTAAAAAGCTCTTTCAAGGTTAAAGAAAACAAACTGGAAAACCTGGATCTTCAGAAAACAGACTGCATAACACTTCCGCTCAAGGGAAGCAACAGAACATCCTGTCCTCCACCAGATAGTAATAACGGGTTTATTCCTCCAACACCTCCCGAAGAGCTTTTTCCCAGGAGTTCCGTTCCTCTCTCTGTGAAATCTGCAAGGAAGAGACAAGTCGCCTGCGTGAAGGAAGGGCAGCTGATGCAGCCACAGCAGAATAGCGAGTGCAGTGCAGAGCAGCAGGTAAAAACACTCCAGGTCARTCTTGGGAGTGTAGACCCAATTGAGACTGATGAGATAAAAGATGATTCCACTATAGACCAAGGCTTTTCACTGCAGTTATCTCAGGATATTCTTCCACTCATTCCCTTGAGTGCTGAAAGTTTCACTATTATTGATGTAGCAAGCGACAAAGCACTTTTCCAGACTTTTGTTGCAGAATGGAAGGAGAAAAGCAGATTCGCCATCTCAGTGGCATGCGAAAGAACAAAATGTCTTTTGTCTCCTAAATCAACRATTGGTGGCAAATTCAAAAAAGGTCAGTTCCATGTTCAGTGGATTATTTTGTGAACAGCAGGGTGTCATCTTCAGCTTAAAGCAGGAGTGGAGAAGGAAAAGGGTTTGCAAAAAAGGAGGAAAATTACTGATACTAATTGAATATTGTCAGTCTCAGTAAAGCAAATGAGCTGAGTGGTAGCAGAGGATGGAGAATTGGTGTCAAGCATTTCATTGGTGGGTCTTTGGTGATAGTAATGAAGTGTTAGCAGCTTGTTTGTACGTGAGAGCATCTAAATATTCTTAACGTTTCATTRTGCATCTAATTTTGAAATGGAGCTGTGCTGTGCAGTCCCTTTTGTCATGTGTATCTTTCCATGTCATAAACAAGTTTTAGTATATTTTAAAATCAATAATATATTTAACAGTAAACTGTACAGATTGTTCACGGTCTTCACTGAGCAGTGTTACTTGCGGGATTGCCTCTGAACCAAGGTTAAATATTTTCGAGTTTGCAAAAAGTAAACTTGGTTCAATAAAYGCATGTGTGAAATTCAGATCAGCCTCGAGATTGTTGCAATATTGCTTCATTTTTTTCCACAAAAGTGGAAAGTTTGCTGCTGTTTGCTGCTGCTGCTGYATAAACATACTCTTCCTTTAAAATAACAAGGTTAAGCAGAGTTAGATTCTTTGCTGTCACATTGCCATAACAACAACAACAAAATTTCTTAACTATCAAAATATATTTTTGACAGACAAATGTGAAATGTTTTTTAGAGTGAAAGGAGGTAATACATTTCTGTCTSAACTCTTGACAAGCTTGCTAGGAAAGGCCAGAATTTTGCAGGGATGCTATATGGGTAGTTGTTTCAGTTAAGAGAAAGTTTTGCTATTCTAAACATGTTTGTTTTTTTTTTTTTTTCCAAAAGAAACACATATTTTTCTCCCTATAGATAAAAATGAAGGTATATATTAACTTCTAAGAAATTTAGGCTCACCTGTATGTATTTACATCTTCAGGAKCCAAACTGTTCTGTATTTATGGATGTCATTTTATAATTGTAACTTAAAAATTACTCCTTTAGTAAGTTCTCCTCAGTGGATGCAAATTAAAGATGACGGATTTCCTGTCCAAGGCTGCGAAGACATCTTGGTAGTTGGACTGGCAGTATGTTGGGGTGGAAAAGATGCCTACTATATCTCTCTGCAGCAGATACAAGACCAGACTGGTAAGTGAGCAGGCAGGCTGTGCTGTGTTATATGACACTGCATTTCAGGAAAGTACCTTCARCAGATAGGTTCTTGGAAGTGTTTTGAGTGTCCCAAACCCAGCTCAGCTGTGTGATGGAGTGATTTAGCCATATTATTGCGAGTCTTAAGTGTTGAACACCTGTGAACATGTTGCTGTGGATACATCTATGCTGCTATATAAKAAGGCCAGGCAGTTGGCTCAAGCACTGGACTGCTGAGCATGCATATTGCTAAAATGTTAGCTTACTCCCATGTTCTCTTTAGCTTACTTGCTTTTCTCTTTCAACCTCTTCCAGTTTTTGCTCTCCAGAACAAATCTGGCACTTGAATGCTGGACATAACCCAACCTGTGCTGCATGGGCTCGTGGCTGGTGTTTGATTCCTGGCTCACCTTTGTTTAGTAGTACAGACACAGCATATTGCTTTTGGGACCCTTGTCTGGTCTGATAAAATATATAACATTGGTATAGATTTATTRTTATTTGTTCACAGTCCAACGGTAGCTTTTGTGCTTTAGGTGATTGCATTCAAGGTTTTTCTCTGCCTTTCTTATCACACAGTGGGTAAAAAGATGATTTTTGCTTGTATTTCCTGCCTTAGAAATCAGTATGAGTTTGGCACCGCCACCTTTGGACAAAAACCTGTCTGTAACAGAGAGACTGTATCATCTGCAGCTGTACCTGCAGAAGAAGCCCAAGCAGGAGCGCTCACTTGTTGTGTATAACTTCATTCAGCACTACAAGACTCTGGTGATGGCTTGTGGCATCTCCTTGGAAGGAAGTTTTGAGGACCCAAAGGTTTGCAGGATTAAGAAATTTAGCTTGGGTAAAACTACTAGTTTAAAGACACCAGTGGAAAGACAGGAGTACCTTCTGGTGCTTTCCTTCTGTTATTTAGATTTGAATATGCACACCTGTCAGGGGGTTTAGAGAAACTTTCTTCCAGTGGGAAATCTAGAACGGTATTTARAGGAGACTCTTGCTATGTGTGTTCATGGTGCCTGCAAGAGAAACAGCAGGTTCAGTGATAGGCTAACGTGTTAATCCTTCACGCCTGATTGCTTGGGTGGGGAGGATGAGTTTAAATCTCTCCCCTGTCGCAGGGGAGCTGAAGTCTTGTTTTGTTGCTATAAGAGGCCTGGGACTAAAATGTCAGAAGTGCTTCTGGACATAATATTGATTCTGAGAGCAGAAGGCTTTGTAAGCAAAAGATTTACCTGCTGTGTGTATAGACCACCTTGCTACCACTATTTTCTCAAAACAAAACAAAGTTTACGTGTAATTTCAAAAGGTTTGGGTACCATTTGTAACTCAAATGAAACACTAGAAAGAGGTAAAAGTGCAGTCTTGTCCTTGTTAGGAAAAKCTCTAGATGCATAGAAATTTCTGGTGTTGATTTTTAAAGCTTGCATAACATACGGGCTGAGTAGCATTCTGGCAATATTAAAGCCTGCAGGTAAGTAGCTAAGCTGTTCAACACAAGGACAAACTTAGCTTTTCGTACCGATGCTTAGTTTTAGGATAAAATTAAAGAGCAATAAAAGTAGAACCTTTCCCTGCACTATTCCATGTATTAAATGGAGTCATACTCATATTTGGTCATTTTACTGACGCAATGAATATATACATGCATACACACACCCACACACATCTGTACATATACATGTGGTTTTCACCTGCTGCTTGCACGGCAGAGACAATGCAGAAACCTGTGTTTCATCCTATTTTGACRTAAGAAATTGAAATATAGCTATAAGCGAAATTGCTTTGAAGACAGTGGGAGGTATAAAGCTTACCGAGAATAAAATTTGCCTTGCAGAGTTCTTGGTACTAGTGCTGATGTACAAAAAAACCAGGAGAGCTCAGCTTGACTAATGTTCTAGGTCAATAGCAAGTTCTGATTTTTACAAAGTCAGTTTTCAGATTAAACATGTTTTGATCCCGATTTTCATATTTAATCCCCTTTGTGTTAGGTTTTAATGAAAAAGCCTGATGGCAATGCTTTGAGATGTGTTTAGTTGAGAGAGGGTAAGGTTTTCAAATGTGCAGAATTAACTTCGACTGAGAATGAAGCTTTTCAGTGACTTATGCCYTCTTGAAGGTTTTATCTGAAGTCATGTAACTTTTCCACAAATTATTCCAGTCTGCCTGCCAAATCAAGAAAAATAATCTGCATTATAACCTTGCATTAASTCCCAGTTAATACTTGCATTGTATTGTGACTAAAATGGAAAAAAGGGCTCATGGAGGTCTCCCTTTTTTAAGGTTGCATGTTGGCTGCTTGATTCTGGCTCTAAGGAACGTACACTTCACAACATGGTGACTAACTTTCTCCCCGACGAGTTACCTCTACTGGAAGGGGTAGGCACCGGCCAAGGCGTGCAGAGCCTGGGACTTAGTGCCAGCGGAGATCATTCTGGGCGGTACAGAGCAGCAATAGAGTCTGTGCTTATCTTCAAYGTCATGAACCAACTCCATAATGAATTACAGAAGGAAAATCTGACAGGTAAAGAGAGCTCCTCCACTTGGGGACAAAGATGGAGAGTAAAGGTTACCACAGGCTGAATGATCAGTGGAGAAGAGAGGAGATTTGGAAGTTCTTATCTAAGTATATTCCTTGGCAAAATGCTGATTTATTAAAAGAAAAGAGGGAGCTTCCCTTGGAAGTACATCTGTTTTGTCAAAAATTTGAATTAAATTTTAAATTAAATTATAATTGYTATATCCCAAATATCCACCAGTTCCATTAGTAAAGGCAATAGCAGAGTCTATTTTAARTCTCTGAATCAAACAGATCTTTACCTCCCAGGTGAGTACCCTGGCCATTCTGAGGGCGCTTGTGGGTTTGYCTGGTTTCTCATGAACATTTCCAAAATCTTTTGCATTTCCTTGTCAGAAACAATCCTCAAATGTTTTCTGAAGAAGATTTMTTGCTTTTTGGCCTGTCCATGTAGCATTGTTTGCCATGTTGTGTTGTGTTCATGAAGCTTTTGTGATCCCATAGTGAATGATCCAGTATGTTTGCACTAATAYTTACTGAGTGCTTGTCTCTTTTTAAAAATAAGCAAACAAAAAAMCSCCTCAAAAGCACATACCTATTGATKAGCTTTGTRATTGTTTCCCCTAAATTGTATCCAAAGCCTAAGATTAAGGTCCAGTCTCACTGAAGTCTATTATTGCAAGTTTGTTTATGATCATGACAACCAAACCTTAGAACACTTTTAAAAGATGTGGGTGGTGGAATGAAAGTGTATGAAGTTAGAAAGCTCTACATTAAGCATGTCTGTGGTTTATAAAATGTCGATATACAAAGAGATGTGTATTTCTTAGAAAAAAAAATGTTGACAGAAGTTGTTATTCTCTTAAATACTTTTGTGATAAAAAAGTTCTGGAATACTTCTTATTATGAAATATTTCTTATTATGAAATATTCCAGAAACAAAAGTATTTAAACTAAATCTATATTAAAAGATTTCAGTGTGTCAGGACATTCAGGATTTTAAAAACTGAGGATTCCCCAGTTGTTTTTTTATGAACCTGTTGATCTGCAGTTGATGTGTTTTTGATGTTACAAAAGATTTTCTTGGGGTTTTCACTTACTACAGAAGTATTTTCTAAAGTGGAGATGCCCACCCATTATTGCTTGGCTCTGCTGGAGCTGAATGGCATTGGTTTTAGCACGACAGCATATGAAACCCAGAAACAGGTCATGCAAGCTAAACTGAGCGAGATTGAGACCAAGGCATATCAGCTGGCAGGCCACAGCTTCTCCTTGACCAGCCCTGATGACATTGCAGAGGTATGTGAGGGTTAGAGTGGGAGGGGGAGAACTTTCTCAGAAGTTACCCTCAAGAGGCTTTTGCTTAGACTTAAGAAAAAACCTTCTTGGGCAGACTGTGTATGAAGAAAACACAAAATGCAAATTGAACTCTGCTCAGAGTTGATTTGTCTTTACGCTCATTATGAGCTCGCTGCCTGCAAGGTGCTGTGCATCTCATGCTTGTTACTGATCGTTCTGATTTCTGCTAACTCCAGCAGAAATAAAGAAGGTAGAAGTGGAAATAAGCATGTTGTTTGTATAGGACCTTGGCTTTTCATGGCGCATGAGATGATCTGCCAATTAAAYGGCTTTTGGAATATTTTGGATGAATGGTGTGGGACTAGAGAAGCTTTTTTGCAATACCAGTATTCTGCACTCGAGATGTGATGTGATATCATGTAGTCTGAGTTTAAGAATAGTTGTACTGAGTAAGTTGCATTGTTGCCCTTTTCCCTATACAAGCATGAAAGAGGAAGAGAGGCTGCTTTAAAAATTTTGAATCAACTACTGTCTGTTGTTAAGAACCTGTATAGAACTGTTTTGKTTTTTTTTTTAAAGCCGAAGAAGCAGATTTCTATGTAAATTAGCAATACTTCTATTCCTGAAGAACTTTACTATATACTTTTTACATGGAATCATAGGAATAGAWTATAATTGCTGTGTGTGGGKTTTTTTTTTTCTCATTTATTTTTTCTCTATCTACTAATTTCTTGCTGAGGGGCTATACTTTATATGGAAGTAGTCAAAATCACTAAAAGAAGCTCCACATAAATATTCCTCCTTTGTGGCAAATGCAGAAGTTTTACTTGGTAACAGYAATCTGAGTTAGAACTCCTGAAATAATGCTCGGCTCCAATTTCACTCTGCTTCATGGAAACGGGGAATGGAAGTTTTTTCTGAAATGCTGTTCTCTGAACTACAGAAGCTTGTTTCTCATGTGGAAATTTTGTTAGGAATCATGTAAAGTATCTTGTATAGGTTAGTAGAGCTTTACCCTTCTAATTTTGTGTCAGTAAAACTTTTGTGCTACATAAATGTGTGAGAGAAAAGCTTCTGTTCCCTTCTGCCAACTGTGAAATGAAACAGAATAGCTGTTCAATAGTGTGTAAAACTACATAGAAACATAGAATGAAAAATGAAGAGCTGTGTTGTATCTGTCAACAAGTGAGCATATAYGTCATTTTCCAGTTATAGGCAATTTTTAGAAAAACTAATATTCTGGCTATTCTATAAAAGGTATTTGTGACCACCTCCTTCTAYGTCATTCATGTGGCTCTGAAGCCTGCTCCCTGCTAACACTTATTTTTTTCACCAAYGTTCTTCTCACTTTTAGTCATTTTAACATCATGTTTTATTACAGTTGACTGTCAGCAGTAACTTCACTTATTGGATGGAGTTAATTACCTTTTCTAAAAACATACCTCTGAACTCAAACTGACAGTGTTTAGAAAATGAGAATTTTAGATTGCATTTTGTAGTTAATTAAAATGAGGAGGGATGACTTTGATAGCAGAGATCTTTAATCAGCTTTTTAATTACCCGAAGCATTCATACTACCCTTTGGTTAGAACAAGCTGTTTAAGTGCTCAGTTGCTTTTTGTTTTCTCCTGGGAGTAGCATGCAGAAACTGATTTGAAATGCTGGCCTTTTTCAGGTTTTGTTCCTGGAGCTGAAGTTGCCACAAAATGGAGATGTGAAGGTTCAAGGGAACAAGAAAACTCTGGGTTACACCAGAAGAGCATCTGCTAAAGGAAACAGGGTTAGGTTGAGCAAGCAGTTCAGTACAACCAAGGTACAGTAAAATCTGGTTCAAGTCTGAAAGWGACTGTAAAAATAACTCCCTCTTACTTCACACATCTGCTGCTTGGATACATTGGAGTTAGGTATGCTGACTTAAATGAAAGTAAATTTTAGTTAAAATTTAATACCTTTTGCTCCTCCAGTTACCACTGGAAATTCATACTGGATTCTGTCTTCTCTGTTAGCAGAGCTATTAACTTCTACTACTCTCCTAAAGCCTGAGTGTAGTGAGGACATGACTATAAATAGCAGGCTTCCATGAGAATAAATCAAACCACATCTAAGACCAAAATAGCACAATAATTTTGTAAAGCCAATAGTAGAAGAATTTTTCARCGTCAGCTTGAAAGATACTTAAATACCACGGTGATTAAATACAATATTTTCTCTGTCTGATGCTACCATATCTGTATTTTGTGCTTCAGAGAGTTTGTCTTCAGAATGGCTGATCTGATGGCTTATCAAATTTAGTATATCAAAAGCTTGTATGTATGTGAAGGCTAGTGACATGCTTGCCAGTTGATAAATATTGTGGAGCTGCATTAATACCAACTGCTGCAGGCTAATGGGTGCCCTTGCCAGACAAATGATATTAGCRGATATATATGTTCCCTGTTTTCAGGACTCATTAATCTGTGTTGTTTTCTTAGTTTCCCCTTGTTCAGTGTAGTCAGTGCTTGGAAGACAAGTATTGATTTCCGAAACTCAAGTGGCAGTGAAGAAGTGAGTGCGGTGGTGGGAGCAGGGAGCAACAMGCAGAGTGAGGATTTCCTCCTTTTGTGATGTGGAGGGATGAGGCTGCAGCTGCCTAATGCATACGAAAAACCTGTTATTTTAAGAAATGTTTGCATGCCACTCTCTTGAAATTCTTGTTAGTCCCTTCATATTTCTGATTTAACTGAAAGGATTTGATTGCTAGTGATCAGCTTTGTCTTTCAAGAAGCRTGGTCAAGGGCTTCATTTTATGTGTTCCTAGCGTACGGATAGGAGAGAGCAGGGAGAAAAATACGCAGGAAGATGGAGGAGGAGCGTTAATGCTGGGCAAGAGGAGACAACRTAGGGGACCTATGGCAAGTGATGCTTTATTTGATCATTTCAGGTGATTTATTGGTTGGTGCAGACTAAGAGTGGTGATGAGAATGCAAAAGTCCAAAGAGAAGTGRTTGCCTTCTTGTGTGTAATAAAACTGCAGCTGTGTCTCATGGTGCTTTGATTGCCCAGGTGTAGGTGGTATAAGTGGAGGGGATGTCTGATATCTTTAATTTTAAGGCAGTCACACTGGAAGCTCACTGTGGGTRAAGGAGTCACTTTTTCCTGCAGAACTGCAAAAACTTTGTTTATAAAGCTTTTAAGACAGTTAATTATAGCTGTGCCYTTTTCTCCCCACAAGGATGTTTTGGAGAAATTAAAGACACTTCACCCATTGCCAGGGCTGATACTGGAATGGAGGAGGATCAACAAYGCCATTACTAAAGTGGTGTTTCCACTACAGAGGGAAAAACGATTGAATTCTGCACTGGGGATGGAAAGGATATATCCAGTGTCACAGACTCACACAGCTACAGGTGAAGAAATGCGTGCAAAATCCTCTCTTCTTATTGATTTTTTTTTTTTTTTTTAATTTTGTGTGTGTGTATGGGCAGCTTTTCTATGGGGAAAAGATAGGAARTCAAGCCTGTGCTCTGCTTCAACCAAATGAAAATACTGAAATACYATTTCACATGAATCTGCCCTAGAAGTTTAGATGTATTAAAATAGCTTTTGTGCTCACCAAGCAGTATTACTCATTTCTTGCWCACGTTAGCGTGTGAATCTCTGATCCCAAAACAAGTTCTGGATTTGGGAGTTTCTTATTAGTGACACAGAAATGCTGCAGGGGAACCATCTCAAGCCCATTCAACCCAAATTATTTTTCCTTTTCTTCAGTTTTCTCAGTGGTCGTGTCCTGCCCCGCCCTCCTGCCCCTTGTTTTTTGGAGATGCAGATGTGTGTTCAGCTGTGTTAAGTTAGAGAGGCTCCTTTTGGACCGATACTTAGTTCTGCCTTGTCTTCCTTCTCAGGTCGAATAACCTTCACAGAGCCAAATATCCAGAATGTGCCAAGAGATTTTGAGATTGAAATGCCAACTGTGGTTGAAGAAAGCCCACCTTCCCAAGCCCATGGAAATGTTAATTGTCATGCTCTTTCTGGGGGCAGGTAGGAGGATCTTGGCAAAGCTTCTGCCTACTCTTCTGATCTTAATGTGGTTGAGTTGTTAAATTTCTCTTTTCTGACTTCACCTGTGGCTGCTGTCATGTCAGTGTGACTTGTTACTCAGTGTTTCTCTTACAGTTTCAGGGGAATAGATACCTAAAAATCAGTGACACGTGAAAGAGCTAATAATAATAATAACAGCATGTGGCTCCATGTAGCCACTTGCTTTTTGAAATTCTTTGTGAAACCCTACAGTGAGATTAGCATTGTGCTCCCAGCTGTTGGATGTAAAGCCTGAGTGTGAAAAGTAACTAAACTGAAGTTAGGATCCRGTTTGACTTTCTAAGAGCTGCTCTGAAAGAGGATAGGATATTGTGGAAGAAGTAGAATAAAGTTAATCTGTTTTACGCTGTGCAGCTCCCTGTGTAAGGGAACATGGGTGAACATAWTTTTTATTTTTGTTAATAATTTCATTTGTGATAATGATCCTGCAAAAGCTACCAGGTAGCAGAAAAAGATTTCTAAATCTGGTTTCTGTTAACCAAATGCCCTATTTTGACAGCATTAGATGCCAATGCCTAAACATTGCRTGGAAGTCTAGTGTAATATCAAGGTGGATCTTTTAGCAGCTAGCTTGTGARCTTTTGTTTTTTGGCCCTTCTGTCTTTTCCTACCACCATGTGTCTAACATCCTTGCGCCTGGAGTAGGTCATGGGAAGAGAGCCCAGGAGTAGCAGGATCTTGTCCATCTCTCTTCAGGAGAAGAACCAGGCCGAGGCATGGAGGCAGAAATCTTGTTCTGAGAAATAGCTCTGGTTGCTTTTTGCTCGGCCTGTAGAGAGGAAGCAGTGTTTTATGAGCACGTCTTTTGCAACTTCTGCTCTGCTTTTACAGGCTTACGAGTGTGTGTGTGTGTGTGYGCACATGCAGTCATGAGGCTGATGTGGGGGAAATCTTTTCTGTCTCTACTAGGTACGGGCTGGTGTAGGCATTCTGCATACGAGAATTACGTTGAGAGAATACTTGGCATTCAAGGTGGGATGTTGAATTTTTAGGATTCCTGTAGGACTCCTTTGCTATCTCTCYGGAATGCACCCATCACAGATCTGGGGCCTTTCACCTTAACCTGTTTTGGAGTGGAATTATCCAATTTCTGGACCAAACCCTGAATGTACCAGGAAGATTTATCCCTAAATCTGTTTAGAGTCAGTAAATCCCTTCAGGTGTACATATGGCCTCTGTCCAATTCCCCCATGGTCAAATTTAGGTATGGATTGTCCAAAAGAGTGGAATAGAGGCTACTGTCTCACTTGTTTTCACTGATTCTTTGTGGCAAAAATGACTATGCATCTTTAAGTGTTTTAGAAATTAGTGAAGAACATTCATTCTTTGTCTCCACAGACGCAGAAAGCGTTCCAGTATTTTGCCTAATGGCCTAAAGGTTCAGGCTGAAGACAGATCCGAAGAAAGAGGAATGCCATTTTCTGTTAGCATGAGGCATGCCTTTGTTCCCTTCCCAGGTAATGCCCAGATCCTGCTCTGTGCCAGCTAATTGTTAAGAATATAGTTAACAAAAAATCCTGGATCTAATGAAGAGTTAAGAATTGATGACAGCATATATCTGACTGAGCAGCCTACTTGAGAAACTAATGCAGTAGTTAGCATGCCCTCAAAATTATTCACGAGACTGTAAAGAAGAGCGTTTCAACTGGGGAAAGTATTCAAATGTTATAATTCAAGGGTTCACACCTTCATTTCCTCTTTAAGAATACATATGTTTTAAAGAGCTATACTTAGGCAGCTCTTAATACACACATTGCACTCTACCTAGTGTTATTTCTATCCAAATGTCAGTCCTCTCTCAGTTGCCTGCCCTGGCTCAGTGCAAGTCTGCTGGTCTGATCTCTGTGCTGATCATGCCCATCAGGTGCTAGACTTTTACACAGACACCTGGGCAGGTGCTTGTCTGTGTGTTTTTGATGGATTCTAGATGTAGGGGCTGGATGGAAAGCAAGCAAGCTTGGGCATTGGGGAAGCAGGCAAGAATTTGTCTGATTTAATTTCTACTGTTTATTGGCACAACTTTCAGCGGTGGCAGAAGCAACCCCTAAAGGTGTTCGCAAGAAAACAGAGACTGAGGTTGCATAGAAATGGCTGTGGAAAACTTTCAGAGCAGAAGGTGCAAGGACAGSTTCAGTCCTTGCTGGAATGTTGGCTGGAATGTTGTTGGGAGTAATTTATGAAATAGTGRTTTCTGTTGACTTCAGGTGGCTTAATCTTGGCTGCTGATTACTCTCAACTTGAGCTGAGGATCCTTGCTCATTTGTCTTGCGACYGTCGACTCATTCAAGCCTTGAACAAGGGTACTGATGTCTTTAAGAGCATTGCAGCAGAATGGAAAATGATTGATCCTGAAGCTGTTGGAGATAGGACCAGGCAACAAGCTAAACAGGTAGTTTTTAGGAAAAAAATTCGGGAGCGGCTTTCTGGGCAGGAAGGTTCAGTGTTCAAAACATCAAGGAGTCACAGTAGTATGGTTTTCTGTTTGGGTTTGGCCGTGATTGTTCAGTAGTTGCTTTGTACCTCCTCTGACTGTCAGTAAGTTTCAAGTGGAGCTGTCTGGGTTTTGGGGATGAGGGTGGAGAAAAGCAGCATGAATGGCTCAGACTCGGAGGTAGTCTCTGTTCTTGAATGCTCGCCCTTATTCCCATACGCTTGTCTTCCCRTGAATCACATTTTGTTTTGGCTCTGCTTTCTCTGCATGGCTCACCATACGGTCGCGGTTCTTCACACTGTCCTCTGGCAGATTTGCTATGGAATCATCTATGGAATAGGAGCAAAATCTTTAGGCGAGCAGATGGGGATTGATGAAAATGAAGCTGCCAATTACATTGAATCCTTCAAATCAAGATACACAGGTTTGGATATAGCCGTTTGGGAGCTGTGTGGTGGTGATTGTTGTTTTTAATCCCTTCTCTCCATGTCTCTTCAAATCCTAAATTTGTCTCAGCCCTCTGCTATTCCTATTTCTTTTGAAAAAGCTTTTCATTTTGAAAAAGTCCAGTGCATGAACACAGCAGTTTGATACTCCATAATGTTTTACTCTACAGTCTGGTTTTATTCATCTTTAGGACCTTGTTGTTTGCTTATTACATTAATTTATTTTGCTGTTTTTTTAAATTAATTAATAAGCCCTGGGGATTCATTTTAAAGCTCTTAACTTTCTGAATAAGAAACACTCTTTTCCATATTAAAACACATAGCTATAAAGGATATGCAATACAACTTTAGACCACACTTCTTATAATTTTGAAATATAACCATCTCTYTCTTCTGTTCTTGTCTTCTGCTTTCATTGAGTTTTAAACTGTTTTGCATATAACACATTTTTATCCAGCTGCTCAGAGCAGCTCTCCCATATTTTGTAAAAAGACATTGTTGCATTTCTAAGAAGCATGTTAATTTTTAGGAAAGCTATAGAAAGAGTAGAGCTGCAATCAGAAAATGAATAGAGGGCAAATGGGATGAGAGACAGCTAGCTCTAATCATAAAACTTGGAAATGAGCTGGAAAATTATGTTCTGAAGATTCAGGGTTTGTTTCTTTAGGAGRCAGATGCTGAGAAATGGTGTCCTATTGAGAGTCTGTTTAGTCTCCAGTAATTTCTGGATAGYGTCTCCTTCATGACCATTAGAAATKACTTCCTGCTTCCTCCCTCTTGGTACACGTGCGTACATACAAACTCCGCAATGTACCTTATATTGTAACTTCGCTTCTTATGAATTTTCACTTATATGTATTGCCAGGCTGAAATGCTAAATTACATACCTAACGAATTAACTAATGCTGTCAGTCTTGACCCTGAATAGCTCCTTTTATGTTTTATGTTTTGTAAACCTTGGAAAGCAACTGTCTTTCCACTTCAGTGCAGTTGTTACCTGAACTTACAGTGAAAGGGACTCTTCCCTGTCTCACCTTTCTTTGACCTAAGTTTCTTTTTAACACTCTTGGTGGCTTCACTCCTTCCCTTRCAAAGGGCAGGTGGGTGAGTTTCTTTCATCCTAGAATCTGAAGTGACACAGTCTGAGATCAGGCAGCCTGAGGCATCAAGGGTTCCGACTTCTGCTTTCAACTTACTCCCTTCCTACTACTTGTCTCTCCAGTGCTGGTCCAGGTCCTGACCTCTCCATTATCAATAATACATGTATGATCCTCTGTGCCTGGGTGCTGTGCAGAATGGACTTGCTACCTCCTTGTGCACAGCCAGATATCCTGACACTATGCACTCTCTTCCACTTCAGAAGTCTTAATAGGCTTCCCAGCAGAGCTGCGAATGGGCTGAGTGAGTGTCCTCGTACACTGACAGGGTCTAGGAAATTTAAAGAATTACCTTTGTGCTGCTTGGGTGTCCCATACTATTTTCAGTGACTCCAGTGAGAAGTCAACATGGAATTTCAGCTGTATGAGGGAAAACTTTCTCTTTCCTTTCACAGGGATTCAGAAATTCTTGAGGGAGACCGTGAGGAGCTGCAGGAGAGATGGGTTTGTGCAGACCATCCTGGGAAGACGAAGATACCTGCCAGCTATCAAAGATCCAAACCCCTACAGTAAAGCTCATGTATGTTGAGTGCAGTTTCTTTTTTTTTTTTTTTTTTWAAAAAGTATTAGATTTCTTTGCATATCCGTATCTGCGGTTTTACAGGATCTAYGAACCACCTTGGTCGTGACCTTTCACTTCTCACTTAGTTCATTGTTCCCTCAGTTGTTCTCTGAATAACAGAGCTTTTGTCATGGTCTGCTTGATGTAAGTCTTCTGTGACGGGGTGTACAGCTGTCATCACTGTGCTAACCTCACTTCAGAACTCCCATGTTGGAACTGAGTGAGTAATTTATTGAAGTAAGTGGACGTGATTTTAAAAAGCCTCCACACAGTGATGTGCTTTAACTCTTCAGGCTGAGTTCCTCCCACTCAGCAGTCTTTGTATGTTATATGCTGTCAGCACTTGAACAAGAAAGGGCATTTAAGTCCTGTATTTTTGGGTATTTGTCCCTTTTCTTATTTCCCCTCAAAGGAAAATTGCTCAAACTTGTTAGATAAATATTTACTTAATATACGCCTTTGCACTGGCATTATTTTTTTTTCAAGGTCATTTGGGACACGTCTGTCATAGGCTCTACTTCGGTAAGAGTAGAGGATTGACTCCTTGGGGAGATGTTGGTGCGTTTCTGCGGGGAGAAAGCATTAYACTTCTCAGTAGGAAGCTGGATCAGGTCGTGTGGAATTAAAGACTAGAGTGGAAGAGGGAGAAGGTGGGGGAGTTTGTACTCCAGGTAGTTGAAAGGGAAACAAGGAGACTTTCAAAAAACTTTTTTTTGAGATGATTTGACTATTTAATCTGAAGGATACTTCAGCATGAAGCTTTGTAGATGCACCTTCTGTTCAACTTTAAAATCATATTACAGACCAGTTAATGAATTATCTTCACTTTCATTTCAGGTTCCTCATAAGTTTTTGCACACATTTCCACTCTAATCAAAGAGAGAAGAACGTTTGAATACAGTTTTCTTGTCTAAGGAGGGGATTAGTAGAGAGGTTGCTTCTGTGGAAAAAAAATGTTATTGTGTCATAGTGTGGTCTGGTGTGTTTTTGCACAACTGTAATGCTCTGGCAGTAGACCGGACTATTAGTCCATGAAGTCCAGCTTCTTGCCTTTGGTTATCCRTTCCTGATGGTTTTGAAGATCGGCAGAAGTGTCTCATGATACTTGGATTAACTGTGAGATTTTTCTGCTCCTCATGAAACTGTTACCATGTGTATATRCTTCTCCCTCTTGTGGCTTGTGACTCTTGCAGGTTATTACCCTTGATATTAATTAATTTTAAATTTGTGGAATTTGTGGCTCTTCTCAGTCACCTGGAGAAATTTTGTGTCTGAAGCTAGTCTACAGTGTCTATTTCTTTCAGGCAGATATAACAAACTCTTTATCTGGAGGTTTTACTATGCCTGTATTTGGCCATGCATTTATTATTTTTAATGAAGTACATGTGGCATGCTGGATTTGATTTATTTTTTTGGGTGGGTTTTGAGAACAACTATCTCTGTTTAGGCAGAGCGACAGGCTGTGAACACAACTGTTCAGGGATCTGCTGCAGACATTGTCAAAACAGCTACTGTGAACATTCAGAGACGCCTGGAAGCTTTCTCCTCTGTGATCAAGTCCCAYGGACATCTGGAGAGCTCCTTCCAGAGAGATAAGACTGGTATGCTCACCTCTCCCTTGCAACTGGAGCAAAACTTTGTGTTACTAATTTAAAAAAAAAAAAAWTGCCTGCAAAAAAAAGTTAGGCCCTTTGGGCTACAGGTGGGAGACATTTTATTTCCTGACAGCAGTTAAGTCTGTGTTTAATGGGCAAAAAAGTCATAAGGAAGGAGGGAGAAYGTCTGGTCAACACACAAACTAAAGTAAATGCTGATCGAATCAGAAATCCCAGTTGCATCAAAGCAGATCTTGCAAGGGTTGGCAGTGGGAGTTTGTATGTGATATGGTCTATGATGCCACCACAGAATTGTTCAAAAGTAGGAAGGAGAAACTGAGCAGATACTCTGSCTTCAAAGGCAGTGAAAAGATAGAGCGGAACAACTTTTGCAGCTCTGGAGCCCTCAGCRCAGGAAAGACATGGACCTGTTGGAGCGGGTCCAGAGGAGGGYCACRAAAATGATCAGGGGGATGGAACGCCTCTCCTACGAGGAAAGGCTGAGAGAGYTGGGGTTATTCAGCCTGGAGAAGAGAAGGCTYCRGGGAGACCTTATTGCGGCCTKTCAGTACTTAAAGGGGGCTTATAGGAAAGATGGGGTYAGACTTTTTAGCAGGGCCTGTTGTGACAGGACAAGGGGGAATGGTTTTAAACTCAGAGGGTAGATTTAGACTRGATATAAGGAAGAAATTTTTCACAGTGAGGGTGGTGAAACACTGGCACAGGTTGCCCAGAGAGGTGGTAGATGCCCCATCCCTGGAAACATTCAAGGTCAGGYTGGACGGGGCTCTGAGCAACCTGATCTAGTTGAAGAYGTCCCTGCCCAYRGCAGGGGGGTTGGACTAGATGRCCTTTAAAGGTCCCTTCCAACCCAAACTATTCTGTTGTTCTATGATTCTAACAACTTCTAGTTCCAAAAATACATTTTTTGGTTAGAATTAAGTCTGGAATTTGTTGACTGGAATTTGATGTACAGAGGCTCCACAAGAGTATTATATGAAGCACTTAACAGCATAAATTTCTTCTGGCTGCAGATAGCAAAGCTGTGCTGGGGTACTCATTCCCARAAGAGTGCTATGAAGACTATTTTTTAGCATAATGTAGACAGTGTTTTGTTCATCAGTCATGTATTTTTAGAAAGACAACTTAAGGGATGGAGTGCTATATTTCTTTGATAGTTCTTATGCTTCAACCTGAAACATGAAGCTGTCTTAATATGAAGTCTGATTCGTACGACTGAGAAGGAAAACTAAATAATTAATTGCCGAACCTCTAAAAATATGCCAGGGAGTCTTATTTTAGAGAGACAATATTCAGAGGTCTGCTATGAGTAGAAGGCATGTGCTTGGCAGAACTTCCCACCCCCTCCAGGAGCAGCAGCTACTGACCTTTGGGCAACGTAATTGTAGGAAGGCGAGTAGATGCATTTGTGACAGTTATTTCTCTTCTGATACTAGCTGTTTCAGGAACTCAAAGGAATTCTCTTTTAGGAAGTTATAAATGTCTATGCCATCAGAGAAGCATCCTGCATCATGTGGCTTCTTCAACATTTCTGCTTCAGTGTGAGGCTTGTGTGAGGAACTGTGAAACCCTTCCTGTAGTTGTGAACTGGAGTCCTCCTGTAGCTAACCTGAGAAATAAATAACTTTTGAGTCTGTGCGTGTGAGGTTGTGTTTGTTTATTTTTTTAAAAAAGCTTTTACCATGGAACTGTTTGTTCTGTTTTATTTTTGTCAGGCAAGGCCTACCAGGATCCTGTTTTTGTCAGCTGCTTGCTTGTTTATTCAAAAACTGCTCTTTTTTTAATCAGGAGTAGTAGCTATAGTTTTAGATAGCTGCATTTCGGAGGAGGCTTACTGCCTTTTTAGACTAGCCATTAAAATGATTTTGAAAGAAAAGCAGAATCCTAATTCATTGCCAGCGAGAACATTGTAAACCAACTTCTCATTAAAATTGACATGATTTTGTTTAAAATTTACTTTTAAAACAGATGGTTCAGGAGATGCAACTGTCTCTTGTTTCTGTTCTGATTCATATCTTTAGAATGTAAGGCTGAAATGTTTATATCTGAAATGCTTTTCATTAACATTTTTCCCTCAGTAGCTGTACAAATATTGATAGAATAGTAATGTTTTGTGGTTTTATCTGTAGGCATGGGCTTTTTCATTTTAAAGTTCCTCATGTTCTTTTTCTCAGCATTAGGAATGTGTGAAGGTTTTTTAATTACAGGAAATGTGCCTTTGCATAATAGCATCTAAGAAATTGTGCTCTTCACCTGTGTAGGAAAGCTAGTGAGGAAGAGAAACAGAAGGATGTTACATCCCATCAGTGGAGGTTTCTTTATCCTGCAGCTCCATGATGAGCTCCTCTATGAAGTTGCAGAGGACGACGTCATCCAGGTACAGCCGTGCAGTTGCTTTTTCAGCTATCTACCGCATTACGATGGTTCAAACAAGCCTTCCTTCTAGGGGCTCAGCTTTTCTTCCCTGGATCCTCTCTTGCTGTGTGCTAAAAGGTCTGTGAAAACAATGTTAAATTGAATGAAAAATGATGTTTGTTCTTGATCCCTTTATTTTCAGACTCAAGCCATCCCCATGGCTGAAGCTCAATTTTCCAACGTGTGCTTTGCTGCTTGTAATGGCAGTTTGTGCAACTTCTCTGCAACACTTGATGAGTGAAGTAGCTTAATACTGTTGGCAGGTGYAGGGGGAAGTTTTTCCTCGTTTGGAGGTGTTTTTGCCTCCCTATTTACACTCGTGTCTTCTGGTGCCTAACTCAGAACATGTATTGTTAAAGCTGTGGTTTGTACTCTGTGTAGGGAAAGGARGATTCTGTGCTCTGGTACTTGTTCCCTCATTCCCTACCTACCCCTCTTTCTGGTAGGAGTGTTACGGTGCTGGTTAGCAGCACGGTAGATGTAAGAAATGTGCTGTGTGGACTGAAGGTACCTGTCAYGTGCATATGTGTGTCTGTGGGTGCTCTTGTGCCTGGGCATAGTGGTGTCTGTGTGACAGTTTTCAGTAGCCAGCGTTTTRGCTGTATGTTGGCAGCTCAGTGTTTCCCAAGTCCTGAGCACAAACGCAGGAAGGCTCCCCGGGGCATGCTTCCATAGCTGGGGGATGTCTTTCTCCCACTTCTGCTCTGCACATAMACATCTTTAATGACAAAAGGCTATTTCCTGATGGYAAGCAGTAACTCCTAGGCAGAGAGAGCCTTCAGTACTGACTGGCCTGAGCRYATTTTTTTTTWAATTTCATTAAGAACAAAAGGTTTAATATTTTTCTCTTGACTCTCAGCTCAAGCTTCTGTTTGTTTTGCCAGCTCTGTTCAGACATCTGCTGCTTCAATCCAGGCAGGCTGTTTTAGGGATGAAAAGGCTCCTACTTTTCTTTCTGTAGAAAACTGAAATCCCCTGAGTATAGGCTTTTACGTCTTTAGATACTGACTCCAAGTTATCATGGCGTCCCCAGAAGAACTGGGGCAGGTGAGTGGATTTGCTTATTATTTATTGTATTATATTTTTTCATTAGCAACCTCAACTTCAAGGGCAGTTATTACCAGCTTTTCTAACTTCCTTCAGATATATTTCTGTCCGTAGATTTTTTGGGCAGTAACTTAAAACAGCATATGTATGCAAGACGGGTTTCCTAGACTCAGACTTTCCTTGTATGTGCCAGATTTGCTTGTTTTTCAAGGATTTCTGTCTCGCTGAGACAACAGGGTACTTCTTGATTAATTGTTTTTAGGGCCAGAAAGGATCTTTTTTTGTGATAATATTGCCTGCTGTCCTCTCAGATGCACCATTAGAATTATCCTATAGTGGAAAGATCTGGGTTGGAAAGCATCTCTTGAAGTCTCTCCCTCTTAAGCCCCCACTCAAAGTAGGGCCTGAATTAATTAGTCCTTTTGAACTACAGTATACCTTTTAGTAAAAAAGTAGTGAGCATTTTTTTTGTTTCTGTATTGGTGAGGTTTTTTTCATCTTGCTGGCGCTAAAGCTTKATTATACTGTAAATCATGTATTTCTCAGCTGCAACAGCAATTTTTATTCAGACAAGTTAGTTTGGTCACATGCTTGATGCTGGCTCTAGCTTATTTTCAGCTGCTAAAGTGCACAAAAGAAACCTAAAAATATATTTCCATATATCTAGGAATTTGTGTTCCAGTCACAGTATCCTTACAAATGGTTTGTAAGAGAAACAGCGCTAGTGATAGTTCTGTTTTCATTTGCAGTCTTATCAGTGAGCTAGCTTGCCTCTTTTAAAAGACCTGTTTTTTCTTGTGCTAAAGGTGTGAATGCCTGGGGCATCAGGGCTTTGCTAGTCTGTGCAGAATGTCAAAGTGAAGGTAGGGAGCTTTCAGAGCTTATCACAACAGCAAGAGTGTGATAATACTGCCAAAGATGGTGGAAGGAGGCTTGACCTTCTATCTGCTGAGCTGAGCCTGGCAATGAGGAGTCAGGTAGGAACATAAAGGTATGGGCTAGATTAGGAATCAAAGGCTAGATGCTTTTAAACTGCTTCCTTGTTCCCAGTATCATTGCGTTTATGTTTTTAAGATGGCCAGTATTCCTCCAGCTGTGGTTTAGCTGACCATTGAGAACCCTGGAAATGGTGCTGTTTGCTTAAGGTATGGTTCAAAATTCAGAACCCAAAGGCCCGCAGGTCAGGGCACTGGCACGTGTCCCGCCTCACCCCATCAGCTTCTCCAGGAACCTCACGCAGGTTTTCATGTCTCCCCTGCAGCTCTGTCCCTTGTTCTAGTCTGACGTTCTTCGCTGGTGATGTATGATGGACCTGCGAGCGTTCTTGCAGAATCTTCCTCTGTATGGTTCATGTTTCTTTTGAAATACTGGGCCCCAAACTTGATCAAGGCTGCAGTGGTTTGAATAGAGTGGAAAATTGATCTGTGTGTCACACAAGCAACATTTTCTTTTTCTATGTTCCAGAATTGCATTTGCTTTCTTTCTCACAACAGTATGCCTTGCTTAAGCCCTGTTCAGTTTTTAATCTCTGATAATGCCATTTTTTTCCTGCCCAGGCAGTTATTTTTCATCCTATTTTTGAACAGTAGATTATTTCTATCCTAGTTCTCTATCCTGCTTCTTTGTACTTGTCTGTGCTGAATTAACCCTATTTCAAAGCACTTTTCAAGGTTATCAAGATCATTTTGAAATGTGGTATGTAAGGGTGTAGGGTTTTGGAAGACAAATCTCCCCCTAGTTCTTAATGCTGTTGTAAACTCTTGTGCTCTGATGTCCTCAGATCCCCTCCTCCATTCCCCAGTGAAAACTGTGGAGGAATTTCTACTGCGGGTACCTGTGAGGGAATTATGAAAACGCACGGAAGGGTCAGAAAGCTTGAACAGTTCCTACGCTGACACAGTGGCCTCTAGCTGGGATGAGAGATCACAGTAATTTCAAAGCCTCTTTTCATTCTGCTCTGGAAAGGTTTGTGGGGTGGGTGTGGATTGAAARGTTCATTCAAATAAGCAATCAGGACAGGCTGGACTCCACGTGGGTCTTGTGGTAGGAAAGAGGGTCCTTTTATCAAGGGCAGGTATTTACAGTCAGGAAAGAAAATCCAGTCTCTTACAATCCAGAAAGTCACAGGCAAAAATATCTTCTGGTCCCAACTGTGTACTTAAATGAGTGTTTTCTTAGAAGTACCTTTGGAGGGCAGCAAATGTTGGAGTTGCTTCAACAAAATAGTGAGGGGGAACCTGGGCAGTATTTCTAGCRCCTGCATTGAATGTGATCTGCTTTCCCAGAGGTTTGTAGTCYGCGTTTCACAGAGTGCCTCTCATGCCGACACAACGAGGAGGAACACAGTTCTTTGCCTCTGGTGTATTTGGTTTGTGTCCTGCTTTCAGTACGTTGAGGTTTTCAGAACAGACTGCAAGAAACACTTAGAATTATGCAGCTGTGTTAAAGGGGAGACTGCAGGACTCTCAAGTGCTTAATGGAAACTTAACCTTGCCTTTTTTCTAATTAGTCTTAAACGGTGCAGAACCAGTCACAACTCTGTGCTRCATAAAATGTTACTGGCTTTATGCAGTTTCTCCATTCATAAACCCTAATCAGGATTAAAATATTTGGTTGCATTCCCGTCAGCGGTAAGTCAGTGCAAATAAACGCAGGAGAGGACTCCAGATGTCCGGCCATCCTAGCTGTTGACAGAAAAACAGAGCGTTGAAGCTGTGTGTACATCTGATGTTTTGCGTTCTCTCGTAGGTCGCTCAGATTGTCAAACATGAGATGGAAAACGCCATCAAACTCTCTGTAAAACTGAACGTTAAAGTGAAAATTGGACCTAGCTGGGGAGACCTGCAGGACCTGGAGCTCTGACATGAMATGCAGCTTTTTCGCATGTGGTGAGGTGGAAGGCACCATGGACTGGGCAGGGGGAGGGCCAGCGTAGCGGTGGGATCCTCCTGTTTTGTGCTTTTACAGACGTCGTTGCAAACTGCCTTCGGAAATGTGTGGTGTGGAAGCTGGTATGAACTCACCGAGCCAAACCCTTCAAAGGTCAGACAGCRGAGTGAAGCGTGTTTACAGAACTGTGAAATTCTTAATTGCTAAAAGTGCAGTATTTAAATGAATTCTGTTAAAATATGCTTGATCTTGTAATTTAAAGCAAAACGCCAAAGCCTAATGAATTTATTACATATGAAATGAGTTGGATTATTTAATTAAAACAAGGCACGGAGATAATTTGGCAGTTCTTGTGTGTAATTGTGTGTAGGACCAAAAAAAAAGTCATTGTGTTTGCACTTAATGTTAAATTTTACAGTCCTCTGCTAGGATCATTTTGTACTGAATTCTGATGATGATATTCAGGTGCTGAAATGGCTTTACAGCTGGCTGGATTTCTCACTGAGCAGCTGTGCAGCGTTCACAGTGAGYGGAACCAGTGCTTGGTTGGCCTCTGACTTTTAGGAAAGCATTTGGGTGACTGCCATAATTCATCCAACTGCTACCTTGCAAACTGGCCTTGAGAGGGATAGTGTTTGGACTCTCTTATAGTTAACACAAAATCACCACCGAAAATATTTCTTTTTAAAGAATGAAACTCAATTTATTGGTTAAAAACTTAATGGCAATTCATATTTTTGTGAAGGGGAAAAAAAACCATCTCAGTTTGGCCAGCTGAAGTGACAGCCTGGCTGGTGTTTGAGGTCTGGTGTGCTACGGAGGGGTCGCTGAGCGGCGGTGGGTGACCTGTGGCTCTTCATTCAGAGACCCGTCTCCTGGGGAAGCCTCATACCCTGCCTGGTGGTAGCCTCGCTAAAAACCGCTCAGATTTCCCCTGTGCTTTGCTGCAGCGGCTTTGACTCCACCCCTGTGATCAGGCAGAAGGTTTTTCTGGGATTTTGGGCTTGTCAGGCTGAGCTGGTCCTGCGACTGACCGGGGTCAGCTGCCGGGATCAGGTGCTTCAAAAGAGGGGGCAAGGAAGGAGCTCGCAGGGAATTAATCTGCCACTGTTTGGTGTGACCCTCCCCGCTAATACCTTCTGGTCTGGCTAAACCTCACATCACGTGGTTTTGTTTCCCTTCCAGATGGTTGCGATGGTTATGCAAGTTCAGCTGTTTTTGTTAACTTTGTACAATGCCTGACCTTGAATTCTGTTATTTACCTCGTGTGGCCCTTATTTGTTACAAGAAAGGGAGGACAGGTGCCTCCCGTCATCTTCTTTATGCCTTTAATTATTTTATCATGTCTTTTCTTCTGCAGTTCCTAATGTAAACATCTTCATCTTTCCATTCTTGCCTCCTGTAAGAAATTCTCAAGCCCCTAATTATTCTTTCATTTCTGAACTTTTGCCGAATCCTTTTTCAGAAGTGTGCTTTTGAAGTTGCCTTTGCATCCTCTCAGATCAGGCTATACACTTGGCTTTCAACAGCCTGATGGTGTGCTTGAGCTTGTTAACTTCAAATGCGGCGTTTTTGGCGGGGCCGTTACCCTGACATCGGAAGGACCTGGCACTGAGGTTTCAAGAACACGGTGAGTTAAAAAGCTGTTACTGGGGCCTGCATACAAAAGGCCGCATCCTGGGCTCTGATCCACCACCTGCCTGTTGTGCAGCAAAACGGGCACGCGGTATCAAGCCAAAACCCCAGGTGAGGATGCCTCGATGCCCTTCTCAGCTCCCACTTGGCCTCCTTTCCTGTTTTGGATTTCACTTTACGTTGAGACTTTTTTTGTCTCCTTCCTGCCCGCTCTGCGCTGTGGTTTTCTACCACATCTGTCACCTGCTGGCTGAGCTCTTTATCCACAGCATTCGGTTGATAGACAGTTGTTTCTTTTCTTAGCTTATTAAAGCTTTTGTTATTAACAGATCTGAGCCTTGGCACCCTGGCGTCTGACCATTTGTGTGCTCTGCCTGTAAAGATGCCGGGTTGGACTCATTATCGATTCACATGGCCCAGTGATTTCCTGCCCCTGGGTGTCGTGCGGTGACACACCTGTGCTGTACTTCAGGCCTCAACGGAGCTGCTGTAATTTGAGTTGCTCGTTCTTTGGCACATTACAATATTTTCCTCCTGCATACTGTCTTTAGAATTTCAGAAGGATGGATCTCATGCATATTTCCCTACAAGCTCTCTAGACAGGGGTGATACTAATCAGTAAGGTCACTGACACAGAACTAAACTTATTCTGCTAAACAAACTCAATGAATTACTCATTTTAATTAAGCAATAATTTGGAGCAAATGAGAAGATAAAAGGTGGCCGCTGCTCTGGAAGCGAGGCACCTGTGGTGTTTGAGTCGTGATATTATGTTTCTTAATTCTCGTTAGACTTTAACTATTAGTGAGAGGAGTAAGCAGGGGGAGCAGAAGAGGACTTAGGTCAGGTAAGCAGAGGCACTGCTTAGAACTCTGCAGAAGAAGGTACCTGCTATTTTCTGAAGTTGGTAGAAGGAGGTTGGCTGCTCGCATTACTTACTTATTTTTGCCTGTGGGCCCTCCTCCCCCGACCTCTGATGGGCTGAGGCCTGTGTGTAGTTGAAACTGGGCTTTTTTCTAGTTCAGGACCCGATAACCAGAGTGGAGGTTACTCTCTTGTCTTCTTGTAGCCAGGATGGGGATGCATCTGATTGTGTTCACTCTCTGTTCCTCAGCTTGTTTGTCTCCCTTTGCAGTCCGCTCCTGCCTTCTGCTAGCTGGCGCTGCGCTGTACGTGCAGTGGTCCGGCAGCCCAAGACGGCGACGGATGAACGCTGCGGAGGGGTAGGAGTTGCGTTCGTTGCAGCAGCCTTGTCACGCGGTGTACACGGGACCGCTACCGCAGCCTCCGCCTGCCCTGTGCCCTGCGCTGCCCTGGCCTGGCTGCGGCACCAGCGGGCGGGTGTCTGTCTGCCAGAAGAAATGTGGTTGGGACCCAGCCCCGACAAATAGTTGTGGTCGCCAGGAACGCCTTGTCTTCACATCGTGCGAATCTGTGTGACCTCGCAGGGAGAGCCCGTCCCCTTCAGCTGCCYTGTTCCGTTTGGTTCACACCCTCTTGCTTGTCAAAGTGACTCAGATTTTGATTCAGCCGACTACTGGTATGGGGCAGACCTTCCCCGGACTTGGTAGCAGGAACTCCTGCCATTGATATTTSATACAGCTACTCGGTCCTTCTCCTCACATGCAGACCACAAGCTGGTTTTGCCTTGGTCTTTCTACTGCAGCTTTCCTTCTGTCCCTGCCTACTGAAAGTGCTCTGGGCGCTTTCTTGTAGCTGGGCAGTGGTGGGAGGGCAGCAGCTGACAAATGATGACACACACCTAATCTGAGCTGGTTTGGTCCTTTTGCTTTTCTCCCACACCATTTGCATTTCTTCAAGAAGAGAGGAGAGTTTTTCCGAAGCTGAAATCCATAGCTGAAAAGAGGGAGCTGGAAGCTCAGTAGCTTTGGCTGATGTTCCTTGAGGCTCTCCTGGCAGAGCAACTCAATCATGTTGTTGGTAAGTGCCCTGCAACGAGCTCGCTTCTGCCCTTCTGAGATTTCAGCTTGCCARTGACTGCTTGTAGCCTGCAGTGGAAGTGATGCAAAGGGTGCTCTCAGTCGGCTGAGAATTCCAGGTAACAAGGCCACTATTCCTGGGGACTGGTATTAAGATCATGCGAGCTCCCTGCAGTAAAGCACAGGAACATGAGCTGGGGTCCAGGCTGTGTCCCTGCGTGAGCTGCTGGAGGAAGGGAGGTGGCCATCCCCACCCCAGCAACAACGGCGGCTGCATTTCCCGTATTCCCGAGCGAGTAGTGTGAACTCCATCCAAAGGCTTTATATAAACCCTGCACCTTTGAAATACTATAAAGAATCTAGGAGTAGAGGTTGAAAAAAAGAGAGATCTACACCAACTAATATCAATTCTTTCCTTTATTTTCCTTTCCTTTTTTTTTTTTTTTTGGTTGTTACTGGGGACTGGAAACAGCCTCAGTTAAAGATGCCTTAGTTTTCCTTTTGTGATGCTGACTGAGAATACCTGTGGAAACAGGACATGGTTAGCGCAGGAGTGTGTGGTTCACCCCAGATTAGCCTTCGTTCTGAGATACAGGTAATGACTCATWAACAAACCCCACAGATATTCTGTCCACACTTCTGAATATTGGTTGCTATTTAAAAAAGTACAATGTTTGGTTGATTTAATCACAAAACAAAACACATGAATGGAAACACTCATTTACGTGACTATTGCTTATACACCTAAGATGACGAGTTGACTACAAATGGCCACACGTAGTTCCGTAATGAGAGAGAGCGTGTTCTTACTAAGACCATACCAAGGCAAAAAAACCATTCAGGACTGAAATATACTGTGCTTGAATTCACCTTTAGGTTATTGGAAATGATGTGKGGGGGGCTGGGGTATTCAAGGGGCGTAATTAAATGAAGTCTGGGTTTTTGGCTCTGTTACAATACCCACGGTTTATAAATGGAGGAGTCCTGAGGTTGAACACAGCTCTTASGTAAGCTGCAATGTTTTCTTCACTTCTTAAATTGTATACTGAAAAAAAAATTTTTGTATGCATATCTTCGTTATACTGCACACATTGTGGTGTGAAAGGGCTTCTGTAAAAGGAATATGTAAACTGTTTTAGAGAATTTCTATATGTGATAATTTTATASAATTATGTGTAGTAAATAGAGTATTTCTGTTAAATATTTGTGTAAGAAGCTATATTCTGGGAATATAGGGAATGCCTAATTAATGTAAATAGTTGAACTGTAGAACTGTAAAAAAAATTTAGAAAACAGGTAATTATACAAAACAAAACCTGATTCTCAAATTTTCCTTTATCTTGTCTTTTAAATCAAGATTTGAAGCTTAAGGTAAAACTCTAGCAAGAGATTTGATTTGATTTTATTTTTTAAAAATAAAATAGCTTGTACTTCATTGACGACTTGCCAASTCTGAAAACATATAAATAATCTAATTTAATGTCTTTTCTCTGCATACTCTGTCTATCTACAGCTCTAGGCATAAGATTAAACTCATCTGGTCAAACCCGAGGGGKGTGTGTGCTGTTGGAAGTTCTGTGGGTCTGGTTTTGGATGCATTGTGATCGAGAGCTCCTGTAAAGAAGAATGTGAGGGAACAGGGTATCCAAATGATCAGGAAGCATTTTAAATTGAACAAATATTTCCAGCCAATCTGGTCTATTGTAGCTGCGGATTGCGATGTTGAAGGTACCTCTGTGTTTAGGATTTTGCTTGAGGTGGTGCCGTCTTAGTGGGAAAGGTGAAAGCACATGATTTCAACATCCAGCAACAGCTGCGTCCTCGATTTTGTGACAGCAAGTCAGGTCAGGTGCTGTGCTCGCTGCTGGGAGTGCTGCGTCTTTATTCCTTTCACTTAACGACCTTTGGTAGCGTTCAGGTCAGGCCTTTCAAAAATCCCACACTCCCCCTCATTTCACAATAAATCAACCAGGCAAGAGTTTCTCCTCCCTCATTGAAGTTTTTAAGTGAAGGTTTTTTTCCACATACATGGTAAATCTTGATAGAAAGCATTTAACAGTGTGCACTAACAAACTTATACAACATATACATTACATATATATATTTTTATATATAGAGTGTTCTATATACAAACATATACAACTTTTTAGATCTCTACAGACTACAAGAAATTATAGTCACAAGTGGTGAACTTAACAGAAACAGTAATTTGTAACTGTCTGGAAATATGTAAAATATGTAAGAGTGAAAAGCAAGATACAGCTGTGACCTGATGGGGAGTACTAGAGAAAAGTTGCTTAGAAGTTTAAGAATTAGAAATTGTAAGTTTGAGGGATGCTAGATTCTCATTTCTCTGTTGCATAAAAATGCAAATGGAAATCTACTGGCAGGATTTTTTTCCCCCTGGTGTTAAGCTAGAGACTGCTGGCAGGCAAAGTCAGTCAGGCATTGCGTAAAAGACTTGTTGAAGACGCTCTTCTCTCTGGGCGTGCTGTAGCGATCAGCGATTAAAAGTTGCTCTTAAAGTTTTACATTTGATTCTCCAACAAGCGAGCGGGCCGCTCCAGCCCCAGCCTGAAGACACTTCCACTGAAATCAAGGTATCGGGGATCTCTGCAATGTCAGCCACCCACGTGAGGGACAGCAGGAGACTGAAGCCGAGGGGTAGCTCCCTTGTCACCGCCGTGAGCCAGCTGCTGCCTGGGCACCTCGTGCTGCCGCTCGCCGGGGCTGCCCTCGCAAAGGCTGACCGCCCTCCACCCGTTCCTGGTGGAAACGGGCCCCGTAGCCTGCGGGGGCACAAGTGCCGCCCGGGAGCTGGTAACGGCCTTTCCAGCTGCGCTGGCCCCGCGCAGAAGCCAGCGTAGAGCTGGGCACAGAACAGCCGCCGGCGGGGCGGCCTTGGCTTGGTGTCACTGACGGCTGCTTAGCTTCTCTGTGAAAGCTCAGAAGGCGGGAAGAATAAGGGCTAGAAAGTTGGTTGGAGGGTTTGAATGATCTCCTGCCCCAAATGATTTTGGTGCCCAAAGACTAGTGGTTTTGGAACATAGACCAGGGCACAGGCAGAGTGAATATACATTTGAACAGAAGATAGAATTGCTGTARTGTTTTTTTTTCATTTATTTCTCATTCTAGATGCCTCGTTACAGTGATGCTTCCTCACACAGGCAAGTGGCCAGTTCTGTGACCTGGCTGCTGGAAGGAATTCCCCAACCCAGTTCATACTGGCATCAGGGTGGTGAGTTTGCTGTTCCCCCAAACACACGCACACAGGCAGATGTCCACTCGGGTCATGGACAACTTCAGTTCCTTAAGTCTCAGCAGGAAAACGAGGCATTGCTTGACGTTGGCCTTTTTCCCAGCAGCTTTCTACAGTTTTCACAATTATAGTGCAGTTTCTCCTGTGAYAGAGGAACTTGTGTCTCATTCCCAGCTGAGCTAGACCTGTCAGGGCGTCATTTTGATTTTGCCCACAGAGAAATGTAAAAATCCTGCAAAGCACAAAATTCCTGTTGTGCTACAATGTGAATTCAAAACTTAACACCTCAGATCTGTTCCAACCCTTTAACTTGTGCAGCTGGGATGACAGTGAAGGTGGACTTCTGGACTGTACAATTTCCTGGGCTCCATTTTATTGTAAGAAAACGAAGGATATGGGAAAGGCATCTTTGAGAGAGATCACCCGAACACTGGGATGACATAAACGCCAGTGAAGTTAAGATCTAGTCAGGAGGGGGACGTTGCCTGTCTGCATCAGTGTCCTCAGGACTCCTTGAAGGGACAGAGGATGTCACTCCTCTCGTATAGAAAATTTTTAAATGCTGCTTTTCCACCTTTTCCTCATTTTCCTTTTCTAATTTGAAACTATGTCCAGGCATGTGAAAACAAGCCTTCAGTGCCTTGTTTCTAAAGCCAATCCTGGGAAAATGTCTAACTTAACAGTGTGACCTGTGTGGCAGTGAGGCTCTTGCAGGCCACCGTGACTGCAGCACACTCACGGACTAGGAATCTATTYGCGTAGGCAGGTAATAGGTTCTACTTACTGTTCTCTTCTGTAGCTGCAGGCTGGAGAGTTTTCTGCAGAGTTCACTGTAGAAACCAAACAAGCTGCTTTGAAGCAGAAGCAAATTACATTTAGCAGTGTCAGCAGAAAATCAATTGCCACCTGCCTGGGGTGTCATTTTGTATATGTGCCAATTCAGCGCCTTATGTTGACAATTGTTTTTCGTGCTCCTCCCCATCGTTTAGTCTTCTGCTGTGAGCTCTCTTCCCCAGCTTTAGGGTGGTTTCCCTAGCGTAATTTCAACTGACCACTTAAGAACTATCGCTGCTCTACAAGCTGCTAAGCAGCTTCTGTGAGCAGAACTTGACAGGACTCTCTCCATCTTGTCTTTCCTAACTTGAAGAAGCGATTTCCTAAGCTGGTTTTCTATTCCTGCTACTGCGAAATAAGGCAACCAAGTGATACAGACACCACGGGGATGAAAAATGCCACAGCCCCCTTCAAGGACAACGGAGMTACGTCTAGAGCACATTTGAAAAAGTACAGATAAGGATGACATGTCATGTGCTCTGAATTGCAAATAAACCATCAATGCTCATGTTTTAATGACAGTTCAGATAGTGCCTGTCTAGCTACTTGAAAAATCTGTAAATTTTGGGCATAGGATTTTGAAGTTACTTATTCTTCTGGTAGGAGTTAAACAGCAATGATTTCAAGCAAGGTTTTTCAAGGGAAATAAAGAGCAGATAAAATGCAGCTCAACTCACTTTTATGTTGAGAACAGTAGCAAACATGCTTGAAATGTACTGGCTTTTTGTAATGTCACTTTTAAAAAATAAAGATTTTTGCCATTTAAGTTTTTTTTTTCGCTCAGAATAGAAATAAATCCCATTTGTCTTCGGTCACCACATGCTTTCTTTTTCTCTCTTTTTTTTTTTTTAAGATGTCAATTAGTCATGCAAAGTTTTATAAGTGCATTAACATTTGAGTTTGTACAGAGTATTTTTAACCAGACACACTCCCCACAGTTCATACCTACAGCTTCTGAAAAACTACATGCCACAGTGATGGTTGAGTTCCTTTTGGAAAAAAATTGGCTACCGCATGAGCCAGCTGTTGGAGTAAGACCACATGATTCTAGCTTCCGTCTCACAGTCTGTAAAATTTCTCCTTGACTGCCACTGTGATGAATCCAATAATAGTAACAGGAAAACATCTTCTAGGAGAAAAAGCTGTTTCTGGCCAGTGACTGGTAGATTTGGGAATGAATGTTGCTTCCCTGAACAGTGTTCTTAATAAAGCCACAAGCAGCTTCTTCGAAAGTCTAAAACTGGTACCACTTTTTGTCCTTGTATTTCAGCATCACCTACAGAAATGGGAAACAAACAAACAGATAGAAAACACTGCTCTGCATGTGAGGTATCACACGTGACCTAGGGCCATTAACTATCACCAACTTCCTAAGTAAAAAAGGAAGAGCAATGCCGTAGTTTACTAACAGTGTCATCAGGTCTTGAGTCCACTGAGACCTTATATTTAATTTCATAATTGTTACATTTAAAAAGAATAGTTGCCTCCTATTGCTGTTCATTAAAAGATTTTTCCCGAGGAGCTTTAACTACTTTTCTTCTGTAAAAAGTACAGAGGTAGGGGAATAACTGGGAACTTTTTACTCCTATAGAAAGCTTATCTATGGAGCATAGTAGCTATGCCCTGAATATATAAACTTTTTGCATTTCAGGGCACTTTCTCTCTGCATATTTTTGCCTCACACTTACAAAAGCCCATAAAAACGTAAAGGTCTTATCCAGAGATGTGATGCACGTTAAATGAAAAAACATGCACTTTGGGAAGTATTCTTTAATGTTGTTTTATCTTCAAGAAAAATCACATTAGTGGACTCCCAGCCTTAACAGCAGGGGATGGAAGARCTTTCCATTTCCAGCTCTAAGCCGAGAAGCTGTCTGTTCCAGGCAAGCCCTATTCTATATAACTGTACCACAGTGTTGTACTAGAAATGTTCTCCTCTTCTTCCCAGTAAGATCTGTAACGGTTCCTATATGCATTTCCACCTACCTCTTTTCTGCCCTACTGCATASACGTGCTGCCCTAAGTGGCTTAAAAAAAAATCATAATGAATTAGTGAGAAAGGCAAGAGATGAGAAGTGCCATGTTCTAAATTCAGAGGCTAACTGGATGCTCATTTGTGAAAAAAATGAAAGGAAGAGGTGTGCAATGGAAGTTCATTTTCAGCATTCTCATTGTTTGGGAGCCGGAAAAATGGCGTGTCAGTTAACATGAGTRCACCTAAAAACAACGTGCCTGGGTGAATGGGGAGACCTGTACTTGACTTTCCCAAAGGGAAGCAAAGGCTCAGTTGCAGGGTTGGCAGTTCCTAGTTCTGGGYGTGCGGCGCCAGGGCCCCTACCTCGTGTGCATGTTTGGAAAACGCCTCTGCGCTGGCCATCATGCTCGCAGTCCTTTCATCCAGCTCTCCCAGTTTCTGTCCTCTCTCATCAAGGGCAATGCGTGCACGAGTCAAGTCCCCAATGACTCCTCCTGCGGCTCCTCTCACGCCTTCAATGCCGCCTGATCCAGGGATGTGCTGGGCAAGACTGCGAGAGGCTTTTCCYGCCGTGGCCTCGCCAACTGCAAAGGAGGAACGGACAAACAGACAGGAATGAGCTCCCGGCCGTGGCTCTGCCAGTGCTKCTCGTCCTCGAGCTGCCGCCTTGCAGCGGTGATGCCGTGATGCGCAGACGGCACGCGTGGAAGACTTTGCTCTGCGCACCGGCACAGCGACTGCAGTCGTGCCCCCCCCACTCAGTTGCTCAAAAGCAGCTGCCAAGGTGAGGGAATCATGGGAAGGCAGCTGAAGACCTTCCCCTTTCTTCACAACGTCATCTTTATTTTTTTCATCAATGATCTAAAGCTTGTGTACCATTCCATTCCTAGATGACAAGGGCAGAGGATCCYGTGAATTAAGTTCTGCCCCAAAAAAAACYCCACACCAATAAATTACTTACAAAGCTCCTCTCTGTCAAAGGCTTGCCCACTTCCTCCAAAAAGTCCTTTGAGAAAGCCTCTGTTTTGGGCTTCTGGTGTTTCCACRGGAGTAAACAAATCCCCAAGCATGTCCTAGCAAAGTCAGACAAAAGTCCATGTGAAAAATTAGTGACGATGTGAAAGCAGTTCTAGGTGTTTTCTTTATTTGCATTAACGAGCCACATGAATTGGAGCTAATCAACTAGTTTTAAGAGYCCCTTGTGTGAACAGTATTGAGTACTTAACATTTGTGTTTCACGACAGGCAAACACTTGGGCTGATTCACTCATGCTTTCAAAGGGACTTGGTTTGTCACTGCCCAGTCTTATGTTCATTACCACASAGAAAAAAATTTATAAGCAATACAGAGTGAAAATGCCAGTGATGATAAGATCACATTTTGCTTAGAAACAGCAGAGGCAACACTATAATTGAATAAAAAATCTGTTGTGACTTGCGTGTTTTGCTTTAGTAATTATCCAGGCAAGCAGGGCAGACACTCTCTGTTTTCTCTTCATAGTGTACCTGAGTTCAGTGCTTGCTAACAGTTCAGGGAGTTTGGTGGTTTGTTGTTTGGTTGGTTTTTGCGGTTTGTTTTGTTTTTTTTTTTAAACAAAATCCCATCACCTTCCACACAACCTCCCACCTACTGTGCATGTTGTCAGTGCCATCAGCAATGSTAAATAGGCACGTCTGCTGAAGGCACCGTCATGGTGCCAGATCCTGGAGCCGTTGACCCAAACAAATCTCAGGTTCTGATTTATTTGCAGCAGTAGTAGGAAAAGTGGGCTCTCCGGAACAAAACTGATAAAGGAAGCGTGCCGTCCCATTAGTGTTTGATACTGGGTCATCTGCTTTTTGTACACATGTAATGACTCTGCAAGCCTTTTACTGTCCTCTTTGCACAAAAGCCAAGATACAAGCAGCCGCAGTTTGGCGGTACGGAGAAGCAYGGGCTGTGTTTCCCTTTGGTTGGTTGTTGTACGATGCTATTAAAGTTAATAAAAAAAAATCTAGCTTGTAACAGCCCCTCACTATAGGTCCGTATTCTAAGATACATTGATCAAACCTTTTGATCATTTTAAAATCGGTTCCTTGCAAAACAATCTCCTCTGGTGGGCGAAAGCGTGTGTGCGATGCTCGCTCCTCACAGCGCTTTTTCAGACTTGATGCAGGCAGTGCTGTGATGYGAGTTGAGCAGCGCAGCACATGTTACTCCCTAGGGCATAATGAGTGCTGGCAGGACCATTTCTTCTATATTTCTATCCTAGTTCACTGCTAATTATATAACCTAGAACTTACTCCCCCTCTTTTTTTCCCTTTTATTACTCATGTTCCTCCCTGTAACCTCTCACAATTCCTCCTCTTCAGTAAATGACATTTTAATTTGCATTTTCATTGTAAAAAAAAAACCAACCAACCCAAATCTAACATTGTAAAGACCATTTGCTCAAAATAAATTATTTTAACTAGACCATTTCTATAGCTACTATATTTTAATGTACAATGGGAGATGCTTTCCTCATGTGGAAGAAGGRGACTACCAATTATTGGAGTAAAACCAATGGCAAATAATTAAAAAAAGATATTRAAACAGAGCATATTTTTTGATACTAGCCACACTGGTTTGTCTCACGCTCCCACCTATCTACTGAAAGCTGCAGGTATTAAGATATGTTTAGAGTTAAAATAAAAAAATGATAAAAATATGGGAAGGCATTCATATTTTCACTGAGGCAGTTGCTGTGTGGTTGGACMCAGGCTGGTACCAACTGCTGTAGCTGCTATCCATTGGTAGCTTCCCCTTCTTTCCCTTCAGTCATTTTTAACAGTTGGTCTTGCGTACGGGAGGACTTTGAGAGAAGCAGGCTGTGAAGAGTCCCATTTGGGCACAAATCTGCCTCTGTCCGGAGCCAGCAGAGATGTTGCGGGCAGGCTGTAGGCTCGGGCCAAGCGTTAGGGCACAGGAGCAAGGTGACAGTGCCGTGAAAAAAGTCCAAACAGCAACAGCAGAGCTGCTGACCTTTCTGCTGCTTTGGCATCATTCAGCCAGGGCAAACGGAGAGGAACGCGTCTGTCCCGCTCCCGCAGCACGGCCTTCACTTCAAATACTAAAAATCTAGCGATTTMCATCCGACGAGTCAGGCCACCGGCCCTCCCGCGCAAGCACAAAGGCACCGAAGGGTTTGAGCCCTACCTGCAGGTTGTCACACATCTCCTGGCTGTACGTCAGGCGCTGGATCTCTGTGGGAGAGCTGAGGTACAAAGCTTGCCCTTCGTTAGTGAAACAAAAGGTCCGCGCTATCCTCATGTCTGTTACGGGCAGATAGTTGATGTCCAGCAGCGGGCGAAGGCTGGGCAGGCTGGAGAGAAGCAGATACCGAGGTTAGTCACCAGCTGGTACATGGTACACCCGCTCTCTGGCTGCATTTTAAACCAACGGTTAAGTTATGCTTTTCGTAACTGGAATAGTGCAGCTCTAAGCAGAAGAATTCTGCCGTAAACACGCTGCCTTCCCGCCATACTTTGTTTCCCTGCGTGGAGAAGTTTCAGCTGCCTTGCCGCAATGACCCTTAGGCTTCTGCTAGGGTCTGGATTTGGGACGTGCACGTGACACGGTATGGCCTGTGCCACGTGGCGGGGCGGTTTGCAGGGTACGGCCTGCCCCCCGTTATTGCGTGGGCAACTGCGGGGAACGGCATGGCAGGGCCCCGCTCGCGCCCTACGGGCAAAGGCTCCGGCATCGCCTTTGCTGTCCTCCAGCTTCTCCTGGGGCACCGTTTTGGACGGCACTTTCCAAAATTTAAATGGCGTGGCTGGGAAAGGGGGTGCGGCAAGGCGAGGGCACGACTGCAGGGCTGCTGCACAGGCAGCTCAGTGCTGGAGATGACAAGGAAAGGAAACCAGGTGCTCCGAGCGGAAAATCTTCCAAAACGGCARGAGTGGGACTTGCTGCTTCACACTGGATAAACAGTACCCTTTCTATGCCTGACTTTTTCTATACTCCTCTATACCTGACTTACCATAACTGAACAAAATTATCAGGGTTTTCTTTCATGATAGTTAAAAGTCAAGAGCCATCAATTGTCATGGGTGGGAGATTACTATGAAATAAAGGAGTTTTCTTTGCCGTGCGGCTGCCTTAACTCCCCGCGTGGAGGCAGGCCAAGGAACAGGTATGGCAGCGGGCAAGGCAGAGCATTAAATGCACCCACCGGGGAGATCATGCAGAGCATCAGACACTCTGGAGCAAACACGAGTGGGAYGTGACAGCACTGTGCCACCTCTTTGCTTAGTTTTGCCACAAGATTAGTTAGATAAGTACCTCAGTGTCATGATGTGCCCATTGGCACAAAAGCACGCCAGACAGACGCTGTTACAGAGGGTGACCACATCTGCTCGCAATAAAAAGGACGTTTCGGTGATGTTGTGGACATAAAGACATGTTTGGGAAGGCAATGAGAAGACTTTGGCTTGTTTTTCTGAACAAATGACTGCAAATTGATGATCACCCATATCCTGGGAGGAGGAAGGGGAATGCATGACAAGTTTCCTTTTTCTTGTTTTTTCACCCTCATCAGCACTGTGTGGGTCCCTCCATACTTCATACGGTGGATGTGTCAACGTCCCCATGGAGTCCAGGCATGCGAAGGTCAGCACGGCTCCCTTCAGTGTCAGAACTGTGCCTGCAAAACATGACCTCCTCTCACTGGCACTGGCACCACAATTAAACGGGCTGTCAGCACCGTGAACGCGTGCAGCATAGCTGACATTCAGCTTTCGTAAACAGAGCAAGCAGGTTAATCTAGCTAAGGGGACAAGTCTTCCTTGCTCAGTTCTTCCTGACCACGCAAGAAAGTGACCAAACAGGCTGCCAGCACTGRAAAGGTCTCAGCCAGCCTATATCAAATAATCTATATAATACATGCTGTTGAATACCATAAAGATAGGCTGTTGTTTATCTCTACGTTATACTAGTAGGGTATTTATTCCCCTGCAGTAAAATTGCTCTCCTTAGTCTGGTGACCTTCCAGCATTGTTTTTCTAAACAAATGGGGGGTGGGAAACCTCTGTTCCTGTGCATCCTCTGATTTTTGTCATTATTTTACTTTAAACATACTAAGCGCTTACTGCCTCTCTTAGGCCTGACCTCTCTCAGCCCTCTGCTCTCCCTGCTACACCATCTGTCACYCACTCAGCCAAGGATCTCTCCTGGTCCATCAACCTGCCAACATTTTTGTTTCCTTTCCTGAACTCCCTTCTGCTTCTCTGCAGCTTTCTGATAGCAAAAGACAGCCGAACTGTCCACAGCATCCCAGATAGGATYGCATCAGGGCTGTACACAGGACTGTAATTTCACAAGACGAAGGAACTCTGCTGATTTCCCTTTCCTCACAGGAAACATGTAACTTTGCCTGTGACAGAAGGTAATCTTCGGAAATAACACAGCCGAAGTCACTCAGTTCATGAAGCTGTGGGTCTCTCACGAGCATCTTTATTTACCTGTGTGCCCTCTATGTAGTGAGTGACCATCGCTTGACACATGTATTGAGAAATTTCTGCCCAAAAGGCCATGCAAAATCATGCAGTTATTCCCCCTGTTGTACCCAGACAGATAATAAACAGGAAAAGAGCTGCACTCTTACCACTTGGTGACACCATGACTGGCTCTGACTGCCGTAAATCGTCACTAGCAGGCAGATTAAGGGAGAGGATTAAGACCATACCGAGGCCCGTTCCAACCCAGAGACAGGGGGAGACGGCAGAGTCATTCTTTCGGGCAAAGGACTCCATGAAGTACAAAGCTGTAATTGCCTCCTTTGAGTCCCTGTCGATACTGGACACGCTGGAGCTTCGGGAACGGCTGAAGGAGTTTTCCCTATTTTCTGCATAAATAAATACAAGCGAACAGGCGTAAGTTGGCAATCCTAGAGGAGGCACAGGCCTGCAGCAAATACAAACTCCCTGTAGAGTACAGAAAATACAGAGTTTTCGTAACCTGAGCAAACATTCTGATACTAGCACGATACCAGCTTGCTGCCGGTGTATAAATAAGCGTGGAAAATGCTGTCAGACCTCATCAGTTAGATCTGCATTAGAAATAGCTGCTTATTATGGAGATTAGCATAGACTAATTAGAATTTACAACACCCTTAGCTCAAAGGACTTGTTCTAAATAGCATGAAATAATTTTAGACCCATATGTTACCAATGCATTTAAAATTAATCCATGTATCTCATTGCTGCAGGACATGAAGGGAGACACCATTACCAACTTCAGAGCGCGTGTCCTTCGCTCTGCTCTTGTTTCCATCGCGAGGACGCTCTAGCATTGCGTTCACAGCCATCGCTTATTGTCAAGCTATGAATAACTGCTCTCCGGGGAAAAGACATCCATTGCTAAACCGATCCCAGCATCCAGAACATCTCGGGGTACAAATCAACTCCGGCTTCCCAGGGAGTGAAGTCAGAAACCTGCTCTGCGCCCGTGGCAACAACTGCGCAGTGAGCCCGCGCTCTTCGTCCTTCCGCCGAACCTTCGGCAGGCAACAGCGAGAGCCAGCTGGGGACAGAGCTGCATTGCCCTGCAACTACACAGGTACGGAGACGCTCTCTGAGCTTTTCGGAGAGAAACAACGACGATCAGGGTCTGACTGCTGTAGGGCTAAGGCTCTCGGCTTTGCCTTGCCCGGTGCCGGGCAGGGAGCACAAAGCTGTGCAGGGGAGCTCCTGGCATTAGCAGGAGCCGTCGGTGGCAACACACCGGAGGCTACAAAGCACACTGAGGTTAAAAAGTTACTGAAGGGTGAAGGAGCCAGAGGGAAGAAGAGAGTAGGGCTGGCTGCTGGCACCGTCTTTGCAAAACCGTTTGTGCCAGTGCTGCTGCCTACCAGGCTGGAGTCAAAGGTGAGGCTAGATCATTGGAAACCTCACGTGCTCTTCTGCAACAATAACAACTAGAGGACCAGGAGGTTCTGGAGATGGAGAAATAGTTGAAGCTATGGGACCTGAGATAAAAGGCTCACTTCTGAACCTATCATTATGAAGTAGATCTGTGTCTGGTACGAAAGTATTCTTCTTATAGCTCAGAAGAGAGAGCTGTCTCTTCAGCGCCAGTACGAATGTCTAAAAAGAGGAATACTTTCTGCCATGGTTGAAGAATAAAATTAGAAAAGGACTTTCTCACGTACTCCAACTTAAAACTGGGCTAAGCCTCATATTGTATATATGGTTCCTGCTCTCCACCAGAAGCAGCAGTTTTGCTGGTGAATCTCAGACAACGTATTGCAGCACTGCATTCCCCTACCCAGGTGACTCAGTGCAAACTGCTGACATTATCCCCTYCACAGCAACTACCTGCGAAAGACTGGAGAGCACCCCGGCAAAGCACTGCTGGGACACAGCAAGTGGTCCTGCATAAGCTGCCTTAGAAGTTGGCACACAGGGATGGGGACAGATTCTCCTGCTGCTCTTTCACACTTGGCCCAGCTTCTGTTCTTCGAGGGCATCCGTCACTTGTCAAACGTGAGCTTCACGGGACAGCCGTCCCCGGCACTTCAGTCCCACTCTCATGGAAGAGGAACTTAACAYCTACTTGGCTTCCAAGCACTGCCTCTTCCTCACCCCCTTTCACCTTCTTCATGTAGGCACTGTTGTAGCGCTCTAGTTCTGGCCCAGCGCTGCTAAATATATCTGCGTAAAACTGRGAGTGTTTATTCATGTGCAAACACAGCTTCTAACACCTTGAGAATTAGTGTCTCCCATAACCCCAAGCACTCTGTACTTCTGCAGCAGGCTGGCTGGCCCAGCTCCTTCCCAAGCRCCGTCACAGCTGCCGGGTGAAGAAGGGGAAGACAGCAATTTCAAGGCAGACATCATCAGGGCTCCACAGATATTTTATTTTTTTTTTTTTCCCCAAGGGGTACCTGATTTTTAGAAAATGTTATTATGGAATTCATTTTCTCTTTAACAGGTGTATTAATATCGCAGTGACATAAAATTCAAATATGGTGGCGCTCAAACTGAGAAAGATGTTGAAAGGACAAATGCAGTCAGTGTAGGCGACATGCAGGGAACTTAAAATACATGATGTGCCATTTGCATGTGTCATCAAGCTTTCTCCCTCCCTACATTAACAAGAAATGTTCCTCACTCCTGTGCAGTACAGTTAACTAATACATCTTCGCAGAACCGACACTAACAAATATAATCTTTGGGACACTTTTGGGAACATACTGTGCCATTTTCTATTAAATACACTGCTCAAACTGAAATTCTAAAGACCAGCACGACACATGTCACAAAATTTGATGTCATTAAACATAACTGAACAGCAACCCAAAACTTAAGAAAGGCTTCAATCACTATGTGACTTTATTGGCTAGCTCTAAAGCAAGGTAGAAATCTCTCCTCTTCCCAGATTTTGGGATAAAATCTAGTTCAGGCCTATTCCCTGGGACTCCTTTCTCAAAGAGATTATACCCCAAATTATCTATTTAGAAACCACTCCATTGTATGCTAGAGAAACACAAAAGAACTCTTTGGGAAATTTTAAAAACGTTCCATATCCTTTCCTAGTATGATTGCTATGTTTTAAAATGATGTCCCATCTTCTAAAAGTTGTCCTGTATGAACACTGCCAATCTGCAGTAATCCTTAGCACAACCGCCATATTCTGGRTTTTCTCTTATATTTTCCTTTTCTCACACTACATGATGGGTGTAGCAAGAATGTCACCACATCTTGAATCTGAACCAGGACCACTTCCAGGTACTCCCAGGTCAAACACAGTTTATTTGGACTCCCTGCTTCAGTAAGGGGACAGGACGTTCGTATGTGGAAGGCAGATACTTTTCTGCTCCTCAGTTCTCTTTCCCTCTCCTCCTCCTCTGCAGAACATCCTGCTATACGGCACTTTCTCATAAATGTGCTCCTGCCTCTAAATTGCCTCCTGCTTTGAGGGAGTCCAGTATTCCCTCTTCTCCGAGATGCACGTATCCAACTCCCAGGGTCCCTCTGCTCCCACCCAGCCGTCTCTCTGAGGCGACCATGTCCTTTTTCCTCCTCTTCCTCTTGCAGACCTGGATTTCTTGGCCCTTCTTTTTTCCAACCAGGTCTCCAGGCTGTTCCTGCAGCTAGCAGCAGAGGAGCCGAGAGCACCATCAGAGGGGTCCAGTGTCCCCCGGGAGCTAACGAGTGACTATCATTTGGGAGATGCTGCTATTCAGGCTGTTAGACYATGAGCAGCTCGGAACAAAAGTATTATTATCTGCAGTCAGTGCATTTCAAAAAGCTGCRTTCCATGGGTTACAGCCACACAATATAAATACCACTACTCTCCTAAAAGTAGTCCTGCCTTCTTCAAAATGTTTTCATTTAGCCCTGTCCTGTGCACGGTTTGGGTTAGTGAGATGCAGATGGACACTCAGGAACCAGCTTCCTCCGTAACACTGGGCTGATTGTTAAACTCCAGCTATGAGCAGCAGCATACAAATAGAAGGTTTCTGATTTAAAAGCAACTGCAAAACCTCTAACTTGCTACCCACTTCACTGACAGAAACACACAGGACACTTCAACTCACATACTAGGATAAAACGAAGCCAGTGTTTTTGAGTCTTACCTTTGTTCATCCATGTGTGAGCAGTATAGTGACGCTCGTCGTGTGAGAATGTACTGATTCCATGTAATTGCTGAAGCATTGCCCGTCTGGAAATGTAACCTACTGCCACAAAATCGCATGCATTGCAAAAGGACAAGAACAATTGAGCCAACCGTCATCATGACATTTATACGAAAGCAGCCCTGAGCAGTTATTGTCCTAGCTCTTCGCTTGCACGACAGAGCTCTCCCGCTGCAGTGCACTGGTGCTCAGGAGAAGATTTAATTTAGGGTTTGGGGGTTTTCTGAGAATTTAAAAAGATAATTTGAGTAAATGATTCCATGTATTTCAACTGTCAACTTTACAGAGCACTTGCAGAGATTTTTTTTTTTTAACTTCCTTTTGTTCAGTGGAAATAAAACTGGAATTTCCTTACTTTCCCATGGAATTAAAAAAAAAAAAAGAGGGAGGATACTAATGAAAATATTTACACCACTGACATGCATATTCAGGGAAATGTTCTGGCTTCTCTATTCTCAGCTGCAGCAAAGGGGAACACATCCTCACATCTCTTCYAAGAAATTGTCATTGTGATTATTCTAAAATAATGGATTTAGCACTAACACAGAAGCATAAAGTCATTTTCTTCTTGAAGTTAGGAATCATTAAAGTAAAAGTATCCCTTGTTATGAGGAATGAAAGAAAACCACCAGTGACAAAGATGAACATTTTCACTGCAAATATTTACATTCATTACTGGAGAGTTATTGGAGAAAATTGACTGTCARTGTCTTGGATGCTGTATATAGGTCCTTTCCTGGTTTTAACGTAGCGAGTAATTGATCTGCTTATAAAACATATACAAAAATCAACCTTTTTTTGATATGGAAATGGCTATATTCTGGAAACAAAGTTAAATGGTTTATATTCTCCTCACTTGGAGATTTCTAAAAGTTTTAATCCCAAATATCAGACCTAACAGAAGCTAATGAAACTCTTAAAACATTTGCCAGTTAAAGGATCATCATCTTAAAATTTTAAAAGAAATCTGTCACTTTTAAAATTATATAGTCAGGAAAGCATGCAAAGCTCTGAATGCCAGTGTAAACATACAGTAGAGGAATTATACTTCACACATGAATTAGCACACAGTAACACCACAGAGACACAGAGACCCAACCGTACKACTGACGGCAATGCTTCAGCAACACAGAGGAGAAAGGGGCAGGAACTAACGCTCAGGGTTTTCACACATTTAAGAACGCTGCACGTTTACTTGGCTAAAAACATCTTCAAACACATTTTAATAGCACCACTCTAAAGCTGCATTCCACATAAAGCAACTCACTAGAAAGCAGCAGAAGTTGTCTTAAGCACAAACAAGGCGATAATAACCTGGAATTTTACTGTGAATGATTTCCTACCGGATCAACTCAACGATGTTGAAAAGCCTGTGACTATCCTGCTTGCAGAGCATTCAAAGCAGGGTGGCTACGTCTGCGCTTACGCAGAGCTCACACCCGCGGGATGCTCGACCCTCCCTGGAAAAAGTTCTGAAATSTGTTGTCCTGAAGTTGCTACAGTTCTAGCAGTGTAACCTGAATGGCTTCACAGAATTATACCGATACAAGACATGTAAATGATGGCAAAAAAGGCCTGAAAGAGAAAACAGATTCAAGTCGCCAGACTTGGATCTTTATTTTGATATTTCCAGAATATGGAAAAGTTCAGGCTTAGGTTTTAGTTCAGCATGTTTTAAAAACAGAAGGGAACTGTTAGGGCAGAACCATTCTTCATATTGAAAATGAAGTAGAAATAAGCATTTTTATAGAAAAATGTGAGAGACCTTTACAGCAAGTAATCTATCAAACTTCCACATTCAGTTGTATGAATCACTTCCCTTTTACACAAGCAAACTGTCTTCGCATTCAGATCACTAAGAGCTCAATTTGGATATAGGTTATAAGTTTGGACATAGGTTTTTTAATCAAAGACATCACAATTCTCTAGAACTTAAATCCCAACCTAAAATATCCATTCTGCTGAAGCGTCTTTCATAACATTTTGGGAAAGAATGGTAYGTTGTATAACTTTCATATGTGGAAGTACCCAAGAATAAGGAGGAGACAAAAGGCATTAGAGAAGAAAACTCTTGGGTTCATTCAATAACAAAGTCAAAATAGTTAATGTTATAACGAAGCAAGTGAAAGCATTTTAAAGGACACYTTTTCCCCCCTCTGATAGATCCTCTGCTTGTGTAACTGAAGTGTAGTTAGAAAAGCTTCGCTTTAAAAAACACTTTGGAACAGCTATTATCACATAACTTGAACAATCTCAGAATATTCCTATACTCCCCCCTAGTTCTCTGTACACAACAGCCCACCACCCATTCCATTCTGCCACAGAAGTACCAGGAACCACCCAATGGTGTGTTCCACTTCCAAAAATATTTCAAAAATTATTTCAGATGTAGAAAAAGAATTTATGTTGATCTGAAGCGATTGCTAGCAAGCAGAAAAATGCTAAAGTTGAGCAAGCAGTGCAAAACACATCCTCCAAATTCACCATTCCTAGAGTACAGTGTGAAGTCAGCTTAACTTGGAATCAAATAATCATTTAAATTAAAACTGACTTAGACATCCAGTGAATGGGAGAAGAACAAAATCTTCATTTAGTCAGTTGTTTAAAAAACAAGGAAAATTTCCAGCTTCCTGTAAGAGAACAAGTGGATCCTAACATCCTACTAGAACCTGACAGAAAATGTACTCCAAGGAGAAACCAAACACGAACTCTACCTAGCCCAACAGAGTTGGAATTTAGGCACCAGCAGCTCACATGCATCCATGCATTGCTCCTCTCCATTCCTYCCCAGGCCATTAGACATGCTCTTTCACAAGGCACCTCAGTCTTTAGACAACCTCCCCCCGCTGCTTTTTCCAGGGACGCAGGGCATTGCAAGCTTTGTTGTGACCAGGTAGACACACACTTAAACTCCACTTAAACCTCTGAGGGAAACCAGTGGTTAGATCCAATAAAGATTATGATTCGGTCTAAATGATGACAGCTCCACTGGCTTTTTGCAGTCTGGTGATTGTAGCACTCAGCAGAAAGCTGGAGGCCGTAAGCTGTAGACACAAATCAGTTTAAGAGGACCAACTCCATCCATCCATGTCTTCTGCATCTGTGGCCACAAGGTATAGTGTAGAACACGTCTCCCCTGGAAGCCGAGCCCCTGATGGCTATGATGCTCAGCCGAGAGGCTGACCCTAAGGTTTCTGGCCCTTCTGGTCCTATTTTTTATTTACTGTGGACCTAATATAAAATTTGAACGTGTTCTGGGGAACTTGAACACCATTGCTAGGGTCTAGAAACTGGACTCCCTCTTGCCCTAACAACCTACTTTTTATGCATGTCCTCTACCAGACTTCCTGGGCAAGTGGCATGCCCCATCTATTAGACTGGGCTTTGCTCCTTGCTCACCTTTAAAATCTCTCTACATCTCCTTTCTAAGAGGAATCAGGAAAACAGAAGTTTTTTATTTCATCTTACCTGCAGTAGAAAACAAGCACACACACTCTCATCTGTACCATAACTGAAAAAGAACTTAGCACTATGGACAAGTCACTTCTGGAAACAATCATATTCCCCCATGAATCATCAATGGATGTTACAGTTCAGTGTTCAAACGGAATACTTTGAAACAGATATGAAAACCTTACAGAAGATGCTGGCATATCCTTCCTTGGAACACTTGCTTTTTGGTGCCAAATGTTTTATTACAGCCATACAGAATTTGCTGTTCAGAAATCTTTCAGTTTGCAGTGCCCATTAGACAAKAAGTGCTGTGATTTTGCCCAACACRGGAAAAAAATAATTTCAATTTCCTAATAACTTCTTTTTTATTTGAATAAAGCTTTCTGCAGTAAGGAACAGACTTTCTAGATATAGAACAGGTCCTCTACGCAACATTCTTATCTGCTTCTCTGCACAGACAAGAAATGTGGTGACAAACTGAGCAGTTAGTGGAGACTGTGGTTTACCATAGGGTCTCTAAGTTATTTCCTATTATAGTGTTCTTACTGTTACTAGTTACAATGATGTAAAGTAACTTAAAATGCTAACAAAATTGAAATGATGTACAAGCAGAACCAACACCACAATCCCCTCCCTGAGAAAGAAATAAAAAATCTTTCAAGCCAAGGGCTTTTCCATCTGCTATGAAAGCCTGGCTGTGAAAAGCCATGGCACTTAGGGGCCTTGTGAAGTGTGGTCCCATGACTGCTGTAACRTGCCCGGGGGGCCAGGTAAGCGTCAGTTTGGCTGGCTGCTTGGGCAAGGAAGTTTGCCGGAAATCATCCGCCCTGCAGTACGGAGAGGCACGGCAAAGGGAATGCGGTGGAGAATATAAGCTGTTCTGAAAACCTGCCAGAGATGCAATAACCTCCTCAGAGAATCCATTTCTGCGGTTAACTACCCTTGTGATCAAAACGAACCCCTTACCGCCGCCCTGAAGTCATGCCGCTGCCTTAGTACTTGATGTCCATTCCATCCTGCCCTTTTCTCGGCAGACATGGACAGCAGATTATTCCCTTCCTCTCTGCGGTACCCTGCTGTGCATTTGAATCATTTTGTGCTTTTTCTTCAATATTTTTCTAGGTCAAGTAACCATGTTGTTTCTCTCTTTCCTCGGAGGCCTAGGAACCACTGCCTTTGAAAACTGCAGTGATGGTCTTCTAGGCTGTCATCACTTAGTTCAGATCCRCATGTGGGCTTCAGACCCGACAGCCCCAAGAAAAAAGGAGCCAATGATAAAAACAGAAATCTCCCTCTTCCCCCCCACCTCGCCACATGGGAAGGAAACCTAATGGTCACATTCACTCCTCCAATCCAAAAAAATCCAACGTGCTATGCATACAGCACTGCTGCAGACAGCGGAACGGTATGGCCATCACTGACAAGAGAAAAACYGATATAAATTGGGTAGAAGTTATGTAGGAAATACCGCAATACACAGCACAACATCAGCTGAGCCTGGTTCCTCAGGCTGCGGGCTTTTTATAAGAGAACCACCGCGTGTCATATCGCCAAGACCCCGACTACAGACACTGCGCTGAAGAGAGCAAACGTCAGCCCTTCTCTGTGGCTTCACGCACGTATTTACAGGCTAATACTGATTAAGGTACAGATCGATCCCAAGGCTTTGGAAACCTTGTTATAGRAACAATAGACCAAAGTAACAGGATGACAGACATCATACACAGAAAATTATTGTAAAATTTGTTGAATCTAGAACCCAAACCAAAAGCCTCAAAAACCTCAGCACCCTAGAGCACCCAAACCTAAACAAAAATCCAGCAGGAAAAAAATCYGGAAGCCTCTGCCAGGCCATCTACAAAGCTTCTTATGGTGATCCTCACAAATACTTTTGAATAATAAACGAAGTTTAAAGCGGATAGTATATACCAAATACTACCCATTTCCGAAACAAATTGGACAAAATCACGCAAGAGGCAAAACAACTTATCCCCAAACAGTTTTAGTCATTCTATATGCAGACGCAAAAGAAAAACTTCAAGTATAAAAGTATACCGGATCTATTAAAATGGAAATTGCATTGTACTTGCCAGAGAATTTTTGATAAGGTTATTAAAGATAATGACTAAATATTCTTGAGTGGTTCGTTTTGCCAGCTCACAGTGACATTTCAATTCAAGTACTCTATATCAAATTTTAACTGTGTATAATCAAAAGAGTTAATCCAAAAGCTGAGGTAAATGCTGAAACAGAATTATTTTAAAGAAAAGCTAAAGCAAATGCGAAGAGTCTGCTCTTAGCATTCCTAGAAAATTACAATGCACAGCAAATCCTTGTTAGGATTCCTTGTTCAGAGGCAAGTTTGTAGCACTAAGATCTAAATGGCCTTTCTAGTCAAGGGTGATTAAGCTGGACTAGTTAAAACTACATAATGGGAAATAAAAATAATAATAAAAAAGAAAGACAGATTTCTATCACTGCTGGTGGGAGAAAATAGATTTCCAAACACAACATTTCAAAGGAAAAACTCCACTCTGCCTTTACTTTCTTCCTAAGATGTATGATATAACCACATATGGACACACATACACAGAATGCTCCAACTTCTGTGTGAATGCAGGCAAGGAGACAAAAACTGGCAGGGTCTGCCGGCACAAGCTCTTGATGGCAACTAGCAAGTCATGGCAGAGAGAACCTTTTGGAGAATGCAAAGTGGCTTAAAAAAGCAGAATGCTTGAAAAAAGCAATAACCAAGAGGTATCAAATCTGAAAGACTTCTCAGAGTTAGTTATAATTTATTAAAGGAAAGGGACTGCGTGCCAGTATGTGTATCTGTGCACACATCCATGTAGCCACTAGCTATRCAAGTATAACCACACTGAGTTCCCTCCCACAACAATTTTATTTTTATTCTTTAACTTCACTGTTTTCTTTAATTCAGTGTTTTCTTTAATCTGAAATTACAATTAAAAATTCGATTGAAATACAGATTTTGTTTTCCTGTGCAGAAAAAGAGCAGATGTTTTGGCCCTATTCATCTACACTGAAATTCTTAACCAGGCTGGGATCTCTGCTGTTCTAGGTGCAAAGGGGGTTTTAATGGGTTTAACAACTATGCAGTATTAGCTTTCAGACTGAGATGGTCTGTTTCTGATCTGTGTAAGGACTTTCTTGAGTAAAAATAATTTGCCTTCATGTATAATTTTATTGCTGTTGATGTTTAAAAGCACAATGTTAACTTGATCATAAAAAATGTTGTCTATATGCTGTGCAAGAAAGCCTTATCAAAGAATGGAATCACTAACTCCTAAAATCTCAAAAACTTCTGGTCAAAAAGGACTAGWAGAAGTTCAGAAGTTCAACAATGAAATCTCCTATATCTGTGGTTTTGTTTATAATGCAAATAAATGCTTATATTATTGCAAGGAAGAAACAGCTTACTCAAAAATATGTGAAAACAAGATTGTTTAGATCAATCATATGCTATTAAGAACGTGTAGAATATTGAGCAACTACAGAATGTGTTAGTATAGCTGTGAGAATACTGCACTTATGAAACCAGAAGATAATACAGGACAATATGTAACATTTTAAATAGCATAAATGGTATTTGAGAAGTGCTGTATTAAATATCTGCCTAATTATTGACAAAAACATAACCATAACAAGCTATTTGGTTTAGATACTAGTGTTTTTTTGGGGAAAAAAGGCTTTGAAACTGAAGTAGCAGTAATCTTTAGCTTGTAATAAAAGCTACTTGAGTTTAAAAAGCTTTAGAGCTTTTCAAGTTTTTCGATGTTAGATGAGAATACTGGGAAAGACATAGGTTTAAGCAGTAACAGTAACCATGCAAGCATAGACACCACTCCTCTGYTAGTTACTTGGCTTTTGAATTATTCTTCTATGAGTGTGAACTTTATGAAACTGAACAGTTTGCAATATTTTGACCAGCAGAAAACAAGACACCCTCCCCCCATTTTCTTCCTATGATTCATCATTGCAAAGACATTCTTAAAAAATGCTTTTCTATACCAGGAATCCTTCTGCACATATAAAGAGGTAAAAGTCAGCAAAATCTTGACAATCAGCTAACAGGAATGAAGGCAGAAGAATTTATTGTGTGAAAGTTGCTTGAAAATACACTTGATGAAAATGCTGGAAATACAGTTCCTATTGTACCAAAAGATCAGATTTAAATAAGTAGATTTTGAAATCCAATGTGAGAGGGGAAGACTGATTTATTATTCTAATAGATATCTTATGATTAGTCACCAAAATGTATTATCTTTTTAATCAAGTCAGTTAGAAGAGGTTGTAAAGAGCAGGAACTGGAAGCATTATTAAAAAATCTCCAGGTGTTATCAGTGCCTCAGAGACAGGCTTAAGAAAAGCTAAGAACCATCTACCCACACACAAAGGCTTTTTTTTTTAATGTATAAAAAGTGCTTAACACTACTGAGAGAGCAATCGCTAATCAAAATTCTACTCACGTAGAATAATAAAATCCTACCAAATACTAACCTGAAATACTACCTCTCTAGCGAGGACATAAAATATGTATCTTGATTCACCACATGAGAATATAAAAAAAAAAAATCTTGTGAATACATCTATTGTTTATTGCAGCGTATACTCCTAAGTAGCCAATAAATTCTTAGCACAGAGAGGATTTTTTTGTTTTATTTTGGAACAGCCCAACCAGAAGGTTTTGATCAAAGCCAGTTCCACATTTTGGAGAGAGTGCTTATTCTCAGTATATTCTTTCTCAAACCTTTTAACTTCTCATCTTCCTTCTCCCTTACCCTCCTCCCTMCCCCCAGCCTAAGAATTTTTCAAGGATCATACCACCTTCCACTATATTATTTAGTATAAAAAAACCTTCAGAAATAAATCAAACTACTTGCCAAAACAGTATGCCTAGAAATTCAAGAYGCATAAAGAATGGCGGAATGTCAGTCGTTCCAGACAAATCAGTTAGTAGAGCTAGAAGTCAAAAGACTAATACCACAGGCATGTAAAAAAAAGTTTAGACAAGTTGGACAGATGGCTTTGTTTTAATGAGAGAATATAAATAATCAGARAATTATTTTAGTCTATAGACCTGCTGAAAGGTGACTGGTACACAAACCCACACACTCAAGGACAAACCCAAACCGTGCTTCATTGTATTACATGTTAATATAAATTACTCTAAAGACTGTCTGGCTCTTTCTTGCAGCAGTCATTTCACTGAACTTACTGAGAGTTGTAATAGCATTTAAGTGACACCACTGATAGTTTTAAACAGGGATTTTTTAATGTCACTTACTTTAATTTACTCCACATCCTCGAAAAGAAGTTAGATGACTATCTCTAGAAAGAGATATACTTTAATATTAAACTTGATAGGTATTATAATTAGTTATGAACAACAGAAACTGAATCTTTCATGATATGGATACGGAGAAAGCATCATCATGCCATCAAAAGTATCACTGTATTATTAAATGTTTTGTACACAAGGGTCAGTGGGACCTTAGGGGGTTGTAGGTTCTGCCTGCCAGTGACCCTACTTACTCCGGGAGGATGGGAGGGAAAAAGAAAACAAGAAGCAYGAAAGAATTAGGTAGTACCGTGGCCCGGTTATGTACACGTAGTGCTGATATTGCAGCAGCATCCGCATACAAGAATTCCAGAAGAGTTTGGTACTACATAGGATGAAGAAAACCACACAGCAATAGAAACTACTGTGGCAGTGATACATTTTTCACCACGAGCTATTAAATGACAATGGTACTTACCGTATTTGTATGGCGCACAGAAGTAGATGAAAGGGTTATGTTATGATCATCATCAATAACTAATGTGGAGGAAAAAATGGTGATTACGCAAATGAAAACTGCCTTTCTGCACAGGAATTTATAAACCCCTCAGAGCTCTGTAAATCTGCTTTAGTACAATGTTCACAAAGGAGCCATTAATTAATGCAAGTTAAAGCTGAAATTTATAGTAGGTTTGTTATTTAAACAGGATTACATCTTATAACTGATTGTTGAAGATTACACTTTGTCATATGTTATAGGAAGCCTACAACGCGATTTAATATTTCTGCTGCTCAGCTTATGACTTAATCTTTGAAGAGTCCATGATACTGTAATATTCTCCTAAAGAAGAGATGGTTGGATGGTCACTGAAGAAACAGCGGCGTCAGTTGAAATGTCATTACTCCCAAGTTTTTGACCCTGTTCCTCTGCAGAAGGTTAAGACTTGTCTAGTAAAGTCAGAAGAATAGATCACGTGGGCACTCCTCCTTTGCTTTAGTGCAAAGGGAGTTGGATAATGTAACCCAATGTAGAAAGCTGTTTAAGCTAAATGTTTCTGTACTTAAGCAGAAGGGGGCAACGCAACGGATCCCTCTTCCACCAGTATCTGTTCTGGTGTGATAGCCTCTGGCGATGGGAGGTGACTTCTACCAGAGACCTAGTGACATAGCTGGAAGATGGTAACGCCTTCAGTGAGCGCAGCCATTTTGCAGAGAGCCTCTGACCATACTTTGCTCTGTGTCCCATGGATGAATGTAGGTAAATGCTGTTCTTAAATCAAATGGAAGGAGCTGCTAGAGGACACCACAACAGACTTCGGGATATCAGCTCCATTCCAGTCGAGAACATAATCTCGGAACCCTCTGTGCCAAATTGGGATGTACAGAGTCTCACACATGTAGACACTATTTTTCCGTTGTGTGGTCCCCACAGTAGTCAGAAGAAAGGGCGAAAAACAATTTGCTATTCTATGTTATTGTAAAGAAAAAAAATAAATCAAARATTCTAGCAATTTGCCACTAATAACAAAGGTATTTGCATTAATTTGTATTTAAAAATACAAAATTAGACACTCTGAGTGATATAATTCCCCTTGCTCTGTCKCCATTAACAATCAGCAAAATTAGGGAGTACTGGTTCCAGCTGTAAAGAACTTCTGTGGTGCAGACACCTTTGCAGGTGGGCAGATTAGGATACAGATGCTCCTTGCAAGACAGAGGGCTAGGGTCATGGTGTTGTCSATTGCTTATCACTTACAGCATCACGGGGGGTGCAGGCCATGCTACAGCCCAGACAATAGCCACAGGAGATTATTATCTCTTAGGCACTTAGGAAATTATTCTGCAACTTGATTAAAATTAAAACCTGGATTTTTAAAAGAGTTAATTGTTAAAATTAATTATTTTACTATTAAAATATTAAAGCCTATAATTTCTGTTGTTTAAATATTATTAATTTTTTACCTATTACTAAAACTGAATACAACCAACACTACAGTCCTACACCATTTATTTTATTGCTATGGTTTTACAGTTTTTGATAAACTGAAGCTTTTCTGCAATGCATTGTTCTCTGGCAGGAATGCGGGGGAGCTGGAAGCCTGGGACACCAGGGTCAAGGACACCAACAGCAGAGTGGGAACACTATCAAGATTGAAGAAAAACACGTCAGCTGAATGCTTCTGCTTAAACGATTTGTAGTGAAACAGCTGGCACTGCTGAAATTAAAATGGGTTTGTTCTAAGTTTTAAGCACAATGCATTGCCATGAGTGGTCCACTTCGTGTATCTCAGTTTCACTGAGACACTGCACTCAGGTAGATCAAGATTTTAAGACTTTTTTCAAGCATTAAAGCAAGAAAGTTATTATAAATATAAAAAAATTGATTAGATGATGGGCTATAATTTTACTGTAAATGGTGGCCAGGGATTGTGGAACTTTATGAAGTCTTCAGTACCGATAAATAAATAAATATATGTGCGCAAAGCCTGAACTCACATTCTAAAAATATCTTACTCATTTTCAGGCTTGATAAGTACAGACAATGAGTTTAAAACGTTAGTACTACTAGCTGTCGCAATAACTGTACGTAAGCCGCTATGAACAATTGCTTTTCTGGACCAAAGCGCCCTATCCATAGAGGCGAGGGGGGRCTGGAAGAATCGGCCAGGTTCAGCACACCGCATCCCTAGGCAGCMCAGAGCTCAGGAGCAGGCTTGTTAGTAACAACACTAACACACAGGGATTGTTCTAATTCTAAACAGTCAGATGAAGACAGCAGTTCAGGGCAATGACTAGGACAGGGACCATGCTAAACTCACTCGCTTTCRCACCCGGTGAGGAATTCACCAATACCTAGCAAAATCTTAATTGCCGCTCACCTTCTGTGGTGACTGGGAGAGAAATCTCCATGCAGGCTGCGGACTGCGCTTTCCTGAAGGGGGGCCTCCCCGGCCCTCGGCGGTTTGCTTTCGAGACGTCTGCGCTGGAAAGTCGTTTTCCTGAGCTGCAGCTCTGGGACGTGGGACTTGTACAGTGACCGTTCACATGATCTGGAAAGYGAATGCAAAAAGTGCTAGGTAAAGCGCCAGCTCCCGAAATTCAGAATGGASGAGAGGTGTATGTTCTGGTATTTAAGAATGCATTAAATCAAATCTTCTGAGAATAACTACTTATTTGTTTTATCAACCCAGCATGTATATGTAAGAATAACTCACCATATCTTTAAGGTATACGTTGAAAAAAACAAGGGACATAGAACTGGTACATGTTCTTAGAGCTGCAGATCCCACAGCATTTTGTTGACCTATGTGAACAGGCAATTTATCGAGGTACTGCTGGTAACACTGTCATCCCTGATGTGTCTCCTAACAGATACCAAATAAATTTGAAAGCGATCTTTTCTTTTTSCTCTCATAAAGAACTGCAAGTGTAATTTACTACAGGACAGAATTTAGAGCTAGGCATCTTCCCTACCTGACTTGAAGCTGCACAAAACAGGCATCTAACTGCCACTATTTGGKATAATTATAGAACTAGCCATATTATTGCTAAGTATTTTATTCTTTATACACCACATAGATTTATTTTACTGCTGAACAATTRATTTGCCTGCCACAGATCTAAAGCTATAAGGCTAAGTCCTCGGACCCCTGCTAGAGGCCACGGTCAGYCAGCACAGCACATGCTGCCGTCTGATGGGGTGAGAAACAAAACACGGCTGCTCTAAACTGCCTACATTCGTCTGTTCTTCCTTACTGGCAAAAGGTCTTTAAAGCACAACAATCCACTGATCAAGGCTTAGATCAGGGTTCAGAGTGGGAGGGACTGGACTATAAAACATTCATGCGATATTTTTCTTCCTCTCATGTTGGGAAGGCAACATGAGAAGAATGACTGAACTCAATTTTCCCCTCAACATATGAAAGGATACACACKGAGGTATAATTGATTTTTGGTCAGCAGGTAATTCATACTTACTTATTTAAGTAAACAGCAGGTAATAACCATAACAAAAATTCAGAATTATGCAAGCATTTCAATATTTCTATTCAAAACTATGGAAGCYCAATACTATAGGTAAGGACAAGCTTGGAGTTTCTGCCTTCATTTTAAATGTCAGGTTATTTATATCTGAGAATTAGAGTGGTCTTTAAGATTCTGTATRTAAGTATCATATTCGGTTAACTCTCTTTGATTTGTATTGTATCCAAGGAAAAGATGAATGTTAATATACCAAGACAAATTTATTTCTTGGTTACCATGCCATGATAACTCCACTGTACATGATGAAAAGCTATTTCTATATTCAGATGATAAAACAGATTTTATAGTAAATACAGTATATACTGTGCTATTATACRTAGTCTTCCAATGTGTAAGTCATGTCCTTTCCATGTGAAAGCAGTTCAGTCTTAATGAACAAACTTGGAAAGAATTGTTCAGAATTATAGTTTAGAAAGCAATTTAGTATCTGTACTGCATAATGAAACAGCTCTGTAGGAGACACAACTTCCAAGATTCTTATCATGTTTCTTAACACATGGCTATTAACTGAGCTGACAGCAGATATAAAACTGATGTGGCTGTTTCATTCAACTTATAGTTAGGGAATTTTCCAAAACATGCTGGAACTATTAATRTATTTCAGTAGAAAGTCGTCTGAGAGTGGGGGCTTGTTCAAGGGCCCAGGCTGCCTGTTCAACCTCAGCAACAGACCCATCCTCATCCAGCTGCTTCCTCTCTTCAAAATTCAGTTTGTGTGAAGGAGTTTCAGCATGATACCTAATTATCTCCAGGGGGATCCTAGGAAGCGGTGAGGAACATAACAGAGTAAAAAAGAATCATATTCTATAGAAACATCAACAACATTCGCGAGTCCCTTTCCCTGAACGTTGTACAGAATGGGCACAATTCATCTAAACCCCTATTCACTATGCCAAATTTTAAGACAAATGCTGCTATGTTTCTCTTAATATGCTTGCTTGTCTCAGTCACCTTCAAAGGCCCAAATGAAACAAAAACAATCAGTAGGATCTGGGCAGCTAAATCCCTTTAGCTGTTCTGACAATGCATTTCCGAATAAGCCAAGCCAGTTCCTGTGTAGAAAAAAAAATCAGGCCTYGTCCTAGAAGGTGCAGGGATATCCCTTCAAGTACCGAAGCTGGTGAAATGTTAGTGAGTGCTACAACAATGACCAGAAGAGGGATTTTAGTGATCAGCTACACACTTTTCTATATTTTAACACTGTTCTGTTCTTCTGATTAGATATGATTATTTTTTAAATGTATACAAGGAGCAATGCAGCTCTTCAAACCTTAGCAAAACCAAAAAGACATTGTACAAAGAGTGATACAATTATGGGAAGTATGACTGCAACATTTTTGCTGAGAAGATTGTAAGAATCAAGCAGATAAAGGCCACCTAAATCTATGAGAAAATCCTATGTGTGTCTTTAAAAGTTAATTTCTCACCTTTATTAATTTCTCAGGCTCAGTGATACAAAATGTTTCTAAAGAAAGGTTACATACTATTTAAGAAAGGGTTCCTTACCGCACTTTCTGGAAAAAAAAATAATATGAAGTGTGCAAGAAAAGTGGTAAGAAAAAAACAACGCTAGTTTCTTACTAGTGTACTTTCTAAGGGAGACTGAGAATGCRCATGCTATCACCCTTTGCCAAAATGACTGCAATGATTTACTAGTCCTCCGAGACCTGAGTCACCTGATCCTCCTTTGCAATGACAGATGTCTTCCAATCACCCCAAAGAACAGGTAGAGGCRGCTTGTAAAAACCTGGCTTTTTCCCAGCTTTGTTTGATGTGTAAGGAAGAACAACATTTTAACTTTTTTCCTTGCTGGCTTACTGCTTTTGTCATGTGGTCACAGGGGCTTTTCTCATATCAGAAATACTAGTTGATACTGAGCACCAGTTGATATCGGAGACATGAACATTGGTACTTAAGAAGCAGTGCACAGATTGCTGTAWGCCGTTGATGCCATAGTGCAACAGCTCCTAACTCTCTCTTCTTTTGGAGAAGCAGGGAATAGCTGATGGGGGAGAAAACACTGCACAAAAAGCCCCCGTCTCTTTTCTACCCTTTTCCACCACTGCCTTTGCCATCACCTCCTATCTCTTCCCACGGTGCTGCTGCCCATGAGATCAAGGGAATTTGCACTATACTCTCTAGTGTTCCTAGATTCCAGCAGCAAGTACCAGAGTTACTAATGAACTACGTTTGGGCATCCTGACTCAGCGCAGCTCATCCTTGAAGCAGTCTCCAGACTGTGTGACAGCCATCCCGCTCTGCCAGGGCAGCAGCCTTTTCTCCTGTTTGTAGACAGTGAATTAAATAGCCAGGGCTCRGTTTGTGGCTATTCTGTTCATTAATTTAAAAATTAAGGCTCATGCAAGCCATTGGAAGTAATCATAGCARATTACCCCATGCTACAACACACAGTCCATTTTATACTGATTTAACTCCACTGATTTAATAAAGCAGACAGTAACCAATTGTATCTAAGATGTATTAAAATATATAAAAGAGAAGTCCTCCACATGCTGCTCCTACAGCGCAGGTCCTGGTTGTTTGCCTTTGGGCTCATGGCGTTACCCACGCTTTAGCTGTCCCTGTTACCAAATACTAGCACCATTCAGTGCAGTGTGCACCTCAAAAACTGCTTAAAAAAAGAAACAGAACTGTGCTGGATGGAAGGCCAGTGTGTCACAAAAAATACCAGTGAGATGATGAGWTTAAGAAGAACTGAAGAGGTAACATTACTGTGAACTTGATGAAACTACTGCGAGATGCCTTCTGAGAAAKGCAATGTGCAACATGACAGCAGCAAGCCTGCTGGAGAGCCTCAAATTTAATCTAATTTTTTTGAGGAGTATTACACAGACAGTAAGCGTATTATATATACACATGTTGATTTTAGTTTACACACAGTAACGTATATGTTACACAACCTGCCTTTCCATACAACTGTGTTAAACTACTTGGTGACCTCTGCAAAAAGCAAAAGGAACCGACGATTTACCAGTGAAAAGCTGAACCCTTGTTAAAACCAAATGTATTAAAAATGTCAGTAAGAAAGGAGAAACATGCATTTGCAGTTGCTGTCTAAAAAGTTGTGTTTCACTAGACATAACAAATAAAAAAAAAAAAAAAAAGACCAACCATTTTTTTTCAGTTCTAACGAAGGAATAAATTCACACAGAAAAACTTGCTGAAAACCAGTTCTTAACTAATGATCTGAGAGATGCTGAGAACAAAGGAATTTAAATATGACCAATTGGAAGCATTATAATATCATCCTAAGTTGTAAGGAAGTAATCCATGAAAAAGCAAGCAAGAGGACCAGAGAGAGATGCTTTAATATGGAGCAGAAAGAACCTGAAAAATGAGTCCCAGAGAATCTCTTCAACAAATGTTGRGGAATACAATCTCTGCTGTTAAAGGGAGGAAAAGTCCATCTGTTTCCACTGGGGGATTTTTGTGTATTATCAATAGATTAGATTTTGGGTAATAATTATGGGTGTGACTAACCTTTTTTCTTTCCACAGCAAAGAGATACACATTTAAATCAAGAAAAAAAAGAGATCTCATAACTGTACAAATGAAAAGCAGTCTCAGGTTTGCAGGTAAAATAACCAAAATTTGTGTAAAAGTAGCGTGGTCATTCATTAGTGAGAATATAGACTGGCACCTTAAACTTTTAACAAATTATTCTTAAAAGAAAATCCCTTACAAAGTCAGGATCACGATTTTTTCTTGGTGCAGTTGCCAACGAGGCAGGAGAGGAGGTGTGAGCCCTAGCAGAAGGGGATAGTACAGATGTACTGCCCGCAAAATTGTGTATTTACCATCATGTCTTCATCAGTTTGAAGAGGATGAATTGCCCTATCGACATACTGCTAGTACATTTAGATCTACACTAAGAGTATAACGTGCTGTCATTGTAATATACTGCCTGTGTAATATAATGTTATTCTTATTATGGTAATGAACTCCTATCATGCGCTTGATCCTAGATATCATCATTTTTTTGAAAGCAGGGGGAACAGATTTATTTTTCAGAGAAATAAAATACTGTGAAGTGGTTGAAAATGTTGTGTCACTGACAGAGCCCCTTTTAAAACTAGYATTTTTGCCTGCAATTATGAACAATGAAACCAAAATACAAAATAAACACTATCCAAATGAAGAACACTAAGAATATATTACTGTATGTCATAACGTCACCTCTACATTATCATATCTGAAAAACCAAACCTGGCAGTGCAAATCTAAAAATAAATCTAGCTTTGTGACAGTTCCCTGAGAACRGTGGGAAARTTTTGGACTACTTGGATCTAACTCKGCTCCTCAGAGTCCTCTGCTGAATTTCTAATGATCGTGTACCACCACACTGCTGGACTGACTGTCTCAAAAAGTACACAGCACTCAGTGTGCCTCAACAGAATAATGTAACATAAATTGTGGCTATGCTTTGGGCAATAAACAGGAAAACACAGACAGAAAACTTAATTCCAAAACATAAGCATGAAACATGATACATCCTGAGCTGCACAGAGGACAACACTGAAACACGCAAGTAGAGTGGATGAACCAGAAGACCACCTAAGACATCAACAACTAGGCCTGAGCACCCCTTATTAGTAGCATTGCACCTGCATTTTCCAGATGGAAAAATCTGGGCTTAATTCTCTGKTTTTGAAAATGAAAAATTCTTCAAAGAGGTTGGACTGGAAACATTTTTTCAACTTGAACATGACAAAACCAAAGCAYGACACATATGAGCTGGAGACTTTCTAAACAAAACTCCACCTCTCCATCTGAAATGAATGAACAAAATGTAAGATAATTACAACAAAAGTGGTTTTAGTCTATTCTAACCAGATTCTTCCAGAAATTCCTCCCCTGATTTTTCCAAAAATCGTTGCTTTTAACTAGAGGTAAGAATGTCTGAAATAATTGAGCTAGCACCACTCCATAGATGCTAACATATAAATAATTTGCTTGCAAATACTGAACAGAAAAAGGCWTAGACATGGTCAAATAAGGCATTCCAAATATAATTACGTTTACACATAATTTTTATGCAGCAATCAAACAATTCTAAAAAAAATCCCAAGTTTTTCCAAACTTGTTAACATTATGCATTATAGATTTTTGACAGATTTCATACCAGGTTATTGTAATAAATAAACTAGTAACGATTCATTCTTATCTTAATATTGCAAAACCAGATTTTATAGTTGACAACTTCTGATTTAGAGTTCTTATTTATCCTTCTTTTGTTATCACTTTGTTGTCAAAATAATTATACATGGAAAATTATTACTTTCTAAATATTCTTCTGCTTGTACACACAGGTCAGTGACTAAGACTTTGGATGTTGTTTTAAGTCCAAACAGGGTGATAGGACCATCTGTCTCAYGCCCGAGTCTCTGCCTACAGATGACAGCTCAATCCCAACCCAAGTTACTTACTATAGAGGACCTCTGGCTCCAGGCAGGTCTGGTAAATCTATGTGTACTCCAGATTTTGACTGCTGGAGAGTATTACAACCTGAGAAGTGTACAGAGACCACAGAATGGGAGAATACTACATTTGTGTTTGCATTGCCTGAAAGGAGTGGAAGATGACTGACCTTTGAGAGTCCTCAGTAAGGAACTCTTCTTTAAGTAAAAATAGAGAACGTAGGAACCGTGAATGTCTATTACATTGTGGGCCTAASAGTTGCACATCATTTTGTTATTATCAACTCTTAAATGTATGATGATCTTTACTGCTTGTTTTGTTGTTTCAGCTAACAAATTTTACTGCCTTTCCTTTGTGACTACGTTTAACAGTATCAGTTATAAACATTTTAGTTATGGTATCATTTTGATAATTTTAAGCACTTTCCTTTAAACTACTTGCTTGTTAAATCTCCAATATAGATCAGGTTGGGGTTTTTTTTGTTTTTTTTTTTGTTGTTTTTTTTTTTTAAATCTGGAAGCATTAGAAGTCAGAACACAGCCCCTTTCTGCATTTGAAATATAACCACACAGCGCATGCCTGTTATGCTGTAATAGTTGACAGAGTTAACCTGCTGATCAGCTCTTGTTGCTTTTTTTACTTCTAGTTATTTGGACTGGCAGAGTGCTAATATATCTGTTAACACAGGTTCTCTTTTAAAAATGCTTGACCACAAACCTTCTCTTATTTAATTAAGGAAGAAACTGGTGCTGTCATACACCTGACCTTCAGCAGGTGAAAGAGACTTTTGTCTAGTAGGGTCCTAGCTACAGAATACCAAAATCCAAACCTGAAAATGTGGAATTGCAGAGGCCAAACGTTTAAAACCATTTCTGTAAAAGTGAAAGCCTTCAGTCCAACGCACAATGTTTTTCATCTTAACAGTCATCAAACTTGCAGCAAAAAAGGCAAACCGCATCCTCCACTGAATCGGCGAGAGCACAGCCAGCAGCTTGAGGGATGTAATCCTTCCCCCCTGTCTGGTGCTTGTCAGGCTGCCTCTCAAGTCCTGTGCTCAGTTTTGGRCTCCCCATTACAAGTAAGAGCATGAGTTCAGCAAGGGTCCACCAAGCTGGTAAGGGAGCTGGCGCACATGATGTAAGAGGAGAGGCTGAGAACTGGGGTTTTTTTTTTCAGCCATAAGAAGAGAAGACTCAGGGGAGACCTTACTGCTGTCTGCAACTACCTGATCTGAGTATACGGAGAAGATAGAGCCAGACACTTCTCAGAGGTGCACAGTAATCGGATGAGAGGCAAAGRAMACAGCTTGSAACATGGGAAATTCTGGTTAGATATTAGGAAAAACTTTTTTCCTGTGTGGATGATCAAATACTCAAGAGGTCACCCAGAGGGGTTTTGGACCYCCTGTCCTTGGAGGCATTCGAGACAACTGGACACTGCCCTGACCTACCTGGTCTAACTMGACCTGCTTTGAGCAGGGCGATGGCCTAGACAACCTCTAGAGGTCCCTTCCAACCTTAATGATGCTATGATTCTAACTCCAAGCAGAGTTCAGATGATTCCTCAATTCAACTGGTATTTTCAGACTGAAAAGTGAACAGAAACTACTGCACCCTTCTGGAAGGAGAYGCACACTGGACAGTCCATAAAATCCTTCGCATGTAAAAATACATATMATTTTCAATGTAATTCAAGAAAAGCATTGTTAAAGTTGGATGTCTGAATTGCCTTTTCTAAAAACGTCAGACCAAGGAGGAAAGCAACTCAAATAATTTCAARTTTTCTGAAACGTTCTTTGGCATTGTAAACAGAATTACAGATCCAGAGCCAGAAAGAATAGTACAGAACGCTCCACTTAAAAAATCTACCAGTTTGTCCAATGCAGCAGTAAGCAAAAACAGATTAAAAGCTTCAGAATTTTGCCAGTGCCTATGTCTGCTGTAAACTACTTTGAAAGGGTAAAGCAAGAATTGCTGTAACCCCACKGCTCATCCTTAAAATAAAAATGAGGTCTTCTTTACGGTATCGGGTACTGTTTCATAGGCTTGGGAGCATCCAGGAAGTGACACTTCCCTTGTCATGAACTACAAAGGCATCGAACGGTGGATGTTTTCATACTATAATTCTATTATGATATGCATAAATCTTTAAGGAAAGAAAAATCAAACAGATTCGACAAACCTCATACAAAATGGACAAAATGGAATACAGAGTTATAACCAAAGCTCCTTTGTCTGACCCCTACAATTGTGCTTTTTGAAGCCAACTTTCACAATTAAAGTTTTTGGGCCTCTGCACCAGAAGACATTTCTCAAATCCTTGAAAAAACTGAGCTTCTTTGGAACTTTTTCTAGTTTTTCACTGCTGTATAAAATGGGAGACATTAACTCTGACCTGGTGAAGAATTAATTTACTGCTTATAAATACCTGCAGAAAGCAGGAAATTATATTAATCTTTTGAAGATCACAGCTTAGCAAGAGGGAACAAAAGATGTCTGTCTTTTGTTCTTTGGCTAATAAAGTTTAGGTGATAGCATAAATTCATACAGTGAAACCATCTTTCATAGGAATTAAATAAAAATTAGCAGTTACCGAGTATCTCCATCTTTAGTTAGGACTTCTGTCTAGTTCCCTGTGATCACCTGGAAACTTTGAAAGCTTTTAATGAAATGAGCAGAAATACTTCTTCAAAGAAAAATACAAGCTGATGCTTAAAGTGGCTGGTGAGGCAAAGTTAAAACACTCTCATATAAAAGCAGTTGTACATGTCTGGATATATCCCAGATTCTCCACTTGATTACATTAGATTAGGATTATCTGCATAATTCATTTCACTGCAACAGTAGATGTAGATGATCTTTTCAGAAAACTTGGGGTTCAAAAATAAAGATACTATCATTCAGAGCTGCCTCCGAAGGATAATAGGGAAACTGTACAGTATATGCAATGTTACACCTGCCTTCTGGCCAACTCAAATAAACATTGGGTTACTATGATCTGCAGTAGCTAAAACTATCAAAAAGTTTCAATGTATCCCCACATATGGCATATTCTCACATTTCTATGTGGAGATATGGCATCCACAGGTGACAAGTTCTTCAGCAAGGATAGATAATAATCACTACATCAAAATAAAAAGATGCTGAGGTCAACTAAATTATCAGTCATACAAGGGTAAAAATTGAGTCCCAAAGTACCTTTAAGTCATGAAAATCCTGGCAATGTTTAACTAGAACACCCTCAGTCATCAGATCACACATTATTCCCTGAAATGCTAGCAAATTCTCAGTACTGGCAGCACCTCCACCTGAAATAGATTTAACTTCTACTTAACCTCTGCTATTACAATTCAAAGCAAAGTGAAAGCAAGGACGTTACATGAGCCAGCTCCTAAGAAGGGAGCAGAACTGTAAGCTGCCAAATGCTAATGTATTTCCCARTTAGCTGCAGTCAGTGCGGAGAGTAGGCGATGTATCAGCACTCTATGAAAAGCTATGAGCCAGAGCCAACGGGATGGATGTACAATGCCTTATCATTYGAAAGTGGTGACCTGAATATCTTTAAAAGAAGGGTTGGCCAGAGAGTATTGTTATCCCCTGACTATGGGTACAATCTCAGGCAACAGCCGAACGGTGGATAAATCACCTCTAAGAGCTCTGCCAGTGTGTCCAGGACATTTTGGAGCAGAAGGAAATGAAATGCAGACATTATTCTTCACCTTTTCCAGGAACTCTCATTTAAATTTAGCTCCTTACATTGAGAAAGAGAGGCTTTTTCCAGCCTGTTGTAAACTAAGCAATCTATAATTCAGCACAGTTTTAATGGCTAGAATAACTAACAGGAATCTTCTGCCCTTCTAAGACAGTCATGAAGGAGAACTGAAACAAGTTTTTTTTGTTTTATTTCAGTTTGGTTTTTTTTTAAACCTTCCTCTGCAGTTGATTAGCCATGAGTATCTGCCAGCTTATACACTGAATGCTGTTTCCACATGCTTTATCCTTAGCAACCCACCAGGCTTCTTGGTAATATGAGTACAGAGTACTCAATAGCTGTGGCAATAACAACAAACAGAATGCTTAAGTGACAATTTGATAATACCTTTCCATGTGTATGAAGCTTTTGAAATTAATGGAGTTCCACTAGTTTCTGCAAGATGTTGAAATAGACCTTCTTAGAGTCACTTTTAATTTATACTTAACTTGTCCTACATTATTAAAAAATAACGAGTACAGGTAAATAGGGGAATGTTTTGAAATCAAAGTCACAGACAGGATTACGCATTCTATTAATCTTCAAACTTCCCTATGTATGTCATACATTTAAGATGGATCATCATGCCTCCTACTCTCTTAGGTTGAATTTGTTTAACTTTTACACCTTTCCTTTTGTACATAGTCCTGCTTCCCAGTCCTTGGGGTTTTGTGGGGTTTTTTTGGTTGGTTGGTTTTTTTGTGTTTTTTTCTTTTTTAAACATAAATCTGCCTTCAATTTGTCAATATGTTCTAGGCAATGCTTACAATATTGTCCAGCTCCCAGCATTATTACAGGAAAGCTGATGATAAGGCAGTTTTTTCCTCTGATATGCAACTTTTTTATATTATACAGTAAAGCCCTCACCACTTCTAGTTACATTGATTTATTTCTTGCTTTTCTAAAAACCTATAAATCCAGTCTTCTACACATCAAATTTATCTTTTTCTTGTGTTATGATTCAGGATCTGAATCTATTTCATGCTATGTGTCCTTCAAGATTATATATTTTTAATCATACTAACAAAAAGAAGTCTGATCTGTAGAATGTGGTTTAGCCTTAGGTCCTACCCTATGGCTATTTTGATACTTTAAGTATTCACTTTCCCTCTTAATAGCTGCCCACATCACTCCTTTCACCTTTTTGGGGTATTATAAGTATTGCAATTTTTTKGTCTATTCCTACATTCCTAGTTTCTCAAACATCACTGTTAATGATGGAGTAAGTTATTTCAACTAAATCACTCTGTATGCTGAAATCTGCCCATTCTGGATTGAATTTCCCAGTGATTTTTCAACATTTATTTACTTAATCTTTATCAGGAGCTATTAGCAGTTTTCCAAGTTCCTCAGTAATTTATAATGTGGAAGACGTATTTATTCCCCTGACTTTGGCCTTGGGGAACAGTGCTACATTGGTTAATACATGCACATGATTCCCAGTGACAGAAATTAAGTTCAGCTGCATTATGCAAGGATGCGATCCAACGTTAATTTCYATCTCTAAAAAGACACCCAAAGTAATGAGGCATGGCTATATGACTTTTTCAGTCATCTTACATGAGAAACTTCCCATGAGAGCAAAACTAGAAAGGACTCCTTGAGACTGAGAATATTTAAAGACAGTTATAAAAATCTTCGTGTGAACCACACATTCCAACCCAAATGCCAGAAGCAATCCCCTTTACGTCGATATTTAAGAGGGCATGATCTGCCCCAAACATTTTTAGCTTACGCAAGATGCTGAATTTTCATTTTAGCTTTTTTTGAGGTGAAATTTCTGCTCTCACTATGCTTTTCCACTGAAATATTAAAGAAAAAATTGAGAAAAAGGTTAAAGCAAAGTGTGCACTTAACAGTTGGCTGAGGTGAGTCTCAAGGAGAGGACTGAGACACAAATGGCTGATTTCTGATCTGACTTCTCAGAAGTTCAAAGACACCATAAAATATAGATGTTCAACCATCTTATCACTGTTGTGGCATGGAATTTGTACATCAAATAGAGAAATAATAGACTAGCACATGCATTGGGTGTTATAGGCAGAGATAAACATCACTGACAACCAGTTACAATGGCTCAAGTGTGTAAAAAGTTCGGGAGCCTTTTTATAATAAAATATTACACACACAGTGTGTAATGACTGGCAAAATATGTCTACATGAAAGAAATGAATATTAAACAAGCAAAATGCTGAGAGCTGCCAACAGAACTGTATGGGTTAATAGGTGGTTTTTAGAAAGCCTTTTCAGACAAAGCCTCCAAGGTTATTGTGTTATCTCATGAATCAGTTGGTAAAATGTTTTGCCAATGAATRTAAGGAAGTTTAAAGCTGTTGGCTTTCGCCTACCGTACCAAGATCAGTCTTAAGATCTGTTGGCAGACTTAACTTTCTTGATCCTTTAACTGAAACAACAGAAAAAGGAGAAAGGCAGTTGTTAATAAGTAAGAAAGAAAAAGGAGCGAGGGAAAACAACACGCCATCTTCTGGTTAATACCATGTTGCAAATTTGTAGCATTTTTTTTAAATCAGCATATAAAGGCAGAATTATGGTTTAAATATTTTCATGTACACCATTCAGCAAAATAAATGTAACTGAACAAAGAAGCACTGGAAAAAACATTACTCCAGCTCTCAAGAAGTGAATGGTGCTCTACACAGCTTTGGCTGTGTGCTGCAATATCTTACCTTGTTAAGACAGGAATGATAAAAAAAACCAAATGAGATTAAGGCAAATATTGCAAATGCTGGTTATGCAGCATATCACAAATATTTAAACTCCTGGAAATCAATTTAATAAGAGGGTGCAATGAAATTATGAGTTCTGATGACATCATACCTCAAGATACCATTTGAAAAAGAGAGGGCATATTGTACAGGTAATGGAGACAGAACACACTATTGTAATATTACAGAAAGGAAGACAGATTGCACAGAAACGAAATACAGCAGCTTCAGGATATAATGTGGTGTTATCTAGACATCAAAATATTGCACTCAATTTACTGAAGATTTAATTATCTGTTGTGTTCCAATTATGCAACAAAACTATGATTTTGCTTCTGTTCAAAAATGTTTTCATTTCCTTACGCACGAGCACATTTTCAAACAACGAACACCAGAGAACTGAAATGAAGCATGTCTTGTAGCAGTCAAAATGGCATTAAATTTATTAAAAGAATGCCTTAAGAAATCTTTTATTAATTATTCAGAAGACTTAATTTCCAATATGGTTCTTTCATTTTGCATTCATTCAGTATTTTTTCACATTGTTTTCTGGCTTTTACCCCTTACCCATACTGTCTGTTACTAGRAATGAACAATGAAGTATTTGTCAGCTAACTATTATACTTCTAAAGAAAGTCCCAGATGGTAAGTATCACAGTGACAGGAACACTGGCACATATGAATATAAGGAACAAGTCCTTTGTAACTCCTATTTAATAAGCTTTTAGGTCAGAAGGATGCCCCAAACAGCCACTTACCATTTCAATCTACAGAGTCCCTAAAAAGAAATTCTGTTGCATTCTGTCATAAACTACAAAGCCTGCAATGTGGCAGAAGACAGTACCAGCTGGCACCTCTGCTAGATGTTTTTTCCTTTCTTCAGGGAAGAGTAGGGGAGCCCTTCAGGCTCTTGAGCAACATTTCGGTACCAGTAGAACCGGCATAGCCCTCCTAGTAACCCATTTCTAGCTGTTACTTTAACTGGATGATTTGGGACAAGGYGAAAAGATCTCTTCAGATCAACCCAACATCAAAACATACATCACTAACACTACTACATGAAAATTCTCTAATTTGGATACTAAGTGTTAGGCTCCTACATCCATTTTAGGCACTCACACAAAGGGCAGCTTGATTTTCAGAACAGCCTTTTAAAAACATTCCATTTATCTGAGCAGCCGTCATACACTCAGACTGTGAATGGAGGATACTGTGAATGGAGGATACTGCTCCAGAAAACCAGTGCTTTGCTATAGAGAAAGAAGCATCACTTGTGATATAATCTCCTTTAAAGGAAAGGACAACATCTGGCCCAACCAGCCCTCTGAAAAAGGATCACCAATTCCTAAGGAAGACTGTAGGACACTTTGCTAACAGACTAGGATCTAAAGTAGGATATTTCAGAGCTATAAAACCTAGCTGCATTTAACACCAAGGAGCTTCATTAGTGCTGTCATCATGGATGCTTTGAGCTTTGCAAAGTGGTGGTTTAACCTTTTCTATTTCTATATTGCAGGTGTTTCTATATAACAGGAATTACATGTCTTATGTCATATGCCACAGCTGTTCCCAAATTGTGGTAYATATGTCTGAACTGCAAGACTGCAGAAATAGCTTCCAACTATTTGTGTGCAGGCTCATACAGGACATGCAAAGTATGCACTTTCTSATTCCTCTGAAGGACTCTAAACAGGCTTGATTTGGGAGCTGCCACAGCTGCTCTCAGACAAAATACTCATACCATACTGAAGGCTGCAATCTAACACAGTCACAGGATGCTGAAGAGACTGAGGATYGGAAAGAAGAGGACTGTACAGCTGRTGAGTTGGTTTATGGGTACAGGGATAGAGTAGGGGACATGGTGAGTAAGGGGCTAAAAGACAAAGGAGACACACAGCATGAGGAAATGAAGGAAGTGCAGTTGAGGAAGCCAGGAGTTACTCCTACCACCATCTCCACCACCAAATTTGGAAATTTTTGGCGTAGGACATGATTGTGCTAGGACATAGTGTGGACCACTCTCAATAGACCACATCTTTGAGGGTACAAACAAAAGAAGGAGYTGGTTGCTTTCATGCTTTACTGTGATTAAAGCTGTGTATATTACTTTTTTTTTGGGTAAAACTAAGATTTTACTATTAAACTGATCAGAATGTGGATATTACTGTGTAACCTATTTTTAGTACCCAAATCATGTATATTTTACTATCTCTACATTTATTATAAAGGAGGATCATGCATGTAAACCTATCTTGCTGAGAAAGAGCTTTTGAAAACCAGTTTAATTTAAGAATGAAGTAGAGTATAAAGGTTGAAGAAGCTAGCAGAGTTGTTTGCTACCATTATTTGTTTGCATTCCTGCTGGCGGCAGCTAGCAGTAATGCCAGAGTGCAAGGCAAGACAGCCCCTGCCCGAAAGAGCTTAATGTGTAAACAGTGATGTTACCCAACTGTGGGATGAGAAAGGGTCAATAGGTAGGGTCTGGCAGCTAGCTAAGCTGGGCACCCAGGTCTCCTGACCGGACAACCTATCTTGTGTAGCCGTACGGTTCCTATCAGTCTTTCAATGAAAACATCAAGGCACAACCAACCAACAAACGTGCGCTCGCAGCTACGACATTCAGTGGTGCGTTTCCCTCAGCTGTAACAGCAGAACTGTAGTCAGAGAAGTTAATATTATCCAAAATGAAGGTGACTTCATTCGGCTCTTTTACTATATTAAGCAGCTTCTGCCCGTGTAATACTTTGGAMTATCAGTCACAGTCTCCTTCTGCTAAAACATGGATTTAAGAGCCTAATATTTAGATACCCACTTGGACAAGGTACACAGTAMGGTCCTGGAGGTTTGGCTGCTGGGGCTCGGAGCCGATGTAGAGACAGCCCTCTTCCTTTGGYGGCCTCAGGCCGAGCGCCCCAGGCAGCACTTTCCCATGGGAGCTGCTTTCAAGCTGAAGCCAACTCTCACCCCTGCCCTCAGCTACAGCTCCTGCTGCATTGCTGCCATTCCTGTGCCCGGCCATGGCCCTGCTGATGCAGACCTGGACTCACAGACCGACACCCTCCYCTGTCCCTGGACCTGCCTGGCCATCACCAGGCTGTGTCTGGCCCTGCTCACCCTCCCCAGAGCTGCCCTGCTCCCTTGCTTCGCTCCTGCCTTCCTGGTCC
>JASVER010000050.1:4476391-4661372 GCA_030449065.1 Oceanodroma leucorhoa | reverse complement strand
CACCATGGGCTGCATGGGGGCTACCCCCACTGCTCCCCCCYGAGCCATGCACCATGGGCTGCATGGGGGCTACCCCCACTGCTCCCCCCYSAGCCATGCACCATGGCCCAAACCCAGGTCCCCATTTCCTCCCCTCTGCCAGCTAGTACTGCTCCCCGTTCCTTGGTAAGCCCTACATACACGTCCCTTTCAAGATCTTAAGAAGCATAAATTCACCTGATCAGAAACCCCTTCACATATTGGGAAAAGTGATAAAATGCACCTTGTRTTCACAGTGTAGGAGCTAACCTCTCTTTAATGATTAATTTGCCTTCTGACTAGTAAACATACTTTTTAATTTAATATAAATAAGTAGAAATGGTTATGCTGGCAGTGTTATCAATAATCAACTTTCAAAATAAACTACATTCTATGTTTTCCACACACACAAAATGTTTTGAAACATTTACTTTCTTGCTTGTTTTCCATAAGAATATAATTTTCAAACTGAGTCAAATCTCTTCAGCTGCTTTGCAGTTACCCACAAGTTAAAAAAGAGCAACTGTTAGAAACTKAATAATATTCTTTTTGAAACAAAGCTATTTAAAAACATTTCACATAGSAAAGCAGGAGCTTGGCATGGCATGGGCCTGATCCCAGGGGATTTAACCAGTGGAATCAATCAGGATAGCAGCACTTGGAAATCACAGTACGTACAAAAACTCATAATCTTGCCATTAGGGACGTGTTTCAAAGCTCATGGGAATCAATTGTGGAAATCTTTACACAGCCTTCTCTAAGCTCTATAGTCTTAAAAGCATTTTGGATGCGAGCCAATATGAAGGTGATTTCTTAAGAAAAAACACAAATCCATTTTCATGTTAGGACACACATTTGAGAAGTCACGCTCCTGTACACGGACTGATGAAATTCTTTCCTTCTTGTCTCTGACAGAAGTCTAAACTGTCTATTGCATCTTACACAACAAAGTTAAATGACCTCTCAAAGATGAATTTTCTTGTGCTCACAGTGTATTCTCAACTACATGCTTCAATATGAAGCTGCATATAAATGGCTAAAGCAGCAAGGGACATATATATTATATAGTTATRTAAATTATATATATTATATTCCTCAGAGCCCCTGAATAAATTTTCCTAATGAGATGATAAAAATRAAGGTAAACTTTACTGGAATGGGTACTGTTCTGTAATACGTTACATAGTAATTAACTCCAGCATTGGATGTAGCACCATTTACATCATGAGTGCTTACAAGGCCTCAGAGTTTTTTAATTTGTTTTAGAGCTACGAAGCTCTCACATGCCATTGTAGAGTGAMTGTAGTACAAAGCCCTAACTTTTGACCTCTAAATCACAAGCAACAATCAAAATGCAGTTTGACTTTCTCCATGAAAGAACATGGCATGCATGAGTAGGAATAAGATATCCTGATAGTATCGAAAAATCCTGATCTCCACTGCTCTTTATACGATCTGAGGGTTTTTTTAAGCCAGTCAAATACCATTATATGGCATGCCATGCTGYGTCACTGTTCTCATGAAACATACTTTGTATAGATAAGTGTTTTGGTTTTTTTATTTTTRAAGTTTTTTGTTCTACAATTTTTACCAATGTTATTCCATATATATTGYTATCTCTGGAATACATTTTATTTACAGTGGAAACTGCCACCACTCGGATATTCACAAATAAGCAAAATCTTTCAAATGGCTTTATTAATGTTTTCTCTTCCTGTCCAGTATTGGAAATGCATCACTATAGTATTTAAATATTAATTTAATTAAAATAAGATGCCAGTGGTTAAGGAAGATTATTCCTCTCCTCTGCCTACCATTCTTAAAATGCAAGGTTGGTATTTCTTCACTTGCTGCTACCCCGTGGCACTGTGAATTTCAGAGAAATTTTCATCAAATGGCTTAATTTCATGTTCTAGTCTGAAAGGCATTCAGAATGGGAATCTGATTTTTCAATTACATTGTCTGCAAATCCTTGCTTTACTAAATAGTACAGGAGGAGCACCTGAAAAGAGTCTTGTGAAACAAGTTTAAAATATTTCTTAATGGAAGAAGTTGGATTTGTACTGAATTAGAAACCAGCCCTGCGTGTAAAATAAAGAGTATTCTTCAGCACTGAGTGTTTTGCTCAGTGCTCCAACACTCATGTCAGTGATAGAACACAAATGCCTAATTYTGATTTGAGGCAGGGGAGAAGAGAAGCAACAAGGCTGAATTCCTGAGTTGACCTATAGGCTGGCTCCGCAAAAGCTTAGTCAGAGGTTAAAACATTGACAAGCAGTAGGATGTTACAGACAAAATACAATTTTCAGGGAAACCAAGATGGTTCAGGCAGGCTAAGCAATGTTCAGGATCAGACCTGTTCAGGATCAGACCAAGAGATGAGGAGGCAGGAGATTTTTCAAGTTCTCCAAGAAGCCTTTATCAACACTGTTCTTAYGGGCCTGGCTGGAACTGAAATCTAAGGTACTAATGGCTCTCGTAGATGTAAAACAGTTTGCGGCTACATTGGCAATTAGTGCGCTGGAGGGATTCCTCCTAGGCATTGTCTTGGAGTTTCAAAGTGTGTACGTGAGCACATCAGTGTTGTTCCTCAAATCATTCCCCTTCTGATGGAACTGAGGATGAAGTTGCTCACCAGCGTGCCATCAYGTGTGTGGTGTTTGTCACGCAGACTAGTGTCCTCCAGCAGCTTTGTGTATGCATTGTGCACGCTCAGGGCCAGTAACTGGCAGGAAATTCACTTCCAGGTGAAGAACTGACATTGATGTGGCCTGGCAACCCTAACGAACYGCAACAACTCAAACGCCGTTCCTTCTGTCTTTGCAACCTCATCAGTTGGTGATGTAGTCATACCCAGCAGGACCTTTGTTGGGCAGCAGCTTGAATCACTTGACTCAGCAGCCAAGTGTTATTTCTATTTCTGCTAAATTTCTGAAGGATAAAGTCTTGGCCTATTTTCAGCAGAGGTATGTGGTCACTGGTTTTACAAACACAGATATCATGGGACTCGACCAAGTACAGCACATGTCCATTACGGAGCTTGTGGGCCATGAACTTTAAATAGATCAAAGGCAAGACTGGAAGTAGAAGGATCCTGCCTGATGAATCCATAACTATGCAGATCAATCAGTTGTGTTCTRTGAGAAAGAAATGTTAGCCAGTGCAAAGGCTGATGTAGCTGGGAGGCCATGCTGATAAGCACAAGGTAGTTCCACTCCCAAGTTCTTGGAGGTCACAATTTCAAGSTCAGTTACTCCAGATGATTAGACTGGATTTTGCCCAATTTTAGAGCAGGTATGCCAAAGCAAAATTRTTTTAATTTTGCATTAATTAAAAAAAATAATTAATATCAGTCACAGTAAAAGTAACTTCTATTTTAAACCACAGTTAATTCTAATAATAGTTACTGCCTACAAAATTGCACCTGATTTCACATTTTAAAGATTCAAATACAGCTTGAAAAAAAACATGGAAGGGGTAAAATAGGAAATATTAATAAATATGCCATGTTTTCCCTGCTGAATGATCTCCAAAACAGAAAAGCGAATAAATTTTTGAGCAAATTATCTTAAATTTATCTAAAATAGATATTTTTGATCAATAGCAGAATGAAAAAATGAAGTTAACTGCAGAAAAAGTAAGGTGCTATAGAGTCACTCATTATTATAAAACTAAGCATATGCACATGTTTACCAAGCCACTGATCTCTTAGTTTTCAGTAAAAAGGAGTTTGTAGCTCATTTCTGGAGAGAAGATTGAAAAGATGAATCCCAGTGAGCCACACAATAAATAAATTATACTGAGTTATCAAATGTTTTATTTTAAAGCCCATATCATGTGTTTCTGAAGAGGGGCCTAGTGTTATACCAATATTATTATAGCCTATTTCACTTTGATATTCCCATGTCTACAGAATTTGGGTTGCAAATAGTACAAGGAAATACATATTTCAAAACAGCTATTTTGTTTTAGTTCTTGATGTGTCAGGGAAACACTTTTATTAGTTTCAGCTTTTTGTAAATTACTAGTTAGTGGCCTYCATTCAAGATTAATGTGTGCTGTTATAATGAAGTAAAATATGTGAAATAAGAACAGAGGATTTGAATAGCATACTTGTGGGGAATTTGTTACCATAACTAAGGAAAAAAAAAAGGAAAAGTATCTATCAATACTTACCAAACTACAAGGAAAAGAAGCGCGATATGCATACCACAAGCAAAAYGAATATATCACAGCTACACCTGCTTACTTTTCATCACGTTTARAAGTCAGCTACTAGAAAACAGTTCTAAGCAACTATCTTTAAGACAGTGAACTCATATTAAAGAGATCAATGCAGACTAGACACTTGCAGAAAAAGTCGCTAGAAATGAGATGAACTCCACCTTCTGAAGGACTATGGGTAAAATGGGAAACATTTATAAATTTTTAAATGGCCAAGATTTCACTGCTGGGTCAAAGTGGTTGATAAGCAAATATTTTTATTTGAGGTTATGCTTCCATTGTAAATTACATAAATTAGGCACCTGGTGGGTTCTAATAGTTGAATTTTACCATCTTCATATTGCTGTTTTTCAAATAATTTCTCTAYGTGCACATATGCATAATATATATATAAAATTATAAGGACTCCCTACTGGGGGAAAAAAAAAAAGTCAGAAAGCCTTTTAAGAAAACCGAGAAACAATATAGGAATATAGGAGGGTATAGGAATATACCTGCACAATGTTGTTAATTCAAATGTTTTCATACTCTTCACCTCAAGATGCACCRTGTACGTTTAATTTTTCTTTAAGTAAACAGTCTTAGGATTTTATTGTGCTACGTAATAAGCACTTCTCCAGTAATTTCTTCTCTTTGGAACTGTAACTATGCACTTCACTTCTTAGGGATTAATGAAACACAGTGATGCATGACATGAATGGCTTATACAGACTGCAGGAAGAGAAGCCAATCACCTTTACCTGAAGTGGGAGACTTGCAACGCTCTAGCTCCAGGGAAACTGGACTGTCACTGAGTTCAGTCAGGCCTGAAAAAATGGAGTTAAAAAGTTAAGTCACAATCTAACAGGGCATGCTTCAACTTTCTTGATGATGTTCTGCACTTAAAGTAAATTTGGAGAAAGGAATGGTGTGAAATGCGAGGGAAATATCTATTTCAGATAACTGCAGTTATCAGGCTGTCACTGCAGAAATTTAGGTCTGGTTTAAAAATCACACCTCTTGTTAACTCAGATTTGTTTTCTGAGTGCCTCAGGGTAGACAAAGAGTGACTGTACCTAACGAGAGAGAACAAGTAAATACAGTTTAAAATTTATATGTCTGTGATATGAATCAAACTCATTCACCCCTGTCAAACTGGTATGGAAACAACTCTATGCTTTCAACTGCTGCACAATGCAGGGAGGAAACCTTAAAACAGGGGGAGAAGAGAGAGAGGAAAAAAAAAAAGACAGTACTGGTGAAAGAAGAAAGTGAATACAAAAATATCACCACTACTATGCAATATTAGGATCTTTTATATGAATTCACACAAGATAGCTCATTTTAAAGGACACAGAGGCAATGATAATGCTGTCTGAATACAATACAATTTGTGGACAAGATACTTTATATATTGTTTATAAATATTTGTGAGGAACTCATTTGTAGCAGTCTATCATGGAAGACAGCAACAAGTAAAGTCATGTTATTTTACACTGCTTAAGCTTGGGCTTGTTTCTGTGACCAAACTAAGATCCATCTTTGGCACAGGTTGCATGTACAACTTTAAACATGCCTTTTGGCATGCTAAGGAGAGGAAGTTTGAGCTCATGCTACCCTTTACCTGTTGAGTGGGTATGACCATACCTATTCAAATGTACCCTTCATATGTATCCCATGGTGTCTTATGGCCTATATCAAGTGGTTCACACTTGTTATAAGGAGCTCTGTTATAAGGAGCTCTCTCACGGCACTCAGGTCATGGAGCCTAGTGAACGTCAGCCTACATTCAGATGTGCATTACTGTCGTACTGATACTGCATATGTCGTATCCTGGACGTCAAACATCCTATCACGACTTTTCAATATGCTTTAATCTGACACCATGCCTCCTGCAATGTGACATGTTTTGATTTTTATGGCTTCCGGACCCTCAGGCTCAGAGCCCCTCACCTCTAAAATTCATATAGACTCTTGTTTTAAAAAAATTCTGCTACCATTTGGTCACCAGTGCTGTTCTCTCTGTATTAAAAACAGTGGGATCTTAACATAGGTACTGATATTTTTATTACAATGTAATTTTGAAATGTCCTGAGAAATGGGGAGAATCCAGAGCCCCAACAAGCAGGATAAAAAGCTCCTACCATTAATGAAGCTGCGTGAGTGCTAGAAAAACTTTGAAAGCACTTTGGAAAAACAGCAGTATTGATTTGGCCTGTTAAGTCAGTAGTAATGACATATCTGCTCCTTACTTTTAAACAACAAAAGATCACAATCTAGTTACTAATGTTGAAAACCAAAGATTTTTTTTATTTTAAGACATGTACTTGAATCTTTCTTTGATTCAACTTAGAATCTGTGAGAGAATTTTATATTTCAATCAATTGTGAGTCCAGTCACTTTTGAAGTTATGATAGGAACTGCAACCATTTAGAGAGCCTCTCCATGTATAGCTTTCTTACAGCAAGTCTTAATTCTACCTGACTCTGGGGTTTCTGTATGTACCTAGAGGTTTGGGACATAATTGATTTTTGCTGTAGAACTGTCTGCAAGGTACAGTGGGAGCGAGTTTGGCACATTCGCATATCATCAGAGGCCTTGGATAAATAAAATGCAATATTAAACTGTTTCTTTTGCAAATGCAGTATTGGAGATATTAAATTTTTAACACTATGGTTATGATGTTGTGATTAATGAAATTCTTCTAAACCTTGTAGAGTTACTATTGGTGATAGTTACAATGTCAAATGCCAGGTCAGATTTTGCTTCTAAATTGAGTTTCTTTTTTTTGGTGAGTTCACAGAAACAATATTACAGCTCAATATAAATAATAGTGCCAGTGACTTAAGTAGGAAATGCACCAAATCACACCACTGTTCTGAAAACCCAAGAGCAACCACAGTGAGAATACCACAGGCTCTTTATGTTTGGCAACAGTTCTACAACTTACAACAGTAAAGGTACATTTCACGTTATGGCATTTAAAAATGGTGAACATGTGAACTTCTCTACAAATCTAGACTTGTCAAGCCACTATCACCTCCAACAATGACCACCAACAGAGGCTTTAAAAAAAAAWGTGCAGCAAGTCCCCACGTTAAGCAGAAGTGGTACTACGTGCCCTGCACAAGGGCATTGTCTTCATCTCAGACACTTAGATTTGCTTATGCACTGCCACTTGCAGATTTCTTCCTGCCATAAATCTTTCTTGCTTAGAAATATTATCAGTTCTTCTCATTATCCATCCATATATATCCAAAGTCTCTTTTAATCTTACTAAATTCTAAATCCCAAAGATGTTATATGGCAATGAATCACACAATCATCATTCACTGAAAGGAATAAACATATATTTGTTGATTTTTATGCGTTACCTTTGATTCCATTAAATGTGGTCTTTTGTTTCCCTTTGAGATAAGAAAGGGAGCTCTCAAGCTTTTCTTTGTACTACTGATTATCCTCTACTGTCATTTCCATTTTAAGGAAACCAAGCTAAATCTTTTCAATAAATTATCATGTATAAGTATTTCCATGCAACTCAGCTTCCCTTGAATGTTTGAGAGACTACAACATTTACTGAAATTAGATTACAAAAATATTTTCACTTTTCATTTTGAAGTTCTGTAGGTCCAATCTGTATCCTGAGATATTTTAGCTGTTTTTAGCCAAAAAAAATTCCATGCCAGCAAATTTTGAGTCCAGGTAGAGCAAGAAGAACATAGCAGCAAAACTGAAGGCAAATAACTGAGATTGGCAATGTAAACAACCACCTGTGAGAAGATGTACCCATTGACATTATAAAGAAATTGGCTTTGATTTGAACAAATTATAAACATGTTAAAATAGTGCAAGATGCAAATATATCACATTAGGCATTAAAGCACTTTTAAAGTCATGTCCCATGGACACTTTTCAAAGTTTACTGTGATTCCCATTTCCTTTTTATTAAAGGATCAAAAAATGTACTGTCTAGTATGGAGTAACAACTTTTATGATCTCATAATTTAAAATTATTTTTGAAATTTGAAATTTTCTTCTCTATGATTAAACGATTCAGACTGATCATTTACTTAAAAGCACCCAAAGCCATCTCATCTTTGCTTATAAATAAATGAATTATAAATAAATTATCATAAATATTCACAAGCCAGTAAGGGAGCCCAGTGCTATCTTAATCCATCATCTTCACACTGAACTACCATACTATGTTTTCTTTACGTTTAAATATGATGCATTCTTTGGAAATGACAGTTCAGAGTATAGCTGTCGACTTAAAACTCAACCTATATTAGCTTCTACTGTGTTGTCAGGTGTGATTTAAAGTGTCAATTACTGATATGTAATGACTCATAACACACAGTTTTCTGCGCCCTCCTGTCAGACCAAGGTTACTTTTGCTCACATACTCTCAAGGGACTGGCCTGAAGGAGGAACAAGGAGTTCTCACTGAAAAGTCTTCATTCTGAAAATTATCTTCCAATGGATCAACATGCTTTGAACTCGCTGACTTTTTGGATGCTTCATAAAGACAATTTATTTTCTTGTTTTACCAACAGATGGTATGAATTTCTAGTAGGAGATGCAAATTGCTTTTGCAAGTTGGTATTTTTATATTTTGCTGCAAACACTATCTCTCTAGATGCAGTAAGTGTACTTGTTTTAATATTTGAATATATGTTATTTACCACTAGGTAATAACATGTACAACTTGATTTCTGTTGAAGAAAAAAAAAAAAAAAAGAAAACCAACCAAACAGCAACACAGTTCTGCACTACTGCAGAGAGAGTTTATTTTATTTGGCTTGGCACATATTCTTGCTACAAAAGAGGGTGGCTGCCAGTAGATGCTATAGCAAGTGGAACAGGTCAACACCAGAAAGCTACCTCCAACTCTGTACTTACCCTCATCTTAGCCTCTTATTTTCCTCAAATTACTTCCCCTGATAGGACAATTATGTTTCAGTCTCTCCCATTATGTATGCCTAGAACTGATTACATTTCTCCTTCTAACTTCTTCCCTTCTTGCTTCTCCCTTCCTACTTTCGCCTCCCAAACCAGAGAATGTGCTGTCTTAATGCTCTAAGTCCACTCTAGACACTTTTGAGTCTAGCTTACACATGTATATATTACTCTTATCAAGCTCTCTATAGATTTATTGGCTAAAATTCAAAACAACTATTCCACCACTGTGCTTTGCATGTTGGACGCCCTTGACATTGTTGATTATGTCTTTCCTTTGGAAAATGTCTCTTCTCCAACATATTGCTTCTTTTCCCTGTTTGATGATTTTTTTTTTTTCCCCTTTCCCTCTTCAGCTGCAAGGCACCCCAGACTGAAACATCAACACTTCCTTTATCTCTCTGTCCCAGTATTTGAGGAGATTCTCTCCTATAAACAGGGCAATAAATACCTTTCTATACTCTAATGATTCATAAATACACATCTCTAACTTGGATTCCTTCCATCCAAGCTAGAGTGGTAATTCTGACTTTCTAAAATTTACTCACAAGTGTCCAGACATGAACTGAACATTGCCAAGATGAACGCAAGTAGCTGAAGTCTTCTCTTTGCTACTTCAATACAGCTAACAGCACCACTGTCTTCCCTGGTACTCTAATTCATAATATTGGTTTCATCCTTGGAACACCACACTTTAACTCTCAGATTCAGGCTGGATACTAAACTACATGGTTTCTTCCTGCAAATCACCTCCAAAATGACTGACAAAAGTCTGAGTAAGCTCATTGATAATCTCTTCTTTGGCTTCAATGCCTGCAAGTCTTATTTGCTCAAACTGATCCTCATGAAATTATCTTCATGGTTGATTACTTAATTGAATCAACTCCTGATATGTCTTCCCATTAACTTCCATTTTGATTTATATAACCCTCAAAACTTTAGACCTAATGCTTATGTTACCACATGACTTCTCCTGCTTTTGCCTTAATAATATTAGCTTCAACTGCACAGTTTCCAAAAATAATTTACTTTTCTTTTCCCATCATCATCCCTTATGAGAAGAGATAAACTTGTAAGCAAAATCCTAAATCCTTTCTCAATACCCCTCTTAAAACTCATGTCTCAGATAAGACATATAACAAAGCATAACTTGAGAATGACTTAGCAAGATATTTTACAGTCTATGACACATTCTTGCCCCGTTCTTTATCTTATTGCCTGGTGCATGTGTCAGATCATACAGTACATACTCCTGTATAAGTATCACATGGCAAAAGCAACAACCAAATGATTTGTGAGGAAAGAAATGAAGCTGTTAATGATCTTGCACAAGAGTCAGACTCAAGCTCTTCAGTTATCACGTATACAGAAAGATTTTGCGGGCTTTTCTGATTTTGGGGTTGAAGATGGAAACAAGATAATACATTTTCAGCTATGAAAAACTCTATGGTCTGTGTTTGTCATTTTGAATGAAAATATTGGTCATTTTTGGTCTTTGAATTTATTATTTTTTTAGCAGGGGAAAACCCCCAAACCTTTGACTGCAGTCTGTCCCTCAGGTTCTCTGTTACAGACTTGAAATTAGCAAGACCAGACTAATAAACTTTAAGGCATTATACACCAAACCTTTTTATAGACTGCTGGATTTGTAACCGGACTAGTCTTTTAACTAAACAGGCCACCTTTTATGAAGTATTATGAAATAAAATCATAGAAATCAATTGTTGAGTAATCAGTCTAGAGAGATGGAATAGAATTTCTTGTGTGAGTGTACAAATGTGTTTCGATAGCTACACAACTCTGTATTTACGTGAGATGATAAAACAACTGCCACCCCTTTATTTTGCCTATACTGAGTATTTAATGTAAAATCGCCTATCCAGTCGTTCTGTGAAAACTATTTTTAAAAGATGAATAAGAGGCATCCTGGAGACCTAATTACATATAAGCACTGCAGTTAATTAAGATACATAGAGCTCATCTGTTGGACAGTCATTTTTGCAAAATTAATTATAGCTTTGTTCATTGCAGTCTACAGTGATGAATACTAATATTTAAATTGCGTATCACTATAATTCAAAATTTAAAGATATTAAAAACATTAATTTTCATAGCTCTCTTTGATGCATATATTTTTATACTCACTTTACATTCCCCATTAAAGATCAGAGGCATGGGATGGTTCCCCAAAGCCAAATATTCAAGCATCAAACCAAGATTAAAATTTTAAATTTCACAGCACCCAATCCAATTGGTACTCTTTTAAGCCACATTGCTCTTCTGAAAATAGGGAAGAGAATTAATTAATAACTACAACAAGGCAGTGCCATTGCAAAACAAGAAATGCTTCATATAAGTAGATGTACACTGAAATGAATATAAGACCAAAGAAAGATACTGTTGTCAAGAACGTAACATTGTTGAGAAATCATTTCTAAGGCCCAATCTGCCCCATATAAGTCACTGACGTTTTCTCATTGACTCTTTTGGAAGAAGAAAACAGATCTGAAATATCTGTATAATAAAGATAATTGTCAAAATTAAGCATGGTTAACATCACAAAATGTAATAAGTTTGCATGCATGCTGAATGTGTTTAAAAAAACACATTACAAAGCACAAACACATGGGTTTAAGTCAGGCATAGTCCAATCACGATAAAGCTATATGCCTAACCTTTATAGAACTTACTCTGATAGGAAGTACGGATCCGTTTCGTTAAATCTGGATAAAAGTTAGACAGGCCACGCATGCAAAAGTTGTCTTTGGAACATGCCAGTACACCAGCATCAGCAGCAGGCAGAGGAAAGAGAGAAAAAACAGTCTAAAGTGAAAGGAAGTGATATCATAACCAGCATCTAGAACAGCCAAGGTGAAGAAATTTCAGCAGACGCTTACCTTCCAATTGTGAGATATAACAAGAAAAATAATCAAAAAGTAAAGGATGTGGGATGGATGGTGAGAAAGCAGCTGAGGCTTTTTCTAGATGCATAGTTTCTACGAGCGATCTAGAAGTGTGTATTCCTTCTTAGCGGTCACTTATCCGCAGTGGGCTCCATTCTAGCTATGCTGCACGGCTGGAACGTCGCCTTAAAGGATGGGCCAAGACTGTCACTGACACAGAGAAATCCTATGTGGTACGGTGCTGATAACAGCTATTTCTACATCAGCTACCCTCCACCTTTTCTACAGGGCTCTGCAGCATGTTGCTTGTTGTTAGCTGCTCAAATTACTTCAGAAGCTGCTATGAGGCTGGCTGAACCAGAGAGAGAAGCTGAAGATAGCTTAAAGCCACACTTCTTGTCTCTTCTCTCCTCAGCCGTGCCAAATGTACATCTTTAACGCTTAGCACAGACGAGAACTAAGCTTGCCATGATGAAATGCCTAGAAAGTGAGATAAATGGTCTTTCAGGAACAGAAGCAGGCCTGAAGACTTACATTTTATTCTCTAAATTTTACTTTCGGTTTGGAGTACAAACATATTCCCAATTAAAAAAAGTTTCCATTGGCTCTATGGAGAAATAGGATTTGATGATTTAGTGCAGGGTCTGCTGATGAAAATGCTGATGTCATAAWCCCACTATAATCTGCTGCTTTTATAATTTTATGGTTAGCTTTAAAACTCAACACTGTCAAACAGGTTTTTAAATCTAATTCTAAAACTTCACAGCTAYGTAGAACACATTTCATAATTGTGTCTGACTCCAGTATGTTACTATRGACTACGTAGAGCAAAAAGACTTGAAACATAGAAGATCTTCTGACTTTTTTTCTCATACAAGTAAATTTTTTAAATAACCAAAAATGTATGGTAAAATTTATSTGCATTGATGGACTAATATTTCTAACACACAATGACTTACAAATGTGATCCTCTTGGCATCAAATATTAAAATGGGGTACAGATGGATTTAGTAAGTTTCTATCAAGAGCTTCACTAACAAAGTGGCTAATTTGAGCTACTTGTGCTACCTACGTAACATGTTTCTCAGGTGTTACACTTCTCCAAACACAACTGCCTATTCMAATACCAATGAATAGCACTTGGCAGAAGATACAATTAAGTTTAAATTGAAGTCTTACCTATTGGTATGAACTTATTGAAACCAGAAAGAAAATAGCATAGAGACTACACTTCAAGTGACGGCCAGAGAAACAATTTACTGCTCTGCTCATTACAGTTTTTTTAGAGACTCAGCTAAGGGAATTACTTGCTGACCTCCATCCCAAAAGAATAAACTTCATAAAACATTTTGGTTTTGAGAAAGTCTCAGTACCTAAAACATGTCAGGTTTCTTTTGTCAAGTTATAGAAACTCCATTGGCTGGCAAATAGTCATGCATTTCAAAAGCACTATAAAAAGCCACAGGCAAAAAAACAAGGAACATGTCAGGCTCATAACAAAATAATTTRTTTCCTACCTGCAGCAAACTGCTTGCTTTTGCGAGGTGAACGGGGTTGACGCTGGTATGGATCACTTGATCCATACAGGTCAAGGGTTCCCATGCTCAGCAGTATTGTCTTCTGCATAAAGTCCACAACGGCCAAACCATTGCAGTTTCCAAATGCCACTCTGAGAAAAGAAATGTTCCTCAAAGGTATTAGTAATATGTAATCAAGTGGTGCAAACAGTAATTATTATTTATTATTATGAATTCTGCATAAACATTTTCTTCAGAAACTACTCAAAGCTTACTTTTTATAGCTCTGTTAGATTTGTCATCCTGAATTTATAAAATTGTGCCCTGAAACACAGTAATTGGCAGTCCAGAAAGCAGAGTGCCCACTTTTATTAATTTTCTATGCCAAATGCATTGCAATAATGTCTAAATATAATTCTAGTAATACTGATATAAATTAAGACTACAAATCTGGACATAGATCTTAAAAAGTGGTTATACATATATATAAAATACAAATATAAATACAAATAAATTTACAAACTTTAAAAAAATCTAAATATAAATGATAAATATATTAAGCTGTATTGTGGAGATACCCAAATCTGAAAGATATTTATAAAATTTCTTTCCAAGTCTGTCAGTTTGGCTATATTACAGATTCCTGCTAAATCAGCTTCTACCCCTCTGAAATGCTTCCATAACTGACATTTTGATGGTGCTTTGAAACATGGGCAAGATCTCTCAACTGATGTGAGATTGCCTAAGATCTGGACTGTAGTCTTGTTACAGGGAAAAAGAGATGGAAGGATTTATTTCTTTCGCTGCCTAGAAACTCCCTTTAGAAGCATTCTACCCTGATTCTGCTCTATTGCTACTACTGATTCCCTTCTGACACCAGTTCAGACAGAGGAAGAAGTTGTATTGGACCAGCAGCACTTTCTCTTCTCCCATAAAAACGCTTTCTGTTCATGCTTTTTCCCCAGCTTGGAAGGGGTCGAGGTTGAGGGGGGGAATTAGACAATAAGTCTATCTAAGAAAAAGGAAGAAAACAAAAAGACACTAAGCATGTCTATACGTAAGACCTGGGAGAAAGTCTGAAGTTAACCATAGAATATGGAAACCCATATATCTCAGCAGATAAAATCTCACTAATGCATTAAACCTATTTAAGATTTAATAGCAAAATAAATTCACAGCATATGACTATCCACAGGATCCATATGTCAAACTCTTGTACTGCATTGTTGGAGACTTCATTTAAGCAGGAATATGATATACTGACAATTATTCTACAGAGGTCTTTCCTCTTCTATCAGACTGCAGTTTTAACTTCCAGATTGAAAGGATTACAGGTACAGCCACAAAGAAACTCAAAATCCCAAACAATGCTCAATCAGATTAGGAATCATYTGTGATCAAGTTCCGTCATTTTATGTAAAAAGTGACTAAGGTGGTCAGTTCAAAGCCCTGCAAAATATTTAAACAGTCAGTTCACGCTAAAAGTGAGATGTGCACTCACCTCCACCTGACTTTTCTTAATATAGCTCCAAAATATCTTAAAGGAGATATATGAATTTGTATGTGGAAAAACAATATGGAAAGAGAGAAGTAACGAGATGGAGGAAGGGGAAGCAGGGTAGATAGAACATTTTCCTCTGTTGTACCTTTTCTTTTTCTACTTCCATTATAAAAAAGAAGGTTCCACATAGCAAATAGAAAAAGTAGAGGGTGAAAATGAGTTGAGTTTTTCTTGTTTGTTGAACTGGTAAATTAAGGCACCAWCTACAACAGTGGCTCAAATTCTATCGGTTGTTACTACAGCATGTTTTGTACCCTTGACTTATCACTGGCTTTGGTACAGCATCTATGGAAATACTATGAACATACATAGTCTTTTTTCCCCCATTAACTCTTCACTGATCTGTAGCTTAAGCAGCTACTAATATACGCCAGCTTAAAGKGTGTACAAATACACTTTTATTTGGCAATATTCTGTGCTTATGTGGAAAGATCATAAGGTGCAYTGAGGAATAAACTCCATGTTTTATGAATTTAGAGTAATATCTGTTTCAGAAATTACTATAGCCTGTTTTGCTTAATAGAAGAACAAAATAATTTTCAGAGAGTTTCCCTGGGACAAAAAGGAATGCTATCTGTCACATTTGCCAGAAGACCATTCTATGCAAAGTTTTATGTCTTCATATTTCTTAACACAAATTGACTGATAAAGAATAGTAAAAAATTATTTTGCTATTTGCTTTTTTCATTCTTGTATTTTGCTTTAAAGCATATGTTAATAGGCATTGTCAGAGAAAGGACATTGAAGTAAAAATGGTAACTAGTGTAAAGTGTGACAGTGATTCCTGTGTTCATAAGTCCCTGTGTTCTAGGTGGAGAAGAAAAATAAAGGAATAAAAATGATGAGTGTCAATCTCATCTGTTAATGCTTTAGGCAACAAAAATTATAGCCATCTGCATTTTGGAAATGGTTAACCTGAGATTTATTAATTTTGGAAAACGCGAGTCACAAGAAGAGCTAGTGATCATTCACTCTGTGGTCAGCAAATCCGCAAAATGGATCATCACTTCCTGGTCTGCATTTTTCTAAACTTCTCTAAGTTCACACGTACTCGTGGATTTAGTATTTCTTACACCAAAAAAAATTACTTTACCAAGAAAAACCAGAAATTGCTMATTAATATTATAACAATTCTGAGGAATGATAAGAAAATCTAGACACACTCATTACTATTAACAAGGCTTAAGATAAATTGCTAACATCCAAGTCTTTATAAAATCAAATACAAAATATGCACAAGGAATTTCTCAATTTTGAGTGATGAATAGAATTAGTTGCTAGGAGATGTTCTATTCTGTGGCTATCTTTCATAGAAATGTCATAAAATCCTCATCAGACATTTCTTGACAATTAATATGTAGATTGACTGAAATTTTTTATCACATGAGCCGGTAATAAATTTTCAGAGACTGCTTTCAGTCCAACAGAACATACTTTAAAACAAATTTATTATTTGTATTTAACCTTGTGGATCTTCAATTGTAATTGAAGCATTTTGTAAATTTTTGTTTTCTACTTTCATAACATAAGTTTTTTGATGATTCATTTCAACAGAAATAAAACAGGTGTTAATACTTCTAATTTGTAGCTTGGCACTGTTGAAAGTAAACAAAATACATTAAGAAAAAATTCACAATGTCTGAAGTCTTTTATCTTTGCTGGGAGTAAAGTTTTTTTTATATCTCGCTTTAGTCCTGTTTCACAGCTGCAGTAACATCAGGGACAGTAAGTTCCTACTATTGGCAATATACAGTTACAGAAATCAAAGTAATTAAAAGAATACTGGAAGTAGACACTCCAGAACATGCTTACTAGCCTATGCCTTCCTCCTTGTTAAGCTGATTATTATAGGAAAAAAATTTAGGCAAAAGATGACCCAAATAACCCTACAACTAGCATGGCAAAAATGACATATCCTCAAGCTTTATGCTAASTGGCACAGTTTTTCCACATTGTGAGGCTAGATAACAGGAGAAAACTAAAGTATTGAACAAAAATTCCGATGAAAGATAGGAGTGTACCTTGTCATAGGCCCAGGGAAAAAGTTGAGAGACACAAGAGAGAGGGAGAGAGAAGAGACTGTGCACAAGAAATTTAAAGAAATGGATCTTTCTTGGGTAGCTTTTGTAGGAAAGTTAAATTTAGGTTATTGGGCTATTTTATTGATACATGCATTTCTTTCTGAAACATTCATGTGCTCAGCATATGGTGTTTTAAAGGAGGCTGTCCTGTAAACTATTACTGCTCCTAGCAAAGGAAACAATTTAAAGCATTTGATTGAATCAGGTGTGTTTAAGAAACCATTGTGAGTACTAGGAGAACTGCAACCTGTCAGAGTAGTTTACAAGTGAGAGAATGGTGTGATTATTCCTGAAGTCAGGTGCTGCCTTGAGGCCTGAGACCTTCAAGAGAACAAATTAGGCAAAACCCAACAATTTGCACAAGTGACAAATGCATCTAGGCATGGTAAAACAAAAGAAACTTCTAGAGTTCATGAATAGGAAACTGTCTGGAAATTCAGGCCAAAGACTTGACAAAACAGCCCCCAAACAACAATATTTTTGCACGAATGTAAAGGCTCTGCATAAAATTTCCAAAGTCTCTGAAGAGAGTCGAGTGRCTTACTGAAAATCAGTAGGAGTCAGACACCTAACACCCATTACAGCCTATAGTTTTTATTGGAGTAAAACCTTCTACAGGGAAAACCGTTTTAATGTATCTGGGTGACTCTCAGTAAGAGAAAACATTAAAAATTGGCAAAYAAATTGAACCTGAGGAAAAAAATACACTCTTATACACTCACTTGCATTTCCATGCAGAATTTAGCATTTGAATGTTCCTTATTCAATTTTCAATTTCAGRTCACTGGTTCTCTTGCTAACAGAGATTAGCACAGACATAAAAATGCTATTCTCAGAAGACAATTTCCAACTAAGAGATGATGTAATGATAAATGACATTTAACACTTAATCACATCACCATTTTCTATGAAACGTATTTCACCTTGGTGATYCTTTCAAAATAACTTTAAAAATTACAGATTTGAAAGGTAATTAGATTTTATTTGAAAGGACRGACATARTAATGTGAAAAGATTCAGTCTTTTMAATATGAATAGTAAAAATACGAGYAAGAATGGCASTTTAACAYYTCATATTACAATCTTTATGTGAGTTCAAATAATTTTTCCCCAAGAATCTGGGTTATAGCACCTTTTGATTATTTTTACTTTGACTTTAATTGTCTGCAGGAAATGTCAAAGTATAATTGGAAAATCCATGATTTAGTGCAATAAACAATAAATCAATGCAACCGTAATTTTGAGTTACTTACAGTCCATAAGCAGAGTTTACGGCAAGACTGGTAATCTGTTGTGGAGGCTCACCATCCACCCACACCAACTGAATAACAAGATCTGCTTGGTATCCAGGAGGCATTCGCACAGGTCGAGTCTTAACGCTAAGAAGAGGAGGTGCACAATAAGAACAAACAAACAAACAGACTGGGCCATGAATAACAACTGCTTTTCTTGAGAAAATACTAGTGAAGCACAATCCCTTAATAAGTCCAGAGCAGTACTAGCACTTGCAGCATACTGTGCATATACCCGTACATTGAGACCAGGTATTCCAATCAGAACAGGGATGTTTTGGGGGAATTCCAGGTTTTGACTTTAATTTCTGTTGTAGAACCAAATCTGAAAACTTCAACATTCCCTACAAGAGGAACTCTGGAGCAGATGTARGTGGGGGTCAAAAAAATAATTTTTGCTTAATCATTTTGCTTTGGTTTTCCTTTTTCAGAATATTCTCTTACACTATATAAGGCACACTTAAAAATCATCATGAATAATCAACTTGAATGGAAAACCTAAAATACTTTCTTCTGAAACTTTGAAACAGGACATTTCTGTATTTTTGGAACTTTCTTGCTCTAAAGTAAAGCATGACAGAAAAATGCAAAGAGGCGAAAGAAAATGAGATGATGTACTTTTCTGTAGTGGTCCTCACCATTGTGTATTCAAAACTTACGGACTTGATGATTCTATTTGTCCATCTAGTGCAACCAAGTCCTGTTTTCTTCTTAGGAGTATAATTACCTAATAGGTGATCTGGTCTTAATGAATGAATGCTTCCTACATAAAATCTGATATGATTATTAACACCTCTTCATATTCTGTTATGGCAAGTTGAGTGACTTGCAAAGCAGGTAGTGAAGGTGTACATATTAAGGGGGAGCGTAAGAACTGAACACTTCTGTATGACTGCTTTATGTGTGCTCTTGACCGGTAAAACTTAACTTGGTGATACACTAAAAGAAGATGTTATGCAATMATAGCAATACTTTGAGGTATTCCTGTTATTCATTAGCATATTCACACTGTAGGTAGTTATGTATACGTAAAGCCCACTAGCAAGTGCATTTTTACTGTAGCTGTAAATGGTGAGACTGCTTATAGTGCACCCCTCTGCACACAGTCATAATAGGGTGGTCTATCACTTATAATCCTCTACCCCTGTGAAAAATAGTACCTGAAGAAAGTCTAGGAATCAGGAGAGGAAGGAGAGCAGCTATTTAATATAGACATGGACCACACATGCTGAAGAACTGCAATTTTTGGCACATAATATTTCTTTCTGCTGTAAGCACTTCTCTGTACATATATCTCTACCATAAATAACTTAAGCAGTATTATCCTATGTACTGGATCTTGAGCAGAGATCTTTGATGACTCTGATGATGCAGACTATCTCCTGAACGTGACTATGATGTGACTCAGCAAGCTTTCCAAGCAGCCCTGGCCCATACACCTGAAAAGATGATGGATCAGATTGGAAAAAATCCAACTAATTTCTATTCAGAAGCAAGTAAGTAAACACTTCTCTCAAGAGAGGATATTCAAACTTATCATTCAGTATCCAGGGCTATCAGGTTTTTTGTAGCTATACTGACTGCATCTGTTTGGATGGAGACTTGGTGGCAAATAGGGCTACCGGCAATCTTGGAAAATTGAAGATAGATGCAGAAAAAAGAAGTAAAATGAAATAAAACATAACCATAGAATGACAACAGGGCAAAAGTTCTGAAGGAGATAACTCCAGTAGCACAACTGACAATGTACAAACCGAATAGTGCTCTAATTCTGACAGAAGTTATGAAGAACAGAGGACTGCATAAAAAGTCTCACGTTTTTATGGTCTGATAGAGAGCATGAGAAAAGACTGGACATGGATGTACCTTATGACACAAAGAGATAAAATCTCCAGCTCAGTGTTAGCAGTACAAGCACTTGAAGATACTTTTGGCGAAGTTCTTAAGCATAATGTCTATTTTCTTAATAAGACCTTAATATCTGTGGTGGGTTCACCTCAGCTGGCTGCCAGGTGCCCACTCAGCTGCTCTCTCACTCTCCCTCCTCAACAGGCCAGGGGAAGAAAATAAGATTAAAAAGCTCATGGGTTGAGATAGGAGAGGGAGATCACTTGCCAATTACCATCACAGGCAAAACAGACTCAAGTTGGGGAAAATGAATTTAATTTATTGCCAATTAATAACAGAGTAGGATAGTGAGAAATTCTTTGAAAAGACAAAATGAAAAACACCCTCTCCCCACCCCTCCCTTCTTTCTAGGCTCAGTTTCACTCCTGACTCCTCTACCTCCTCCCCGACCCCGAGCAGCACAGCGGGGATGGGGAATGGTGGTTGCGGTCAGTTCATAACACTTCGTGTCTGCCACTCCGTCCTCACGCTCTTCCCCTGCTCCCTCCCAAGGGATACAGTCCTTCAGGAACAGACTGCTCCAGTGTGGGTACCTCATAGGCCACAGTTTCTACCGGAAAACCTGCTCCTGAGTGGGCTCCTCTCCACGGGTTGTAGCTCCTGCCAGGAACCTGCTCCGATGTGGGCTCTCCATGGGCTGCAGGGGGACAACGTGCATCACCATGGTCCTCTGCACAGGCTGCAGGGGAATCTCTGCTCCGGTGCCTGGAGCACCTCCTCCCCTGCTCCTTCTCTCACCTTGGTGTCTGCAGGGCTGTTTCTCACATTTTTTCTYGCTCGTCTCTCTCTCACAGGTGCTGTGCAGTGTTTTGCCCTTTCTTGCACACGCTTYCCCAGAGGCGAGGGGCTCAGCCGTGCCCTGCGGTGGGTCTGTTGGAGCCGGCTGGGACCGTCTGTGTCCTGCACAAGGCAGCCCTTGRCCTCTCCTCACAGGGGCTGCCCTGCAGCTCCCCCCAACACCTGGGCACCTGATACACCATCTTTGATAACTGCCTTTTCAAAATACATTAACATCCCTCTCTTGAATTGTTTAACCATTTCAGTAATACAGTTTATGCTGTACTGCTTATATTTTTATTGTAGAGGGTTCACTAATCTTGCCAAATCTTTCCTTTATTTACTATTTAATGAGAAAGGCATTCCTCATCTATCTTTCTAAACGCACTTCCTTMACAGTGGCTTGGCACAGTATTTATTTCTTTTGCCTGTCACACTGTTCAGACCTTACATATCCATTCATCTGGAGCAGTAAACAGCCACTTGGCTCAGTTCTTGTCATAGGAAAGACATGACAGCGGAAAGCACACTTCAGCAAGTGGGATGCTTTTCCCCATCCTCCTCTTCCTCCCTCCTGATTGTCCAGGACCAGCTGTGAGAACAGACCTCCAGGCCAGAGGTCTGGACCACCACTCCTCCCTCACCCGCTCAGGGTTGCTGCAGTCGCAAGAACAAAAGGACACAGCCACAGTCTTGACCCAAACTGGAAGGGAATCTCATTGTGACAACATGTAAACAGTGGAGATGACCAGCACAACATACAAACAGTGGAGATGAACAGCACTTTATCTGCCTGGTTAGAGACAACAAAGCAACCATTTTCATTTTCTTGCATAAGGAGCCTTGTTATCCATGGTTGGTGACAGACTGCAACAGATACAGCAGCATACTACACCTCCAGCATGCCGGAAAATGAWGGGAGCCAAAAAGTGGTGCTGGCAGTAGTGAGATAAGACATTCTGAAGTGCGGGTTGACCAAGCCAGAGTAAGCACATGGTGTAGCAGAGTTCCACAAGACACCCTGTGGAAATAATACACGGTTGTGTCAAGCCTGAAGAGAGGAAGCAGCAGAAACAGGAGCTGGTGCAAGTGAAGCACCAGCTGGTGCAGYTGGTGAAAGAGGTGAACAGTTCATTGTTAGAGGTGTGATGCCTTTCGCAATCGTGCGACTTTCTCAGGTCCTGCAGCCTCCTCAAACTCCACAGCCTTATCAGAGTATACCTATTATACCTGATGATATGGGGTCACATATCTGGGTATCACGTATCTGRGTATCACAGCAGAATATATGCAGCATTTCAGGATGAGGAATGAGACCTTCACTTGGATCTTCAAGACATAACCATCTCCTCTCCCCTTCATGACCCTGACCTGCCCCTAGCTTTTGCCCTCTCTAACTGCAGAAGTACGTAAGTTGTGTGGCAAGGTTTTGATAGGGGAGGCGGGGGGCTGCAGGGGTGGCCTCTGTGAGGAGAGGCCAGGGGCTRCCCTGTGCTGGACACTGCCCCAGGTTCCAGCTGGCTCTGCCACAGACCCACGGCAGGACACAGCTGGGTTCCTCAGTCAAGCTGGTGGCACCTCTGGGAAAAACATATTTAAGAAAGGGCAGAAAATGCTGCCAGGGAGTAAGGAGTGAGGAAAAAAAATGTGAGAAACAGCCCTGCAAGCACCAAGGAGAAGAAGGAGGAGAGGAGGTGCTCCAGGTGTGGGAGCAGAGATTTCCCTGCAGCCCATGGAGAGGACCACGGTGGAGCAGATATCTACACTGCAGCCCATGGAAGACCCTATGGTGGAGCAGGTGGATGTTTCCTGAAGGAACTGCAGCTTGTAGAGAGTCCACGYTGCAGCAGGTTTATCCTGAAGGACTGTACCCCGTGGGAGGGACCCCACACCAGAGCAGGGAAAAGTGTGAGGAGGAAGGAGCGACAGAGAGGAGTTGTTACGAACTGACCACAACAACCATTTCCCATCCCCCCTGCRCWGCTTGGGGTGGAGGAGGTAGAGGAGTTGGGAATGAAGGAGCGAAGCTGGGAAAAAGGGGGGGTGGAGGACAGGTGTTTCAATTTTTGTTTTTGTTTCTCACCATCCAACTCTATTTTAATTGGCAATAAATTAAATTACTTTTCCCCAAGTTGAGTCTGTTTTGCCTGTGACAGTAATTGGTAAGTGATCTCCCTGTCTTTCTCAACCCACAAGCTTTTCCCTCTTATTTTCTTCCCCTTGTCCTGTTGAGGAGAGGGAGTGACAGGGTGGCTGGGTGGGCACCTGGCAGCTGGCCAAGGTCAACCCATCACAGTTGGCAATAGCTTTGTTTCCTATTAACAGCAAASCTCTGCTCAAGGTTTTGCACTTTCTTACCTGTTCTGCTGGCACTAAAGCTTTGCCCTTTCCTTTGTTCATAAGATACATATCCGTGAGCATTTCTGAAGTGACACTATCCATAAGCTTAATGAAGCCCTGGATTACCCAGGAGTATTCGTGGTGAGAACAAAGGGACGAACRTCTGTGAACCCAAGCTGCTAAGGGAGAGGGGTCTTTTGAGACCAGAGAAAACTGAAACTACAAACAAGAGTTGTATACAATGAAGATGTATTCTTTTCACACAAACTTCACAGCAAGCAGAAGCTGAATATTTTATACACATAGTCCTCCAGAGTATCTTTTGTGATGGGGCCCTTCCACTTCTTATGTCTGTGGATAAGCCTTTAAGAGGCATACTAGTGGCAGTGCTTCCATCTTGCACCCCAKTTTCAGTTTTCAGCTCCTGCCCTTAAAAATGTTCTAAAAAATATAAAACAGGTAAATGAGATCCAAGAAGCAAGACTTAAGTCTAATGCCCTTTCAGTTGAGCAGACATACTTTCCATCCGTATTTTCTAATGGATAATTGATGCTGTGAGAGAACACAAGACCCAAGCACACTGCTATGGTGAGTTCCAACAAATACCTGTCGAGGCAATGCGTTTATCCTTTTCTTCTTTTAAACAAACTACCATGAGACTGACAATGGCTGCAGAATTAATTCTGATCTTCTAAAACATGTTTTTATTATGATACTACTTTTCCAATGTGTTTTTAACAACATGCTGAAAAAATYAGAGAACTTGAAGTGCCTTCTAAGTTTTCTTTTAGATTGTTGTTACCTGAGCAAAAAAAAGGAAACACCTTTCTCTCTCTATTTTTCACTGAAAATTTGAGGATCTTCTTTGGTAAGATGGATGTTATTTCACAGGGATTTCCTCTAAGCATAGAATAAGTGGTAGCTGGTGAAAGACCATAAGACTGGAGTAAAATAGTTTCAGATTTCATGATTCAGTTTGTCATTCCCATGCTCCTGTGACACCTTCCTCTTTAAGGAAGTTTGTGCCATTTCCCTGGTTTCACTAACCATCTTGCTTGAACAGTAATGTTGATATTTAGTTCTTCACCTTGTTTTGGATTGCTTTTTTTGAAATGTTTATACTATAAGCCTAAACAGACTGCAGGAGTATGCGCAGAAGGAATGTAGATATTTCAGTGATTTTCTTGGCATGTTCTTGTTATGCTACACTGAATTTGGTTGTTGCCAAGTTTTGGTTTTTAGTTTTCTTCATGAGATAATCACAGACATTTCTTTATCATTTTGCAGCTATTTGGAGCTACTGTCAAAACCCTTGATTGACCTAATTTTGGGATGATACTAAAAGTCTGGGAACAAAGACTTAYGTTCTGGGTACGTATTTGATGACAGTATTTACATCAAAAATATTTATCTGGATAATCAGAAATACATCAGTTTCTTATGTTATTATAGTTGCATATTTGATTATAAAATCTTCTGAAATAAGCAAGAACAATATTTATTCCACACTGCTGCTTGCCTCTCTTYGTAACATTTGATTTCAGAAAAATGCCAAGTTTTCATGACTTCAGCCCCTTCAATCACTTGCTTTCTAGTACCTATTCGCAGACACAAGCACATTCAGTCATTCTGACTTCTGACTAGCAAAAATTATGTAGTGTGGAGTGCCACCCATTCGCTGTAACAAGGTCGAGAAGCAGATATAGAAGTAAACACAACAGAGCCAAGATTAAAGGCTAGTCTGTACATAAAAATTTATGTGGATTATCAGATTCAAGGCCAGGTTGGATGGGGCTTTGAGCAACCTGGTCTAGCGGAAGGTGCCCCTGCCCATGTCAGGGGGGGGTTGGAACTAGATGATCTTTAAGGTCCTCTCCAACCCAAACCATTCCATGATTCTATGATTCTATCAATACAGTTCAAGTTGTGCACTCACCCTCCATGTGTAGGTGGCTGCAGCTTTACATTATTATCACTGTATCTTAGATTCTGTACTGCTGCCCACCTGAATGATTTGCATATAAAATCAACAGCATCATCTAGGTCTCTACTGGGTTTTCTGCGTTTCCAGCACTACTTTCATCTTATCATCATAATATTGCTTGGAACAGAAGTTTTTTGACAGAAAAGGAATGTGGACCAGTTAGGTTATCAGGGAAAAGTGTGGATATTTATATGCCTTTCCCAATTGAAAAGGATGAGAGTGTACACAGTATACTTTTATATAAATTTAAGAGGGCGTATGCCAGCAGTTCTAGTAGTATAATTACTTTGACTTTGAAAAATCACTTCTCTGTCAAAATAAGTTTACATTTACTTTGTGTAAAATGGGACAAAATTCAGTTGGCCAGCTTAATGTGAGATTATATGGAGTTAAGCAAACTCCTAAAAACTAACCAGCAGAACCTCTACTGGTTCATTACAGCTTTTCTGCCTCCAAGATCAACAATTCCYCTCCTCCCCAGACTAAATCAAGTAAGAATCCCTTAAGGGAAAATCTTAGCCACTGAAATAATCGATTGCATTCTTGCTGATTTCAATGGCATAAATAGATTTTACACTGGGATTTTTTTAATAACTTCTCTCTGCCTCTGCTATTGATTTTCGTGGTTTATATTAATGAGTAACTGAGGTCTGAGGTTCAACTGCCTGACTGAATGAGGTGGACAAATGGACAGGATGCCAAAAAATACTATTAATTTTGCAAGAACAAGTAATGATATTGCTTTTAAATGCTAATACTATTTTCAGGAGATCAACAGCCTAAAGTATCTGTGAAGTCAGGCAATGTTCATTTAAACTGCTTTTGAAATAACTGAGACATTTAAAATATTTAATAATAATTAGACTGAAATAATAATGAATTCACTAAAGTGAGAGCAATTGTTATCAGCAGTGCACCATCATTGCTGGGAAATTACAGTTTATGCAGTTTTGTATGGAATTCTGTTTTGAAACTATTCAAACCCATAATTTATCTGCCTTATTAGTAAGAACATATTAGTCTACTCCAAACAGTGCCAATGTGTACTCTAGCAGACAATTTGCTTCTTTCTAAAGATTAAACATATATACACTTCCACACAGTGCAACTGTTTCATAATTGTGTATTTTAAAGATTGTTTCATGAGTATGAGCACGGTTTCCATCCCTTACACACCATAAAATGCATATACTTCTTTCACAAAGAAAGATTTTAGTGTTATACTAATTAATCAAGGAGGGAAAGCTTTGCACAGGTCTGCTTTATGGAAGTCTCTTTGTGAACTCAAAAAAAAAAAGTTCCTCAGAAATTCCTTAATTTACTCTGTGGTGCTTGTATTCCACTCAAAACTGTGGATATGAGATGAAGATCTACTCCTAGATCATATTGGAAAATTACAGTCAAACCTTTACTGTAACAGTTTATCTTCTCCATACTTACTTATATCCTTTTAAAATCCCTTTTTAATTATTTTGTCTTAATTCTTTYGTTTGCTCCATATTCTGGTTTCTTCTAATTTTGTGTTGCGTACATTAAGAAGATTAAAAAGATTAACCTCTCTTTCTTGATAGTTAACTGATTGTTAATAAAACAGATAGGAATGTTTTTAGAAAGATAAATCTCCGAACAAATGTGTAGACTTACCTAAGACATGGGATACTATCCTTCATCGTTCCTTCACATGCTACAGTGTTGGTGCTGCCTGAAAGGTTCTTTAAAGAAGGAAGCTGGGAGGAGGCATCTGGAAATGGAGGAATTATTTCCGGTTCAGGAGTAATGATATCTTCTACTTCATACTGAAGTCGTACCTCTAATGACTTAAATAAATAAAAAGCTAAGTTATAATTTAAGAAAGAAAGCTGCTGAAAGTTCTGTTACTTTCAAATAAATATCAGTAAGCCTTTTTCTAAAAATAAACTCCCACACTTATCATTATTATTTGCAGGCAAAGAATACTGTCATTTGTTATTTATACAGCCTAACAGCAACATCAGATAGGAACTAGCCATCTACCCTATGCTGATGGAGAAATACATAGGTATATTCTTCCAGTGCTGGCTTTGATGCAAGCCTTTTATTCTAAGCGAAAGGCAAGAATACAACTYTCCAGCATTTATTATGAAAAGAGAAGTTAATCACTCACCCCCAAACAAATAATATTTCGGCATAAGAAGACATCATTCAGGATAAATGTCAAGGAAATTTTCTGCCTATTGTCTGTTATCTTTTTCCTAAGCAAATTCATTAAAAGAATGATCATCAACTCTGCCTCCTTATTGCTAGTACAACAGAGTCTCTACAAGACAGGTTTTAGCCAGTATGCAGAAGCCTGACAATGCGGGTAGTACTGATAAATGAATTTCATTTGTCCATAGGTGGGGGTCAGGAAATCAGAGATAACAGCACAGAGAGTTCCGTATTCCTCGGACTGAACATGAGTTTGTCAGATTCTAGAAAGCAAAGTTCAAACCAGTTACCTTTTGCTTTCCTTCAGGGCTCTCTAGATAGGGAAAAGGAGACCAGCCAGGCCCAACCACCCTTCAATTCTTTCCACTAATTCAGGAAACCTTAACTGAAGGATTCCAAAAYGCAGGGGACACTGGACAGGGAGCTCAAATCTATATAAGTAATCATCTCAAAGAATCACAGTAAATATTGGGCAATTCTTTCTACCTCATGAATTGTCCAAGAAGATCCCTATTTTGAAAAGAATAAAAAACAAGGTACAGCCCTCAAAGAGATAAGGTCTTGGGATTTCTAGCTGAATAGTAATTTCAGTGCTGGTACTTTGAAATGATCAGAAGCAATTGCAGATTTAGACACTGCAAACTCTGTCTTAGTGATCTTTCACCGAGACATCRTCTCTACCAGAATGGAGATGACAGTATTAAGAAAATACTTAAGTTTAATGAGAATTGGGAGATAAAGATCAGTACTGAGGCTCTCCTATTTCTCAACCATTGTGTTAGAAAGAAGTGATTCTGCTCAATCAGAAGAGAAAGGGTCCTTTCTCAAAATTTCACTTTTGTTTTCTCCTTGCAAAATCCATGGATATTTTTTGCCTGAATCAGCTAAGAAACCTATGGACAACATTTGCCTTCAGAGACTAATGAGTGAAATATTGAGTTCAGGAAAATCTAATCTTCTGGAAATAATTGCTGCTGACCAAAACAATTTATAATGCTGTTTAATCTTCACGCAGGACTGGAGTAACTGTTGTTCTTCTGCTTGCCACATTAGAATTGCATCATTCTTCTCTGGATGTTTTTCTTTGTGTCTTCCTTTTTCTACTAAAATTCATTTTGTTAAGTTCTAGCTATCGTCCATTTGCAGAGAGAAGGAAAAATTTAGGCTAATAACATGACTGAATTTTTTTTTATGTTTTGGCCCCGCTTTGCCTGGACCTTGGAAGGGGTACAGACCTGTTGTACCAATTTATTTTGACACACGGTAAAGATCTTTTTGGAGGATCCCATCACTAGGTTCATTGATTCTCCTTTCTACACTCAAACTAGTGTAAACTTTTTTTATGGTTCTTGTCAAGTGCTTTGAAGAGGAGCTTCACTGAGGAAAGACTGATCACTGAGAATGTGATCATATTTAATAGATACCTAGATATCCTTTTGAGACAGGATGGAGTAGATTCAGATGAGAAAGCAACAACAACAGTAAATGCTTTTTGCATAACTGCATGGCGATGACTCCAAGGTTGGATAYGAAGCAGAATTTGTCTCATGCATACTACTTGCCTCCAGAATCTGATATGGAATTATGCAAATAATACTTCTATTGAGGAAACCACAGGCACAGTCTATGCCTCTAAGGCAYATTCAGCAGCAGACTTCCCTGCTACATGGAGAAACCTTTGAGTAGCTTCCATACTTCCCATTTACCATGGCAATAACATTACAAGACTGATGTCAGGCAGTCAAACCAACATGGGGTCTTTAAAATGCTGGGATTTGTAGATTGAACTCAAGGTGAGTTCAGGCTGCCTGCTAGAGAAGGGAGGACACTAATTGCTAGAAATTGGGCTCACCTCAGGCAGGGAAGAAATCCTGAGACAGTCTCAGTATAGACAAAGCCAGACAGCCTAAAGTCAGGTACATAGTCCAACAGACTCCCATACTTCTTATTAAAAAAAAACCAAAACATCATTTAATAGCGAAGACTTGAATGCTTGCAGTGAAAATGTGGAAAYCAAGAGATGAGGCCCATCTCAGGGATGCACAAAACCCAGGGGAACTCAGTGACTATACCAGCAAGATTAGATAATATTAAAGCAACTCTTCAGAGAACAGTTCCTCATACAAATGCTTCTTTTAATTACAGATGAAGTCTGAGAAACTGTTAAATTGCACACATGGTAACACTTTAGAAAATATCAGTTCTGATGCAATTCAGCCACAAAAGTAAAAGACATGAAAATAAAGAAATTAAATGATAAGTAATAAAAGATAAGGTGCATTTGCTATGGAACAATGTAAGAATACTGAAGTGTAGCAATTTTAGCACCATTATACATGAGCTGGTCAGTAACATGAAATTACTGTTCATTAGTTTTAAAACTTTCCTGAAAGTATATGTTCAGCTAGCTTAATAATTGCCTCTGGGGGAAAAAAAAAGAGAGAAAAACAACAGAACTGCTATAGGTAATGAATTTCCTTACCAGATGGCATATGGCTACAAACCAAAAATGACAYGTTTTTGCTGGGCTAGAACTATAGACTTTCTAAAGTACATTAAAATAGTGTGAAAAGGAAAAGAACTGTAATCAGGGAAGGTGGAAAATGAAAGGGAAATTTTGGGTCAGCCCCTGGGGTTTGTTGAGAACTGGCAGATGCAGAGAAATACTTTCTGGCAAGAGAGTGTCTGAAGTTGCAAACCGTTCTCCAGCACCACAGAATGGCAAGCCTGAAGGAGAGGCAGTCATGTTTAGTTTGGCTTTGCCTTAAGAGTAGTCTCCTGTTAAACYTCTTAGACTTATTTTACACTATAAATGCCACACTGTTAGCAGTGGTTGTGGATCCTGTGCAAAAATGCAAGGTTTAAACCAAAGTCAGACTTGCTGTACAACAATGATAAGTACAAGGTGACTGTGGTGCAGTTAAAGGAACATGAACTGTATGATTCTACCTGAAATAAGGTGACTGCTTAAGACACRAAGACAGAAAAAGGAGTATTTGAACAGGATAGAGCAACAGAAAGCTTAGGAAAATATCAAGTGCTTAGCCATAAATAATCTGGCATTTCATATAGTGTCCATTTTTAGGGAAACAAAGTCAGCATAAGCCAGAAGAAAAATCAACTCTATATTTTGTTAAAGCCAGTGATAATTTTCAGTCCCCTTGTGGTAMAAACACTATGAACATAAATTAAAGATATTAAATACTTGAGTTAAAAAGAGCATTATTATGTACGTACACAATGTACATTATCTGATAAAAACCTACAGCAGCCAGTATTTTTAGAGCAGGTAAGTACAAGAGAGATCTACTGTATCATAAAGCCTTAAAAGYAAACCACGTCTGAAATCTGTACTGTATGTTACTATTAAAGCAAAAAAGTGGAGAGYTGGCTTCCAAAAACTCAGTTAGATTTTTGTCACTAACTTAAGTAGGATCAAGATTTYACTCAAAAGGTTTAAAATGGAATGTCCCTAAACCTATATTTATACAGCTTGATATTAATTTTATTCAAGCATATGAGCACAGACACAGCAAGGCAATTTGATTCAGAAATTATGTTCTTTTATAAGAGAGTAAAATTCTGAAGGACTTACTGCAATTTCAGTATTTACTTCATGTTTGCTGAACCTGTAAACAACCACATATGCAGAAACTCCTGCCACACAGAAAATTCGGCTTTCAGGACACCAGTACATCATCTGAACAGCAAAAGGATCTTCTTCCACAATCTCAGCTGTTGCTTTCCCTTCTCCCAGTTTCTGTTTTTCAAAGACCTTTGATGATTTTAATTTGTACAACATCTGTAGAGTAACTGGAATATATTAAAACATATAAAAATACTGACTAACATGAAGCAAAACAGTTATAAAACTTCTCGGTTCCCATTTTCTTTTCAGTTGTGGAATAGCAAAGAATCTTATAAAGGCCTAAGACGAGAAGAAGATGGGTATTATACAATACAGATATTATTCTGGTACACAGTACTAGTAGGATATATATTTAATGTTTTCAAAATGGATATTTGTCTGTGAAATACTTCTTAGGACTTCCGGGGACAGGATGTCAAAGGTGTATGTTAACCATTATTTCCATACTTCGGCTTACACTCAATGTTATGGAGAGGCTCTGATAATGCTGCTATTTTCCTAGTGAGATGTGAAACTAAGATTTCATTTGTCTGAGGTTATTGTCTTGCTAGAATGTAAAGACTGTATGGCACTTTGAGAGAAAACATTAGGAAAGTATTCTGGCRGCCTGGGCAACACAAAGACTTTGTGAATGAACAGGAGTTCTAAAATGTTTTTAATTTCTTGACTAATAAGTATATCTGTATTTATACCTGYACACAAAACCTTAATATCCAGAAGCCTTTGTCAAGACTAGAACTCCATTGCAATGAATTCTGGAGGTAAAGGAGGGATYATAATTAACCCCATTTTGTTTTATTGACATTCCTCCTTGTTTTTTACTACTTTTACATTAAATTATCAGTGGCATTAATTAATAACTGCATAAGGTCAGAAAAAGTCAGTCAGGCCCAGCACCTATAACGGTGTGTATATACAAAAAGGCAAAGCTCTTACATATGTTCATGTAATTGTGGTAGATCAGTCTGGCTAGTTTGTGTAACAAGAGCAACAAAAAGATSGAAGAACGGTGTTTTAGTTATGTAACCAGATGACGAACGCAGCAAAATTACATTTTCATTTTGCAGTGCAGATATATTGCAGGAGTTTTAGCACATAACATTTTTTATATTTTTAGAAGTTTTAGCATATAAAACGCTACCAAATTTTCACAAATTACAGCAAGTGCTTCTGTAATGAATACATAATTCTTCCTGCCTTCTGTGGCGGTGGAAGAGGCCTCAGGATGCTCTTAGTCCCAGTGGCAAATCTAGAGTGGCACTTCAAATCAGACATCATGGGTCCATGCACACTAGGACTGGAAGAATTACAGAATCATAGGGCAGAAGTACAAGGCGAGACTATGCTTCTGTGAATTACTAGGCACCATCTGCACAAGGGCAAATAAGAAACAGCAATGGCTTTTGAACAAAGATACATTTGGAAAACTGCTTCAGTGGCTTAGCARTTCCGCGTCTCCCACAAATCTGTGCTTTCAGATACAAAATTACACAATTAAAATATGTCTAAATGCAAAGTATTTTGTGCCTTCAAATACCAGTAGGATATTATGTTTGCTATGAAATCTCAAATGAAATTTCAACTCTATCAAAAAGGTTAAGACCTTGTAAATAATAAAACTTTGTAATAATTAAAACCTTATAAATAAAAAGTATGAATTATGGTACCAGTAACACAGTACATGCCCTGAAAAGCTGRACTAAGACCAGGACATCAGAGATGCACTGAAAGTACCATTACTGTTAAAGGGGTTGTGAATATTCATGAYCATCTAAGCTTTTACCTTGAAGAAATATGCCTATTGCAGCATATACATTCTGATTAGTGGGTTATGTTTATATTCCCTATAAGAAGTTTTTTCCTTTCCCCATTCCTGCCAGAATTATAGAAGAAATGACTAGCGCACTGATCCCTGTGCAGTGTATACAATGAATGCTTTGGGGTCTTGCAACAGTCTGCATTGTTTCACCCTAATTTTAATGCCTGTGTTTGCACATTCTTGTCAAGAGCGTATGTAATGAAATACGCACAAGACAAGGTCTAATGCCCCACACTACTTCTCTAAATAAAAGTAATTATCCAATTTTGTTCATATTAAAGCACTCTCAAACTTCTATCTTTGCAGATAAACTCCTGTTGACCTCATTAGAATTTCTTTCTTTTTGGTGCTCACCACAACTTGGAAATGCTGGAAGATGTAAACTCTAAGCAGCATGTATCTGTTTTTCCTCCATTTCCAAATAGACAAATTATATAATAAAAAACCAACTCCTAGTTATATTCAGTTGACATGCCTATGTAAAATTCCTTTGTGAAATGAGGCTTTGGAAATCCTCATTTTCTCCTTCTCCATCCTGACGAGTGAAAATATTCGGTATTAGGCAAAAAGAGAAATACTTGACAAAGTCATCAGGTTTAGCTGACATCAAAATCTTGTAAACATTCCCCATATTTGGCTGAAAATGGTAGCAGTATTAATCATTACAATTCTGTGGCACAACATGGAAGTAGCAGGTAGTTTAAGTATCTCATACTCCATGTTCTTGGCAATCATTACTGACTGGTTATTAAGGTCAAATTAAATCTCTCTATGCTTAACATTTCATACAGAAGTTTCTTTCATACTCTCTTTTCTTTAAGAGACTGATACCTCATAGAAGAGATATTCTACCCAGACACCCCTGTACCACAGAAGAGACAGAATACAAGGCAACTCTACTGCAACTTTTGTGAGGCACAGTCACATTATTTGAACCAGAATATTTCAACTTTCAACCAAAATGTATGTATATTTTTAATAAATATATTTTACTAGTAAGTACCGTATGTATTTTCTGTAAGGGAAAGTGCTCGGTTTTGATACTTGTAGTTATAGCTAGAATGTACRGAACAAGTATTCTCTGAAGCTTTTTCCTGCTAGGATGAATGGAAATGCTTCCCAATTATTTCCTGGAACTTGAGACTGGAGAAGAAAAGATTTAGGTCTTCTCCACTGTTGCCAGATTAGATGCGTTTTAAGATGTGTTATTGTATTTTAATATTTTATTTTTACTTAGCCATAAAAAAGACTATATTGTACTCAGAATAGAAGAGACATGACAACTGGAACTGAATGTTAGAGCTAATTGAGCCCACCCTTTTATACACACAACAAGATTATGTTCTAGGAATTTTTAACCAACACTTCATCCTTCACAGGYTTTGGTATGTTGGATCTGGAGTTTTTATTCCTCTTACAGACTTTCACTCTTTTCTCTCTAATAYATTTCATTAGCAGTGTTTTTTTTCCTAATTAAATAAAATTTTGCTTAATTTCACCTCATTATTCCTAATTATATCATCCCAGGTATTACTACTCATAATGTTAAATATCATGTTATATACATGTGTGCGTGTGTGATTTGTCAGCATTATATAAAAGTGAACTTTAGAAACTTACTGGCAGAAGCATCCCAAAACTTTACTGATCCATCTGCATGGCTTAAAAAAAATATAAAAATTAAATTTGTTAAAACAAGATGCAATTCTAAAACATCTTCTACTTTCAGTGAGTGATAAATATAAGCAGAAAAACTGTATTAATATGGGATAACTCTCCGTACCTCACTGACAATATATAATGATATATATACTAARTATAAGAAAATACTTTATTAGTTTGATTAGGTTGATAAAATACTTTTTCATGCATTTCCTACAGAGAACTAAGCCCCCAGTGAATTTTAAGATCGCAAGAGCAAGAAATTGATTCCCATATTAATGACAAGTTTAAGTTACAGAACTTTTGGCTTTGCAGTGGGCCAACATCAAGCCTATGCACTCTAAAAATGCCATGTATAACGAACTTTGAAAAGACAGAGGGTAACTTCATTTTGCTTAATACCTTACAGCTGTGTTCTTTTTTTTAATATAAAATCATCCCTGAAGTAAAGCTGGAGAAAGGAGACATTTCTGTTTAAAATGAGAATAACCCCTTCATCACCTTATTGGTACTATTGCACACATCATAATCTTATTTTTAAAAACAAGTGTTAAGTATCATTGACAATAACAATTTATSAAATATATTGCTATCATCAGCATGGCTGAGACCAGAGGGAAACACAAAGTGCATCATAGCTGAGTAGCTTCTGTTTTACAGCATGGCCCCTTGAAAATCCATCAGGCATTGCTCATGGGGCTCCAACTGCAACCTGAGCCTTTCTATGCCTTTTTGCTATGGGGCTGTCTCTCCATTCACAGGGTGAAATTCATCCCAGTGCACCACACCCGCACTAATGCTGGGGTATTAAAATGAATTCCCAAACTGTCCCCAGACAGAAAGTCTCCAGAAGGCCGAAGGACAGCAGCTATAGAAGAGCAGTTGCTGTCTTTTTAAAGCTATTCTCTATGCCCTTCAAGGCCAGAATGTTCTCTTGCAATGGATTCTCCTTTCCAAAGACCCCACCTTCACAAGTATGTAGACTTGCTGTCTAACACTGGGGTCTCAAGTGGTAATTCTTAATGGTAGTTCATCCCCGAGTACAAAGTTCTGTTTTCTACAGCAAATGGGAATTTCTGTGGTGACTCTGCACAAGGGAAAAAAATACTTACCTCAAATGAAGAGGCCAGGGTATGCATACTCTGTGAAGGGTCAACTCTTACCTATAGCTAACCCACAATCAAAAGCTGTAGATACTAACATTTTAAAAGTACCAACCCTCAGTTTCATTCTCACCCTGTAATAATGATTTCGGGATATGTCTGAGCTCCAAGGTTCCATGCTCCACCACTGATAGGCCACTCCTAAACAAACAACAAGAGTACAGAGATCACAAATAATTGTGATGAATCTTTCTTGGTTAATTTTTAAACTCAGGAGCAGACAACATCTTCCTCCAAAAAGCAATATAACTCATAAAAGGAAGAAAAATGTGTAGCAGTCAAGGCTTTTAAAGCTTATTAACATTTTTGTATTATCATTTAAGGCTTTTAAAACTTAATAACATTTTTATGTTACCAATTAAAGTTCTATGTTTTTAAAACATTTCTGCACAGCTAACACTCAACAATCCAAAACAGGAACTAGAGGAAGGAGTAACAAACAGTTCTGCCACTCTTTTCAGATTGCTTGACTCTTGGAGTTTCTATAGGACATTGAATAGACTGAGAATCTATTTTGAGGATGMAGACTATTGAAGAAGCTGGCCCAGAAACAAATATCTGATATATGAGTTAAGGGAATGCAACTTTTACAGAACATATGAAATCATCATCTCTTCTCTGCCTTTTGTTTACTAGTGGCAAGACTTCCATTTTCTTCCTTGGTCTCGGCTGGTAGAGTGAAAAGCTGGTCTGTGCCTAAAGCTTGACACGTATGGATACAGGATACAGGATGTGGAGGGTGACATATGTGCAGAGTGGGGGAGGATGTGTGCAGAGTATGAGTGGGTGGAAAAAAACTGTGAGCACAAACTGGTCATGTGGATACATGGAGTGGATGCTTGTGGGTACAGAAACGGGTGGGTGGCAAATGAGTGGCCACCTACATTCAGAGTGTGTACTTGTACGTGCACAAATAAAGCAAGGGGACAAGAGAGTGTGCAATGAATACAGGTAGGTGGTGAAAGGTTTGGGAAACTATGTATATGAGGTAAGGCTAGATAAGCAGACAAATTCAAACAAGAGAAAAAACCAGTTTCTGAAGTACTTTGCTGAATCAAGATCCAAAAGAAGTAGGTAGGGCCCAGTTTCTCACTTCATGGAAAACAAGGCAGCTCCAAGGATATTACTTCCRTTAATATGAATAGAAAACTGATGATGTCTGATTTGTTTACCCRATAGTTTTTCTATTTATTATGATGGATTAGTTATAGTCAAAACATAAAACAGRTTAATGCTTGAAATTTATAAAATAATTGCATTTCTCTTTTTATTTCTGCAGCTTGTCCTATTTCTAAAAGCATTACGTTGAGACTTTGGTAGCTCAGTAAAATAATTATTAATATGCCTATTTAATAAAAATCTGACAGACATGCTGTCAACCCTCAACTTTCACTGAAGCTCTTCTGGTAACTTCTTTCAGTTATAATGTTTTCACTTTTTTCTTTGATAGAGATAACTTATCCATATAAATTTGAATTGTACACTGATGGTTTTCCTTTAACTCCAGCAGCCAAATGATTAAGTCCTGTATAGTGRTCATTAATGGTCGTGCTTAAGTGATGGTGTTTCTGAGGGACCAGGCCGTAAGCATGCTGCTAAGCTGCTGGYTGGACCAACTTGAAAGTGATTATTAAAGAAGTAAAATGAAAATAATTTCTTAAGATGTTACAAAAGCATAGGTTGTGCATCTACTTTTATTGTTTAAAAAAAATATTGGTTTTGTTTACCTTATTGCTGTATCCTTGCTTTTTATGTTTTGCTCCTACAGAATAGAGTACAGGAATCAAATCTGGAGGACAGTCCGCAAAATATTCTGTGCAGGTAACAGGTGACTCATGAATGTCAATAGGATATGGATTTTCAAAGATTGGAAAACTAGTTAAGGAAGACAAGTTATTAGAAGCACTGTGACATACTGAGCCATAGAAGAAAACATATTCTTATATTAAAGTGTATATTAGAATCTAAGTAAAATCATTACTAATAAAGTAYATTTTCCCTTATTTATTGAAACATATGTATTAATTATAATGTCAATAATAATGTGTAGTTACTCATATAAAGATATAAGAATTCCACCGCGGTGACAAGAATCTTCTYGTAACATAAATACCCATTCATGTAAATAGTTCCTAAGGCTAATAGGACTACTTGTGTGAATGAGGATTAGGAAYGAATTCTTCCCAACATCTCAAAATCTTATTTATACAGAAGTGACACATTTTCTAGAAGTTTCAGGTTCATGGATACGATATATACYATGACCTAAGAACTACTTATACAACTGTGGATTTTATATTGAGCAGCTTAGCTTATTGGGTCGGTAGACTACTGATTCTACAATKAACAATTGCAATAACAGATGAAGTTGATCTCAGTTTATTTCTCACTTCCATCAGTTTGGACAGTCTGACAAGAAGGAAGGCCTCACTTCTGGCATATTACACAATGTTATTCACAATTCAAAAATGTAGGAAATTGGGTTCRGATTTCAGTTACATCCATTTTATATTGCTGAGATGATTTGAATGATTCTTGAAAGTAAGTGAAATCAGAATATGAGTCACTTAAAATGTTTCAAGACATTAAGGGCAAAATCTGTTCCTAGTTATACCAGTGTGAATGTGGATGTATATTACTGGTAGTGCTGGAGGCAGAACAAAATAAGTAAGAATTGGTTTCTGCATTACATGATGTATAGTTCCTCTTTGATATGAACATTGATTCTGATGTGAAAGAACTATTTGTCATTTAAACCAGCAAYYGGATCATGAAATAATCCTGTAGATSCACTATAAATCAATGCAATTATTTATTAAGATACTTAAGTAAATACTGAAGTGGTAGTCCCTGTGGAGTCTAGTGAAGTTAGGCATGTATATAAGTAGCAATTGAATCTGGTTTCCAAAACACACATTCAGGTCATAATTCAGCATGTGACCAAGTATTACTTAACTCTGATATTGCGTGAATGTTTGAGGGCTATGCTGAAGGGACCACAGATTTAGATTTATTCCCAAATTTAAGAACAAATATTATCATAAGTTCCTGTTGATTAGCTGATCTTAGCTCTTCAGGTGGAGGTAAACATATAGAGTGAATTATTACCAATAGTGAATGATTTTGAAGAGTAAAACGGCATTGCACGATAACATTTGGATTTTTATCATCAKTTGCTGGACAATTAAGACATACAAATAACTTCATATAAGACTTCATACTTACTTGCTTTGTGTCAGGTCAACAACAATGAGATCTTTTTCCAAAAGCACAACTACAGCATAGGGTTCTTGAAATTCTGTAAGTGAGGAATCAAGTGTAAAAGACATGGAGTTCTCCTATTAGTCATTTTAAACAAGCAAGTCATATTTATGTTCTCTAAACACTCACAGTATATTAAACAAAGGTTTTGAGGTACAAATCCTAGACATATCTGCAAACTAGGGCCAGACAGGAACTGAGAAATGACTTTTCAGCACTATTGCTGATCAACATATCTGCAAACTAGGGCCAGATTAGGGCCAGACAGGAACTGAGAAATGACTTTTCGGCACTATTGCTGATCAACATACAGAGCAGAAATAGAATTGGCATATTATAGCATGCCAGCTTGATGGTATATTGAAACTAAAGAAATAGAATATGAGTAAGTTGTGTGTATCACTGCATTGCTGAATCCAATTATTATACAGAAAATGTATTTTTGCTGTCCAGTAGTAATATTTCTACTGTGTACAACTGTTTTCAAAAACAGATTGCGAACAGCTGGTCCAGTCCACTTGATGATACACAATACCCTCATTTCCAACGCGATTCCAAAGGAATATTCCAAAGGAATMCTGTAAGGCTCCTGTGTTCAATTCAGATACTGACATGCTCCTTGCTCCCGTACACTCTTTAGGAGATTATATCTTTGTTTTTTTATTTAATACTTTTTTMATTTATCAAAAATACACAATTAAAATGACAAATAAATGCTTCCCTTGATGCATAGGGTGCATTAGTTTACATAAGATAAAAGTTATTTTAAAAAATATAGATGTGAAATTACGACTCTTTTCAACAGCAGCAAACCATTCCAGCATGTGCAAGCTCAGAGGACACTCTTCAGATGGCTGATGCCAAGAGGCTGAGTTAATTGACAGCAAGTGATTTACCTTCTTTTCAGGCCAGCTATGAATGCACATCATTTGTGGCCTGTTTTTATACAAGGCTACRAATAACACAGGTTAAACCAAAATTTTTAAATATTAGTGTGTGAGCAGGGGAAGGGGCTACAAAATCTTAGTACTGGGAAGTGTCACTGTATTTGACACAGTTAAATGAAGGCCCAAACTAACTCTGATTACTGAAAATTAAATTTTTGCATGACATCATTGAAACAAATACACACTTTATCTTTACTAAGTGTTTTTAATATGTATTTGATTTAGCTACATACATAAGATTTATTTTACTTTTCTGCTTGAGGGCTTAAAATGCTAAACTTAGTCTCCTTTTGACTTACAGCTTTTCTTAATTTACTTTCTGGAGTTTTCTATGGACGTACTTCAGAATATGGCAGCCCCACAATATGGAGCACAACACTTCTAACAGTTCAATTCAGGCTGAATTGTAAGAACTTTTTTGCAGATAAGTGATAATTTAATCTTCAATAATTTAGCAATCTGTAGATTTTCAGGCTCATGAAAAATGTCAGAAATCTAAGCACATATGTTTGATTAATAGCAATATTTCCTCAAACTAGCCCATGTGTTTCAAGCTTGTATCTGGAGATTTAGGCATGCTTTATTGTCCATTCATTACTTGCTTCCTATATTGAGAATGCAAACAAGTTCCAGTTACTTTCAGTGATGTGGTTTTCTTGAGATGGAGACAACTGTGAGAATGGAAGTCCCTGGAATAGAATTAACGTATGAGAGAAGATTACTTCATTTATATTTTCTGTAACTGTGTTTTGCTTAATAAACTCACCATTCGGATATGGGGTTTCACAGAGAGTTAAAAAATCAACTATGGGGTGATCCATTTCAAGAACTGTAATTGCTTTCCCATGCATGATTGTTAAACTTGGTCTTCGGCAAGCCTTATCATATGACAATCCACCAGAAAATATCACAAATGGTTCACTGTATTAAAAAAAGCAATATAGTAATTATAAGTTTACATAGTATATACAAGTTTACATTATAGGTTTAGTTTCTTTAAATAATAAGAAATAGCTTTGCAAAAAGAAAGAGAGAAAGATTCTAAAAGGACTTTAACTCAGGAATGTAACATTGAGTTAACTAAAGAATTAAAAACATACCTGTTTTTACAGGTCTTGTACTCTACTTTAAGAATTGGTTTACAAGATTCAGGTTTTTTTCCATCTCTYTGAATTTTTCCTAAGGTAAGAAAGAAGATGAAAACTGTATTAAAACATCATGATAATAGAACTAYCAAACTAAAACATACACATTGAAGCAACTGTATAAGCAGTAAGAGAATGGAACTTTAAAGCTACAGAAGATGATGAGTATTAGCTCCTATTTCCATAAAATATGTATTTGTCTAAATTAATTACATTTATTATGGTTTCATGTTTTTACTGCCACATACATCTAAAGGACCATAGACCACACTTCAAAAACATCTAAAAACCATGCAGATTACTGAAAAGGATTACACTTAACTAATAATCAATGAATCTGACCAAATATATACCTTTTTTTTGAACACGTTATAATTATAAACAGTTTTATTTTTTCCTAAGTCATTCTTAGATTGACTCAATTCCTTTTGTTGACAAAATGTTACATGCTCTGGAGTGTAACTAGTTGAATGATAAAATTAAATGAAGYGTACAACTGAAATTCATGGGTTCTTGGTTAATTATGGCTCAGTACTTTCTYCCAGTCAGAGAAAAGTCACTTGCAAACCAAAAAAATTAAAATTTTGGTTTTGTTACTTTGAAAAGCCTACGCTTGCTTTCGACAACAACCTGATTGGAGGATACAGTGTAGATGGAGCCAGACTGTTCTCAGAGGTGCACAGTGACATGTTGGGAGGCAAAGGACTCAAGTTGTGACATGGGAAAATCTGGTTAGATATTAGCAAAAAAAATTTGTATCATGAGGGTCATTAAATACCAGAAGACGTTGCCCAGAGAGGTTGCGCAATTTGCTGTTGGAAGTGTTCAGGTGTTCAGTGTCAACTGGACACTGCCCTGAGCTAATCGATCTAATCAGGCCTGTTTTGAGCTGAGGATTAGACTAGATGACCCCTGAGAGGTCCCTTCTGACATARAGTACAATTCTATGACTAAAAATGATAAAATAAAAGGAATTAGGAAATTTAAGAAAATGCTAAAACTYTTCTGGGCTACATAGATCTTGCCTTCCCCTTCTTTTTCCCTCTCCGCCCAGTCAGGCTTCTTGGTAATGTATTGATTTGCAATAGAGTTAATACCTTTTAACCTCATTTATAGGAAGCAATGGCATATAAAGTCCCASCCTTAAAAGATACAGCCATTTCTTAATATGGCTCCTTTAAATTCTTCATTGTAGTGGCTTGGGAAGCCTTATACCATCTCTATAACAAGCAACACAGTGTCTTGTACAAAATGTAGTACTTCTTGTGAAAATTGCACATACGAGCACATAAGTACAAAATATAAAAGAAAGAAATGTGAAAATCCYATAGCCTGAGGGTGTCAAAGACTAGCAGTAGACTATTAAGATGAATTGGATAAAAGAAGACATTAGAGCAGTATTACCCAGTAAGAGGTATTTATGACACCAATTAAAAAAAAAGTTTGATCAAAATTGCTCTCTGATTTTTATAATATTTTGCAGCTACTTTGCAGATTAAAATATTTATGCAAGAAGCAACTCTGGATCTAGGCTACAATAAAAAATGAAATAAACATAGATATTAGCAAACAGCGTGGAGAATATTGTATTGCTTCTTAATTATACATTTTAACTATCAAAATTACCATGTGGAATTGTGGTCTGGAATGGTCTGTTAGGACTYTTCAGATTCCATAGGGTCAAGCTGCCATCAGAGTGACTGCACATAAAYTGTTTCCCTTCATGATGCCAAGCAACAGAATGAATAGCCTACAGAAATGAAAGAAGAACTTGAGAGACTGAAATGGAATACAGTGTTTACACTAATGATATTTTAATGTATGACTTTGGATTATATTAGTCTAATGGTATATCAACAGTTGGATGGTTCTTGTTTGTCTAAAGTCCATTACCAGCACTTTTTAGTAACCAATGGCTGTAATCTACTGCTAGTCAAGCAAAAGAATTCATTATAAATGCTAACATAACACAAGAATGTAAGAAAGCCTGTACTGAATCAGACCAAAATTGAAGGAACAAGGTATTAAGGTAAAAGTATAAGAAAAGGGACATACAGTGCAATCATAATATGTCTGATAGCTGTCCTTAGAAGTATTTCATCTGGCAAACATACAGGGAATTCTGTGTGACAAGTTTTACAGGTAACATACTACACATGCAGTCTTCCCCAGAGAACTATTCAGGAAAAGTAGAATTTTTCTTCAAAAATTCTTCCACCCGCATACTTACGTTTCAGAGCAAGTACACAGAAATCTGGGATGTTTAATATAAAACCAAAACCACTAAAAAGACCAGGGTTGTTTCACTGATATAGGAAATTAACAAAACAATGATRTAAGATACTTTTGGAAGAGATAGTGCTTTAGAGAAGAGGAATATCGCACTCCTATGTACACAATGCAAGTACCACATGATGAATATTATGTATGCCAAAAAGCAACACTTCAAACCATTCTTAGTATTTTGTGCATAACTAGTGGAATTGACTGAAAATATCCATAATTACATCAAACTAGCTGAAAGGATAATGGTGTAAAAGTCCTTCATTTTCACTGGTATGTGCTAGAAACTARCAAAAGCCATTTTCTGCCACAACAAAGTATTGCTTCATTGTATACCACAGTTTCTCACACACTCCCCTCAGAAGCACAAACTCATAGAATTTTCCCTGGAATCCATTTCCCTTCCAGAAATGTTAGCTGCCAAATAGCAAAAAATACAATATGTTTTTATGTAAATGTAAGTAAAAGAGACCTATTTTTGAATGCAGTTTAATAAACCTCCATTTTTGCAACCCAGGAAATGCTAAGGCCTTGCATGCATTTACAATTGCATATGGCCATTTACCTGATTTATTCAAACCACTTTAAAATCATGCCTGAGTATTCATAAGTCAGCATTGGAGTTGTTCATATCAATTTTGGTTAAGCTGACAAGAAATAAACCTAAGTGCTACTGGTCACCCCCTGTTGGTGTTCCCCTTTTAATAAGTATATTGATTGTTACGGTTGGTAACGGCTCATGGTCTGGAGGGAATATCAGAAGAAACCAATGAAAAGGCTGTGACCCTTTCCCAAAACTTTACTCAGCTCCTGAGGCTGGACAGCATAGCCACAAAGGAGCCTTTGCATTAAGATGACCCAGATGTTTTAAGGAATCTGACAYGCCTTGTATAAGAATGCTTTGCTAACACACTAGTAAGCTAGTCATGCCAATAAAGACTCAACAAACGGAGCTGAACAAAGTGAACTCTAGATATTTATCTTCGAGTGACATAATGGGTGTCACTCAAACTTCTACCTACCAGAGGGGAGTTGGCACACAATTCCTCTTGAAGACCCAGAAGATACCAAACTATAACTGAAGCAACAGAAGACAATACAGAAAGATGGTTCATACAGAGTCCAATGCCATTGCCCTCAGGTAGTAAGAACCTTAGATCTGTGGGGAGCGCTGCTTCACTTACACTGAAGGCACGTCTGTCCTTGTGCAAATTAATTCTGACATGAGCTCATTCATGCTTGCCATCATGCCAAATTTGAATCTGCTTCTGATGTGTTATCACACATAGAAACATTTCACATGGTTACAGTCGCTAACCGTGTCTGAGCGGGAGCTAGTAACTAGCAGCTGAAAATTGCACCAAGCTGCTTGTTAAACKGCCTCTCAGCTGCTAGGTGCCACCTGCCAGCATAAACCTCCTGTTGAGTGGAGCTGAGGCGGAATGCTCCTGTCACAGACAGTTGGCATAACAGCAACTCAAACTCACCTGTTCACCTTTGCCCCAAAACAGGCAAGAAATACTTAGAATTGCTTTTGGAGGTCTCAGCTGGGAGTCACAACTAATGCCGAAAGCCGGTACTGAATACGTCCCTAATTTTCTCTCTGCTAGAATACGTCTAGCATTCTGATCCACTTCRTTAGCATCCACACAAAAAAGGAGCAGTTATTTGCGTAGAACAGGAGTTCATCACGGTGGGTGACTCATGTGAATGTTCACACAGTGTATGCACATAAAGTATATCACTCCAGATTGGGTATGCTTCTCCTTCTGCAATACCCAGTGGYTGCATACATATTCTCACACTCAGCATGTACTAAAATTAAGCATGCCCAACACCATTTCAGTTCCTTCCCAACCACAAACCTCCTCCACTGAGAAGAACTCAGGGGGACTCTAGGACCACTTTTAACCATATTTTGAACAAGCACCATACTTATCCTATTGCTTGAATCTTAAGAATCTTTTATGTTAGTAGTTGTCGTGGTTTAACCCCAGCCAGCAACCAAACACCACGCAGCCGCTCGCTCACCCCGCCTCCTCCAATAGGATGGGGGAGAGAATCGGGAGGGCACACGAAGGAAAACCCGTGGGTTGAGATAAAAGCAGCTTAATAATGGAAATAAAACAAAGTAGAACAGTGATAACAACAATGATAACAACAACAATAACAGAATATACAAAACAGGCGATGCACAATGCAACTGCTCACCCCCCATGTGTTCCGAACAAACCGCGAGAGAGAAGCCCCCAGAGCCCCCCCYGCCCTGACCCTAGTTTTATATTGAGCATGATGTCACATGGTATGGAATACCCCACTGGCCAGCTGGGTCAACCACCCTGGCTATGCTCCCCCCCCAGCTCCCCATGCACCTGGCAGAGCAGGGGAGGCTGAAAAGTCCTGGTGCAAGCACCACCCAGCAACAACCAAAGCATCAACGGGCCATCAACCTTCCTTTCATTACCAAACCCGAAACACAGCACCCCCTCCAGCTACTGGGAAGAGAGTTAACTCTGTCCCAGCYGGAACCAGGACAGYAGTACTGCAGGACCATTACAGCAAGGGCCACAGCTGATTTGATACTTCCATAATGACATAGTGCTTGATAAAGGTAGGGAGATGTCATTTGGCAAACGTCTCTCTGAACTCTGCAGCTTCGTTTTGGAGATGTGTTCTAATGAAAGATGATGACTCTGCTTCAGGAAGCTCTGAATGTGTGTTGACACAACCTGTCAAACTTCTAAACAGTCTGTGCATGAAGACGGCTGTTTTTCTGGGTCTGMCAACTATCAATAATAACTTGAGAATCCCTTGAAGGATCTATCTTGTTTATGTGCTCTCTTTTTATACCAATCAATGGAAATAAACTTCTGAAGGAATTTATAAAAGAGCTTGCAAGGAAAGCCTTTTATAGAGGGCTATATGATATATGAAGCATTGATTGAAAGGGCCTGAATATCTCATACATATCGCCACTGAGAAGATGACAATCATCATCACACAAAGAAACAAATCTGCAGCTGACATCTTGAAGAGCAGACACAAGATCCTTTAGCAGCAAGTTCAAGCTCCACTCTGGGACCTGGTGTTTCACAAGCGAGAACATTTTAGTCTCTTGAGAAACTTTGACACAGTAAAGAAGAAAACACAGAAACTTCTTGTATGAGGAGTTGATAAACTGAGGCAGCCTCTAAGCGGTCATCTGTGGGGCTAAAAGAGAGACTTCTAGCTCCTACTTTTAGCTCCAGTGAGTAAACCATAAGTATCAGAGAGAAGCTTTAAAGGGAAGATACAGTCTTACAAGAACACCAAACAGAGAAGTTCCAGATAATGCAATTTGTACAGCCTTTTCTGTCCTTGGTGAGAAGATCTCTCATTTGAAATAGGCAGACATGTTTTATTTATGAAAGGTTCCCAGCCTTCAAGACACGAAGTACAGCGTGATGACGACAGAGTATGGAATGCAGCTGTAAATGCTGCAATTGCAGGTCTGTGAACAGGGGGCAGAGTCTTCAGCTCCACCTCTTACAAGCGATCGGGTTGTCTCAGTGAGCTGTTTATTCAATGTGTCCATGACATCAATCTGGACAGCAAGGAAAATGAATCGGCATACTTTTGCAAGTATTGGACAGATCCTGCTAATATTGTAGGAAACAACTCACCTCCCTGTCATAAGATTACCTATATTCTGAAGAGACATCTGCAACATATGTCTTGTATCCATGTCTGCAAGTCTCATGTGCTGTGAAGCACCACACTGGTATGACAATGCCATGCAGCCTAGAAAGGACAGGCAAGATTTCACAGYGGTGATGTCCTAGTGGACTGAGAACCATTATCTCTTGATGATCCTTTTGTTAGCCAACTCTTCAAGTGTGCAAATAAAGAGCTCCTCTTCCATCTGAGCTGAGTGTCCTCTACTTCTAAGACCTCAGTTAAAAAAACAGTACTCAACATAGTGAAAAAATTGAATGGAAGAGACCTTTTAATAATGGTTCTCACTGACAATGAAATGAAAGCATTTCTTGTGGCTGTATGAAAAGAAATATCTTTAAATTAATGAGACATGAAACTTTTCCTCTCTATAACAACTGAATGTCAGCAGATATAGTCCCCATCTTGAGCTTAAAAAGGAAGAATATTTAGATTTGAAGATAGACAATCAGTTACCAGCCTCCTTTCCTCTTCTGTATCAAAAAATATCTGCTGTTAACTTCTTGCTCCTGTGCTGCACAGTGACAGGTTCTATAGGTCTGAATAACAACAGAAAGCCTMCTTCTTAACAGCCGGTCTGGGGAGACTGAAATCCAATGCCATCAAGGGTAACACAGGAAAAATGCAGAGAAAGCTCGATCCTGTGAAAAGATGAGTATTCGGATGGAGTTTTGAGGGTGCTGACATTTATTTTGAGTGACATTACCAAGCTGGACAGCTATCTGAAGAMGATTACAGAGCAGAAAGAACTTGCCTCGGTGATGAACACTCACAGTCCATCAAAGACAAGAAAATAAGCTGTTCTCACCGTACACAACAAGTGCTAATGGAGAAGCCTGGTACCAGGGGAATTTTTGATACTGAACAGAAGTATCTGCTCCACTGATAAGCCAGAAAAGATTGTGCCATCTGATGATCCTTAAAGATGCCAAAAGAGGAAGTGGTGAGTTAGATGAGATTTCCAGTTCTTTCACCATCAAATAGGGTGACTACMTTAGTTCCAAAACTGGTGCTAAAGAAAGCTTAATGATAGTAAGAAAAACGAGGCTGGATTAATCTCATTCAGACCCCATTCAAAGAGGCACTTCGGTATTCAATGAAGATACAGAACATTTACAGTAATTTACTTGAGACCTCACAGATACCCTGCAATTGCAACTGGCTGGCTCAGCGCCAGAACAACAATTGGTCAGACATCATGGGGCACAGAGGCCTTGCATCAGTCCAGATGGAATGGTGAAGGGGAGCAGCAACAATGTTTTCTGGATCTTAGGTGACCAATCTGTAAGAAGAGACTTTGGTTTGAAAAGTTGGGTTGGTGCCAAATACCAAGTGGCACATGCCGAACTAATCATTTGTGACTCACAAAAGCTATATAACCCAAGATTTAAAAAGGAGCCCTTTTTAGGGGCTCCCTAGGGGAATCCTAGCAGATCTGGAACATTATCAATCTGGAGCCTGAAGGTCTGGAATAAAGTACAATGGCTAGTCACACAACCCTTTTAAAGACAAAATAAGAATCTTGCAACTATTTCAGTAGATGACAGCAACCCGTCACAAGCTGTACAAAGTGGATGTCCTGGTTTTGGCTGGGATAGAGTTAATTTTCTTCCCAGTAGCTGGTATAGTGCTGTGTTTTGGATTTAGTAYGAGAATAATGTTGATAACACACTGATGTTTTAGTTGTTGCTAAGTAGTGCTTACACTAGTCAAGGACTTTTCAGCTTCCCACGCTCTGCCAGGTGCACAAGAAGCTGGGAGGGAGCACAGCCAGGACAGCTGACCCARACTGRCCAAAGGAGTATTCCATACCATRTGATGCCATGCTYAGTATATMAACTGGGGGGAGTTGGCTGGGGGGCAGCGATCGCTGCTTGGGGACTGGCTGGGCATCGCTTGGCAGATGGTGAGCAATTGCATCGTGCATCACTTGCTTTRTATATTCTTTTATTATTATTATTACTACTACTATTACTATTTTACTTCATTKGAATTATTAAACTGTTCTTATCTCAACCCATGAGTTTTCTTACTTTTAYTCTCCCAGTTCTCTCCCCTATCCCACCAGAGGTGKGGGGAGTAAGCAAGCAGCTGTGTGGTGTTTAGTTGCTGGYTAGGGTTAAACCATGAGAGTGGAGTAATGACACAGCAAGTAATCACTGAGGAGGAAAGCACACGACTGATAAAAAGGCCAAAAACCGTTCCTGAAGTCAGTACTGAAAAATGTGGAACAACTAAATTGTATGAGAAATTTTCAACACCCAACCACTCTGCCTCAAAAAGCGAAAAAAAAAAAGGAAACAGTATTATGAAGATCCTGTTTTATGTAGGATGTAATCATTCTGAGCACAAGAGAGATCAGTGAGTGAACAGACCCCTCCCAGGAGACCTGTAAAAGGAAAAAGTTGTCCAGCCTTAAATAATAGAACAGGTGCAATTTCACAAGTGTATGCACAGGCAGACTGTCACTTAGAGACAATTTAGTGGGCATGTCTGYAGGCTTAAGTGCTGCCTTGTTTAAACTCCGAATTACCCTGTCCTTTAGAACATTTGCTATGTGGATGCTCAGAACCTTAACCCTGAAGCTCAGTGCAGTGTTAATGTGCCTGTGAGGACAGGCCTGAAAGAGTGCAGGATTCAGATATATTCAGATTACTTTTTAGAGTGAAAATAAATATGTATACTCCTTACATGTAATAACGTGGCAAGACAAAGAAGGAAAGAGAACTACAGGAAACCAATTACTGCCTGGATCACTTTAAAGAAAATGTCCTTTTCTACCTTCAGTTGTAGTTGCATTCACATTCATCCATGGTGAAATTCACAGAAGGGCTGGCAGAACAAAGCATGTTTTKCCCTAGGGCTAGTACTAAAATCATAATAACTAGGAATATACCTATTTTGGAAACAGCCTGTTTATTGACACAAGAACTGTGTCTGTGGTTGATACAATCTGCTTACAAACGGCAAGAGACAATTGTCTGATAAAACTATGAGAATACAATTTTGAAAACCTTTTAATCAGATCTTGAGTACTAGGTAATACCAATAGTCCTACAAAGTAATTTGTCTTTCGTTCTAATTAATGTTCTAGTAATACTCAGTAAAGATAATTATGCAATTCCTAAAGTAGCTATATCTCAGGTCAGCTCATTACCACACTCTGTTCAACTGATGATCCCCACACAGAAGCTGATGAACTTGTCAGAATCAAGGGGAAGAGACTCCCTGTCATAGTACACTCCTAAGAGCCTAATGCATTAGAACTAGAGATTTCAGGTTTTGATTTCTATTGTCAATAACTTGTTCAAAAGCATAGCACAAACAGTATTTCCAGAACAAGCAATGCCTTAAGATAAATATCCATCTGCTTGATAAGATATACGACAAACTGCTGAATAACAGTTTTTCTGAATTAATGGAAATTGCTTACCTCATCATAATAAGCTCTCAAATCAGCTCTTTTAGATCGTAAGTCCCAGAGTACGACAGTCCCATTTTCATAGCCTATCAATAGCTGGAGGAGGGAAACAAACACAATTATAGTTTCAGATTCAAAAGKTATATACAAATATTGAAGAACTTAATGGTTTTAAGAGATTTTAAAAAAATAAATAAGCACTATAAAAAGAAATGCCAAACTGATGTGCAAGATTGTAGTTTGCACTACACATAATACCCCGCTTTCCATTATCTTTCAGTATAAATTACTCCTCATTACTGACAATTTAAGATCTGATATGGAAGAAAAAATGTGCTTTATACACCTTTTTTTCTTTGTTTGGTTCTTCTGCAACATTATGTGCCTGCACAGTCTCCACAATTGTATCTCTGCTGAGAAAATAAGACCGTAGCATGTTCCTGTCAGCTCCTACCTTCATTGCCCCTGGCTGGAGGAAAAACTGTTTGACAGTTAAATAACTTCAAACCAAAGAATCACCAGATTAAACTCTCATTCAGCTACTTATATTCCTTTAACTTCTGCTTTCTATTGCTTTAAAACATTTTGAAGAACTCCCCCTGCAGAGAATAAATTGCTTGCTTTCCTAGAAATGGAAAATAAATTAACTGGTATGCTGATTTTTACTTCTAGAACCGGTATGTCATATCATCACGCACACCTGAGAAATACCAGCAAAGAAGATTTGTCAAAAGATGAAAGAGAAGAAAAAAGATGCTCAGGAGAAAAATAAGAATGAACACAATCCTTTCTCCTTGTCTCTATTGAAAAGAACTGAATTACTAATCTGGCACTGTACTGAGTACTCTTTATTTGAACACAGTTAATTTCAGATCTTATGGAAGATGTGAAGTCTAGCCTACTTAGGTGTCCTGGAAATTGCTTCCCATAGAGCCTGTCTTCCTGAGAGTCTATCCTGGACATGAAGAYTGGGAATGACCAAACTGGCAGACTCACAAAATTCTGCTACAGAATATTTTATACAACTGGCAGCGATAACTGCAGTTGTTCTTTGTCCATAAACACATGGATCACAGAATGCAGGCAAGATTTACAGTTTCTATATTAAGAATTTAAGCACAAGAATGACAAGACTATCTCTTAGTCTGTGAAACCTTACCAGCACCTTTGCTATCACTCACTTCAGCTTGCATAAGTAATAAAAATGAAACTTGGCTGGACTGCTAAACAAAACACCACTTTGTTTCCAAGTTAAATATAATTGATACATCAATACCGCTATAAAAGAGTCTGCGAATACTCTCAGTCCTACTAGACATGATTCTTTATGTTGCCAGGAGAATATTCATTATGTGGAGATGTATTACCTAATCTGGGAATGATTTATAGTTAATATATTTAATACCTGAATATGAACAATACCTGATTACTTAAGAATTCTGCTCCTGAAAAAAATTCAAACTGTCCTGGAGAAATTCCAGAATATTTATCATTTTTGCTCTGGAGGGTCCATATGGGATTCTGTGGCAGAGTAATGTGAAAAGACAACCTGTTCAGAAAGCATGCAGCTAACTGGATAGCACTTGTGTCAGGATGCCATATGGTATTCTGGGATAATAAATTGCTATTGAGAGAGTGAACAAAGAAGCGTCTCACTGCGACTGCTTTTGCTGTTAGTGCAGTGATCCTAAATGGAAGACAATTGTGTATCCAGGAGTTAGTGATCGACATAGCAGTTAACCTGAATAAGTGCAGGCCTGTGCTGCACATAGCACTTGGYTTTYAGGCCTGTGTTGTGCTGCACATATTCCTTGGCCACAAGGTAAACTTAGCTGGCTAATTGTAAAGAAGCCTGTAGGCAGCTCCCTCTTGGTAAGGGCAAGCACCTTTGTGTCCTTGTCTTTACYTTAATGTAAGGCAGTATGTTCTCACGCAAATATCCTTTTGCTTGACAGCAGAAATGAATAGATTTAAAAAAAAAAAAATATCTTTTGAGATCTCTAAAGACCAAAATGCTGGCAAATCTCTTCACAGAGGGGACTACTACAGTGTGCTGTCCTGGTCCTCCTTACTTGAATGCTTTTGACGATGGTGTTTTAGGGAGAGTTCTCCTTTACAATCAACTATTCGCATCCTGGTACATGCCAGCCAGCCCCTTACTTGTCCTGGTAGCACAAAACATCTGGGAGAAAAAAACCAAGCCTGCCAAATGCACACTGTATTTAGGTTTTATTAGATCACAGAACACAGACTCAGAGATAGGAAGTTTAGTCCACCAGCTAATAGTTAATAACATTAAACCTCTCCCTATTAAGCTTTCTCCAGTTGCTGGGAAACTGCAGATCATTGCAGTTAATGTCTTCTCCTGTGTCAGCAAGAAAAATCATGTTTGCTACAGATCTGCCACTTACAAACGTCTGTGCACTTCAGTCTGTTCCTAATGTACACTTATTCATTGATTTGGCAGACACAGTTATATTTCACAGACTTAATCACTAGGTCCCCAAATTGTTCTTAAGTGACACATTAAATGCCCAAATTCTCTTTGTTGTCTGTCTTCCAGCCACAGCTTGCTAGATTCAGAAAAGAGACTGTCTCCAAAGTTTGCCTTGATAGTTTGCCTGRAGGGCATTCTGGAAAAATTTTGAATGGCAGAAGTCTTCTGGAATTACATTCACTCTTTTGGCACAGAAAAACTGGTCATCAGTCACTGATATAAACTGGAACTTTTAGGAATTTAAAGAATTTTTAAAAGATGACTATACAGTTAGCACACAAATTTCCCTGGCTTTCAAAAAGAGATCTTATGATTGTCCTAGATTTGGAAAGTTTTATCTGTGTTTTAGGACTCTCAACCACTCAGTGTTCATAAGAGAATGCTACTTATTTACTTCAGCGAAACATGCCCAGATCTGTAAACAACTTTGTGATATCCCAGAGAWGGATATACCACCGGACCCTCGCAGAGTACAATACCCTTTTACTTGTAGTGTACAAGAATATCTGTCTTTTGAGCAATGATTATGACTGATTTGTACCCACTATTTAATTCCTGAAGCATAGGTAAAGAACACTTTCATCTGCTGCCCCCCATGAAGTGATGTGAGGATTTCTCCCACCAACACCTCTTGGTGGTCTTTGGTTAACTTGAYGCTGAGGAGCTAAGCAGAGTATGTAGAACTACCTTGAAACAGCTCTATTASCTAGGAACAGCTCTACTAAATTAAACAAAAGGTCCACCTATCACAGTATATTGTACTTCAATGGCTAARAGCAAATACCAAAGAACAATATGTGAGGAGGACAAGTACTTATCATACTCTCACATATTGTCTCAGCYTAAGTAATTTTCTTATTCAAAGATAGCCAACTTCTCAACTAGACRTGACTCCATTTAACCTCATCTTTAATAACCTTTTAGGAAAATTCAGTAAACCTCTTCGGTAACCTGCAAATTGATTTCTCTTGTGTTAACTTYTCTAATCTCCCTTGTGACCAATATACCTTTTCAGCACCCACAGCACCATTTGGAAAAAAATCTATAGCTTCTACCTATTGCACATTTGAAGAAGTACTTAATTGGCTTCTTTGGAATCTGACTTTTGTCAGCTTCATTTGATACCCTTTTAGTTTTTGTATTGAAAGAGASTATGAACTGTTTCTACCCTCTTCATAACAATTGTGATTTTCAAACTTGGCATCACAATCAGCTCTTTTCCACAATGAATTGTCCTGTCTGACTTAGCTGTGTCTCATATAGAAAACCTTGCCCCTTCTCTCAATTTCTTTTAGCACAATAATGTTCCTTCTGAGATAGAAGGACAAAAATTATACTCAGTATTCAGCAGGCAAGTCAACCATGCATTTATGCAATAGCCCTGTTTTGTTCTCTATGTTCTCCAGATAATGCCTAATTTTGAATTTCTTTATTGGTCACTACTGAGCATTGAGCTGACGTTTTCATTGAACTATCAATCATCACTCTAAGCTCTTGATACCAAACAGTAATGACCAGCTCAGACCCATTGTTTTATATGTAAAGTCAGAAATATTTTCCCCCACACATATCACTTTCTATCATTTACACTGAATACTTACAAAAGACAGTATTTAACCTGCCATTTTACTGCTGAGTTTCTCAGCCTCCTGAAGTTCAGCRAACCTGATCACATCACTGCTTACTCTCTTTTATAGGTTGTTTACGACTATGCTGAACAGCAAAAGTCCCAGAAGATTGGGKTTTTTTTTCATTTTTTCCCCATTCTGAAGAAAGATTGTTTTAGCCTTCATTTTTTCGACCAAAGTTTAACGAGACTTAGTTGAAAAATTTAGTTTAATTTTTTTTTCTGCTCTTGGATTTTTTGATCTGGAGCTATGTCTTTTGATTTAGTGCTTGGATCTTCTTTTACATCTGTGTGTGCCTTTTACTGATATCTTCCTGTAAACACTAAACACTATCAATTCTGCATTCTGCAAATTTGCAAGTATTTTGTTAGCACCAATTTGTTCTTTATACCACTCTCAATCTATCAATGATATAAAGAGCTGCACTGGGATGGTTTCAGTATGGCTTACATTTTCTACTCTTTCTCCCCATAAATTTGTCTTTCATAGGGATCTATCTGATTTTGCTGTTAGTATGCTAGTACTTCATTGGTGCCCAGATGTCTTCAATGTGCCCTCTCAGCAACAAGCAATTGTATTTCCAAGCAAGTTCTCCTCTAACTCCCTTTCCTGAGACCTTTTCATCTTCCCTCTTTCTGCTGAAGTAAAAATATTTTAGCTTTCTGTTTGGACATGGTCCATGACATTCCTGAAGAGACGTTCACTCACAAGACCATTTTTTCTTTTAGTATCATATCCTTTTTCCCTACACTGTGTGCTTTAGGTAGGTCATCAACAGCTTCTGTTGTGGTCAGCAAACAAGAGTTATGCCTCATCAGTAAACCTTTATTTTTATCAGGTATTTTGCCATAGGTAGTTAAACAGCATTTCTTGATGGCTTCTGGTTTGAGGCTAAACCACTACGCTTCATAGCGTTTAATTACTTTATTTGCTGTATGCTAAATTGCTTGATCTATTGTGATTCTTCCAAAAAGTCTTAGAGATCCAATCTAACTTGTTGGAAGGCTAGCTGGCAAGTACATCATTTGCACATAGTTCACTCTGCAACATGGATAAGTCCAAGGATGGATAATGCAAATGAAATTCAGATGCAGCCATCACTGTTTTTCTAGGTACCCATATTAATTTCAGCATAATGTCCCCCATATCAGTACCAGAAATTCAAACTGCTGCTAGTTTCCAATAATCATCAGCTTTACACGAGGCACACTGTCAAATAAATACACCATTTGTGAGATGCAGTCCTTTATACACACTGAAATGCAATTGGCAAAAGTAATAAAAAATGATGAGGGAGTTAAATGCCCCTTCCACACAGGCAAAATGCTCAAAAATTCAGTAGCAACAGATAAATAAAAAAGCTCTAAGGAAATTTGGTTGCCAGAATACCAGTTTTATTTTGGAAAAGCTACCATACAAATAAAGACAACTCAGATTTTGCCTCCTGATGGTATCAATCACGACGCTAACGCTCTATGTTTGGCTTCCACTTGCTGACAGCTCTTTGCTATTCTCAACTCTGTTCACAAAGAGCAGCAAGTTCCAAACATGCGTTACTAACATTATTTTTCTTGTATAAGAAAAAACTTCTTACCTTATGAAAACTTACTATAATGCCTTCATAATAGYATGTTTATCCAAGTACTGAAGTAATGATACAGTTTTTAGTCAATTATTACTTAAGCAAAACTCAASTTTATTTAATCAGGAACAATTTTGTTTGGCTATAGGTTTCAAAGTACAGGATGTTGTCTGTATTGTAGATTTTTACTCATTAAAATTGTATAAAGAGAATTTTTTTTCTTAAAAACTGTAAAATAGTAAAAGTGACCTTGCAAATATATAAAGAAAGCAGATGATAAAATTAGTGAGTAAGCAAAAAGAAAGAGCAGTCAAGGCAAATAAAGGCTATGAAATGTTGCAATGTTTTATACCATTAGTTGTACTCACTTTTCCCTCATCTCTTGGGCTGTCGCTTAAATGTACAACTGGCCCAGGGTGAGTCTTTGTGGATCTGCAAGACAAAAATCAATTCAAATCTGTGAATGTTTTTTGTATGAAGAGCTAGATGCGYATACATGCTCAGTATATAAACTGGGGGGAGTTGGCTGGGGGACAGTGATCGCTGCTTGGGGACTGGCTGGGCATCRGTCGGCGAGTGGTGAGCAATTGCATCGTGCATTACTTGCTTTGTATATTCTTTTATTATTATTACTACTACTACTGCTACTATTTTACTTCATTTGAATTATTAAACTGTTCTTATCTCAACCCATGAGTTTTCTTACTTTTACTCTCCCRATTCTCTCCCCCATCCCACCGGATGTGTTAATGTGTACCTCCAATGGTCTAAAAGTCATTCTAAAAAGCCCAACAGGGGAAGATAACTATCTGAAAGTTATCCATATCTTTTCATGTTCTCCTCTATTTCCTTTTTGCTGTTATAGGCAAAGATTCTCCTTTGTTGATGAATCCTTTCTTCTATTTTTTGAAATCTCACTATTCCTCCTATTACAGTAAATTTTTTTCTCTCATTTCTAAGGGTTTTTGCCTTTCTGTTGTCGATTCTCTCTCTTTCTGCTCTCCCTCCTCACTTGCTCCATTTCAAGGCTAATCTGCCAAAGATTTGCAAAGTCTTCACTGGATTAATTTCAMTTACTGATAACAAGCCTCACCAAATTCCAATCTCATTAATGACAGGGCTTCAGTAATCTCACCTACAATGCTCTATCAGGTAGCTGCTTAGCGTTACTGCAGTGGGGTTTCAGAAATGGAGCATCTTGCCTTTTTTGGAGCATCGTGTCTATTCTGTAAAGCCTTATGGCATCTTCAGACCAACTAATACAGTTACACCCACAATGCATATTCAGTGAGGCCCCTCAGCCATAAGACTCATCCCATGAGTCTTCATAAGCCTCTATAAAGATTATTTATTGCTCTTGCTGTCCCCTCTGTTTTTGTAACATGTAACAACGTAGCATGCAACTTAGTACAGGGACTGCTGCTTAAGTCATTGTTGTCAAGCACCTGACAGCATATGCAAATCATAGGAAACTGAATGGACAGATGAAGATTTTTCAACTGTCATCTTTTCTGACCAGACCTTTAGGCTCTGGCAGTCATACAGAGCAAGAAGACAAGCACCAGTCCACAAAATTTTGAATTCCTGCACAAAAGAGGACCTTTCTTSCATCTAGGTTCTGGGGTCAGAGCACATGTCCCTTGGAGTTCAGCTTAGGATCTACATTTGTGTGACTGGTCTTGGTTCACCAAAGGTCACCAGGAGAAGAAATATGGCAGAGATTGGCAGGGCCCATAAAGCTAAGAATTTATCTGGAAGCCATACCTAAAACTACTTAGGCTCCAAGTTGAAAAACAATCTGCAAGAAAATTAAAGAAACAAACCAAAACAAGGTTCTCCAGCCAAACTTCTCAAAGGATCTTCCTAAATTAAGAGTGTTCCTCTTCCTTTGRCTCAAATACTGCACTATAGCAAAACTGGCCTCTTTGTTCTACCAGGTCAGACTCCAGATCAAGATTGGGAGTGGTATGCAAAAATTCCCAGGCAATAAAATCATCAAAATACTGTGGAGTAATCCGTATCCTCATAGACTCCTCCTTCCAAAAACAGTATGCTCCAACACTCTTGAAAGCATGCACACTTTCCTCTGGYCTCTATTTTTCGGTCATGCACCAAAGCTGGGCCAAAGCAGACAAAGACCTTGTCTGATATTTACTTCTGAGCTAAAGACAATGAAAAATTACTCCAGACATCCTTAGACCTTCCAAACTAAGTTTATTCCAGGCCAAAGAGATAGAAAACTTCAAGTTGCCTAAAGGCCAGACAACCTTCCAAGACTATACCCCACCCCTTCACATATATTTTAACATTACTGCTAGCTGCATACACAAACCAAGTGACAATGTGGCAAGCTCATTCCTTGGTGAACCTTCTCCATGAGATGATCCCATGCCACCATCTTCAGCTTTGGCAGATCATGTTTCCACAGATACCTGCAGCACGTTGCCTTTCTACATGAGGTCTTGGTGAGCAAGGCTTCTGCAAGAGCATTTTGCAACATATTCCAGCACAGAAGTGAGATCAGCAGGAAAGCAGTGGACAGATGGTTTATACAGTAATATTCTACAGACTGTCTTTAATGGTGCCAGCAGCAAGTACCCATTTGGCTTGAGACATGGCACGCAACGATTTTTGCAGCGATGCAGTTAGCAGGAGATCTGGCTGTCATTCCTATCCAAGCCAACTCCCCAGAGGGGAACCCTCTGGCTGAGCTTCTTTTTCTGAGTAACCTGTACTGAAATAAAAMAATCATTTCCATAACACCAGACCTTGGAGCAGGCAGTGATGGGGAACTTAGGGGTGAGATGAGGATATTTGCGAGCAGTGCTTAGACCCACACACRTCTTGTACATCTGTCCTCAGGGAGTGAATATGACATCTTGGGACATTCTAGGCTGCTTTGAACTTTGTTTCTGATATAGGTTCACCTATCTGAACCGATCAGAGTATGTTGATGGAAAGAACTAGGCCTGTTTGGGGTACATGCTGCCTATGCCATGACGGGCAAAGGAGGAAGGATAAGAATAAGRGGAAAAACCGTGAAAAGAAGAGGCAGCTTAAGAAATTTTTCTTTTTAGCCAGATAAGAACCACTGACAGATGACAGAAGAGGGATCAGAGCCAAGCAAACATCAGGYATGACTAAGCTGGCAACAGACAAAATGGTGGAAGGAGCACACACAGGCTGACCAAAACCAGGCATACTGGTTTTGGCTGGTTGTCCCAGCCCACCGAACCAACCAGTATGCAGGCTGGGTTGCTTGGCCATACCAGTATTGGTATTCGACCAGGAATAGTGGCAAAATCGGGGCAAATGGAGGGAGAAAGGGAAAGAGCATACTGTCTTTCTAAGCTAAAGGTTGACCCTATCTAGGCTGCTCTTTGTACCTACCAATTTTAAAAGCCAAGAACAATTTAAATAAATCTGTGCAACCATCATTTTCCTTTTAAGATATATATGTCATTGCTTACCAAAGAATGTATCCACTTGTCTTTGGGTAGAAGCAAGCTCTTACATGAACTGTAGCCACTCTACATTACATCTAACTTTAGGCTAATTATACTTTCATTGTCACACAAACTAGTTGTTCCTCTGTAAATGATATAAAACTGTCTTTTATTACCAGTCTTACTTTTATCTTGTATTGTTGCAGGGACGTAGCCYCTGATTTCCATGCTAAGACCTCAGCTAAAAGGGGTAACCTTCACTAATACAATACATTTTCCTACCTCCTCCATTTCTCTGTCTTGAATCCATTGTAAACGATGGTTGGAAGATCCTGGGAGGTTTGCATCCTGAAACACTGTAATGAAATGTCTTTTTGCTTTTCAGGATATTAGGCACTTTTTGTTTCTGTTAGGAGTATTACCTTTTTATTATYAGGTTCCTAGCTATTTCTTCAGTTTTGTTGAGTAACAGCTTCATACACATTATCAGCAAAATTGGTACCAACCACAGCAGTCTGTGCACTAAATGTATGAGATTTTAWTTTTGCTTATTCTCTTTCCTCTATATTTGATACAAGTATTTTCTTAATATTTATATTATCTTACTCCTCAGTATTTTAATAGTTTAGTTGTTTTGTATTATAACTGACTTGGTCAGGCTTCTTCCATTTTCTTCCAGTTTTATTATTTTACCCTGTCAGATGTGACACTCTACCAAAAGACTCAATGAACCACTGTTTTGCTTTCACACATACACCACCAGTCTTTGGTTCCATTCTTGTTAGCTCTTTTATGTCAAATATTGGATKTAGGTGTCAAGGTGTTGGCAGCGAGGAGATGCAGGGGGRTCTCTGTGAGGAGAGGCCGGGGCTGCCCCGTGCCAGACACAGCCRGTTYCAGCCAGCTCCAACCAACCCACTGCAGGGCATGGCTGAGCCTCGCAGCCACGGTGGTGGCACCYCAGGGAAAACAAATTTAATAAAGGGCAAAAACCRCTGCATAGGCAGTGAGGAAAAAAGTGTGAGAAACAGCCCTGCGAGCACCAAGGTCAGCGAAGGAGRAGGGGAGGAGGTGCTCCAAGCACTGGAGCAGAGATTCTCCTGCTCCTCGTGGAGAGGACCATGCCAGAGCATATATTTCCCTGCAGCCTGTGGAAGACCCCACRCTGGAGCAGGTGGATATTTCCCGAAGGAACTGCAGCCTGTGGAGAGCCCACACTGSAGCAGGTTTATCCTGAAGGACTGYAGCCCATGGAAGGACCTGTGCTGGAGCAGGGGAAAAGTGTGAGGAGGAAGGAGCAGCGGGCAGGAGCTGTAACGGACCGACCACAACTACCATTGCCCATCCCACTGCACTGCTCAGGGGGGAGGAGGGGGACGAGGTAGAGGAGCTGGGTATGAAGGAGTGAAGTTGAGCCTAGGAAAAACAGGGGCTGGGGGCAAGCTGTTTTAGTTTTTGTCTTTTTCTCACCATTCTACACTATTTTAACTGGCAATAAATGACATTAATTTTCTCCAAGTCAAGTCTGTTTTGCCCATTGACAGTAATTGGTAAGTGATCTCCCTGTCTTTATCTTGACCCATGAACTTTTCAGTCTTATTTTCTTTCCCTGTCCTGTTGAGRAGAGGGTGTGAGAGAGCAACTGGTTGAGGGTCTCGCAACCAGCCAGGGTCCACCCACCACAAATACCTTGATCGCTTAACAGCTGCCAGCTTTGATTRTACATAGGTAAGAGGAAACAGAGAGTCTATAAAGTTTGGCAGTCATAACACTAACTCTGTCAGGAAATGAGAAAGGATCTTTTTCAAATAATTGCATATCCTAAAACTCATTTCAGATGTGCCATCGCAGATAAGATCACACACAGAGTTTCTGGGATGATGACAACAGATGTTCCTGAAGCATTTTGGAACTGTAGAGCCTACTCCCTGGCAGTCCTCCTGCACTGCCTTTCTGGGACTCCAAGAAACACTGGGTTTTTTTACGCATATCAAGTAAAGTATTTGCATCAAGTAAAGTATTTGCATCAAAACTGATTCCTCTTTGGACTAAACAACAAGGAATATTCCCAAGGTGCAGCACAAAGCTTTTGGTTTGGTTTGGGATGGGACATGCACAGTCCCGTCTTGGGGAAGATGTTTGGGGGAGGATACACTGATACAAAATAACACCAGTTCAGATGGAGCAGGGAAGAAAACTGTGCGTGAGAGTCGCAACTTTCTCCGTTCTACATGGTCTTTCGCTTGTTGCTCTGAACCTGCCCTATGGCTGGATACAGAAGGAGAGACATGATAAATCTTCTCTGGCAATACATCTTGCCTGCTTCTCCTAAAGTGATGTTATCTCYTTCCTAGTGCAGGACTGTGGCTAGGAACCCAAATATAGTCCTTTGCACCATACTAAGACCAGGAATATTCTGCCACAGGCAGATCAGTGCCTTACTTCTTGCATCTTCTTGTTTCCTCAAGGAAAGTATGTATAAATAGAAATAATAGCAATGGTTTTTTTGAGCCCTAAAGAAACGTTGCTTGTAAAAGGAGTGCCAGGCATTAGGCTCTACTGTCAATTTCTCCTAAGGGTAGACATCGTGACTGCACTACAAGTAGGATTAAATGAAGCAATTATTTAGTTAACTATATTATATCAATAATATTGGTTTACAGAACTCATGAAACACTATCAGAGCTACAGATACAGTAATTACTACTTTTATAAAGTAAATTATACTGTGTGTGGAAATGTCTACACACAAAAACATTTTGCCTCATGTATCTTTAGTATATATAAAATGTTTTGTTTCCCCTCATTGCTATTACAGTAGAGTTGTCAAGGAGACTGGAAAGTTGTATGCTGTCATTGYGGAACGGCCTACAAAGAGAAAACCACTGCTGAATTACATTAAAAACAAAAGCAGAGATCCAACAGGTCCTGGAAAGGATGAAGAGGTGCTGGGAAACCAACCACATTTGAAGCTATCATGACTAAAACACACTACTGTTGACGCCAGATACTTGTGTACAGGCATTCCTTCAAGCTAGCTTTAGGAGATTGTAAAAAATAACTAGATCCTATCCCCTGAGAAARGCAAAAATAAGGAAGAATCAGTAGGTGAAAATAAGGCACAAGTGAAATATTTGAGCAGAGAATTCTTCATTCCCAAATACTAGCTAGGGTACAGCTGAGAATGACTGAGAAAACAAAACCTCTGAAAAGACATGAAGAGGATAAAACACAAAGTCAAGTCCATACACAGCAGAAAGAAAAAAAATGAAGGTTAAGTCCAAAAAATACCAGCAACGATTTGCAATAAAAAATTCCTGAAGCAAAAGCTTCAATTGAGCAAGAAAAAAGTATGAGCTAATGATACAAAAGATTGCAAAATTTCATAGCCTTCATTGACCTTAAAGMCCACAAAAACAGACTGCAGAAGAATTGAAAAATGGAACAAAGAGTTCCCATGACAGCTGTACAGAACTAGAAGTTTGTTAAGAAACTAGTGATACTTTGAGCTGTTTTGCACTTCATCAGCGCTTACTCCTGACAGCAGCAGGTATTAGTTTATTTGGTGTGTGTTAATTCTGGGAGATGAGAGAGCTGATATGCTGTAAGACTTGACCCTTACTCAGAAGAACAGGACTGAAATGAAGAAAGCATTCACTGTAAAATAGGAGTTTTCAAAAAACTTGTAAGGATGGAAGYTTTTATTTCATTATTTTATTCTAAATTTAGAAAGCTCAAAAAGAAGTCTTCAGCAATGTTATAATTTGGACCCAGGAAAATGTGGAAAATACATAGGTGATGTATTCCTCCATCATTCTGGGAAGTTTTATGCACTCTAAGAAACGGAGTGGTTACATACTGTTGTAAGAACTTCAAATACCAAGACAATCTTTAAAGCAGGTAAAWGTAATGTATGACAAAATAGAATCAAATCAAGAGAAAACAATTTTCCTTTTGAAAAAATTAGCCGGCACAATTACAGAAGCACTGTAATAATTTCTGAGAAGAATGAAAATCTGGTGGTAGAAAGTCATAAAAGGAAAACATCTATATTAGTCACTGTTACAGAGTTGGAGATGACTGAATGTGCCATGCTGAGAAAAGCATGTGCATAAGCAGATACTTCTGTAGTGCCAGTAGTCAGACATCTTCCACAGTTCTGCTTTCCACAAAGGTGCAGYGTACCAGAGATTTTAAGACTTTCTTTTCATTAGTAGAGTCATGGAGAAATTGAAAAGAATGAGTAAGTTAGATAAATCATTCACGTACTGTGGATCAAAGTTGGGAATCAGAGTAAGTGAGAAACAGTTCAACCTCAACATGCAATTCATACAATCATAGAATCATTAAGGTTGGAAAAGACCTGTAAGATCATCAAGTCCAACTGTCAACCCAACACCACCATGCCAACTAAACCATATCCCGAAGCGCCACATCTACACGTTTTTTGAATGCCTCCAGGGATGGTGACTCCACCACTTCCCTGGGCAGCCTGTTCCAATGCTTGACAACACTTTCGGTGAAGAAATTTTTCCTAATATCCAATCTAAACCTCCCCTGGCRCAACTTGAGGCCATTTCCTCTCGTCCTATCRCTTGTTACTTGGGAGAAGAGACCAACACCCRCCTYTCTACAGCCTCCTTTCAGGKAGTTGTAGAGAGCGATAAGGTCTCCCCTCAGCCTCCTCTTCTCCAGGCTAAACAACCCCAGCTCCCTCAGCCGCTCCTCATAAGACCTGTGCTCCAGACCCTTCACCAGCCTYGTCGCCCTTCTCTGGACACGCTCCAGCACCTCAATGTCCTTCTTGTAGTGAGGGGCCCAAAACTGAACACAGGATTCGAGGTGCGGCCTCACCAGTGCCGAGTACAGGGGCACGATCACCTCCCTGCTCCTGCTGGCCACACTATTCCTGACACAGGCCAGGATGCCGTTGGCCTTCTTGGCCACCTGGCTCTTGTTCACTGCCGGCTCATGTTCAGCCGGCTGTCGACCAGCACCCGCAAGTCCTTTTCCGCCGGGCAGCTTTCCAGCCACTCTTCCCCAAGCCTGTAGCGTTGCCTGGGGTTGTTGTGACCCAAGTGCAGGACCCGGCACTTGGTCATGTTGAACCTCATGCAATTGGCCTCGGCCCATCAATCCAGCCTGTCCAGATCCCTCTGCAGAGCCTTCCTACCCTCAGGCAGATCAACACTCCCGCCCAGCTTGGTGTCGTCTGCATTTCTGAGTCTTAGACACAATTTCTAAAATGTCTAGAAGAAAGACGCCTTGCAACTTGCACTTTCTTTATAGTAGGAACTATTTCCATTTGGGTCCGAGCACAGAGGGGGTAGCAGTTGCTCCTAGATTGCTACTTCTCCTCCTGCATGCTGCTTTCCTTCACTGCTGTGGAACTGCTGGCWCTGAGACACATCTAGGAAATGAGGCTGGGCAAGGAAAGGGCTAAGAAAGGAAAGATGAAGTTATGGCTCTGTCACAACTGAGTTCCAATTTGCCAATTCTTTGACATTCCAAATCCCATAAATTTTGACAAGTTTCAGTTATTTATTCATTAGTTAGTGGGGTGTTCAAACACTGGAATCTGCATGCTTGGGAAGGGGGCTTACGATGCAGATTTCTCATTTTTGGAGTTTAGTGGACTTATATCAAGATTTTCCTTCCCTTCCCAACACCAGATGACCTTCCAAAATGTATGATTCTGCAGGCTGAGAAAATTAATCTCACTGTAGTTGGAGTAAATGGAGACATGCTGGGCTCATTGACTATTTTTCTCTTCCAGATCTGTTTCCAAACATTTTGAAGGAAAAGAGAGAAACTGCTTGCTTATTAGAGAGTAGAAAACCAAACAGTATCATAAGCCCCAAAAATCTCTGGCAAAGGACTACATGACAGAGAAACTACAAGTGAAAAAGTTTTGAGTTATTCTTCATTCTTAGCTGAAAAGATGTTTCAGTGTGGTCTGAGGTAGTGACAATGCATGAGACAATAGAAACGGCTGAGACAAGACTTGCTAGAGARAATGTTTCTAAAACTCCCCATATTCTAATGTTCTTTCTCAGCTCTGGACAAGGCCAGGTCCACTGAAACTTAGACAGTGCATATGATTTATAAAGCAATTTTCCCTGTAACTTCTAGAATCAGTTATGCCTCAGTACTGACAATTATCTCAAACAAAAAATTTCATCTTTCCTTTGCATTATTTGTCTATTCAGGCCTTAATTTCTCACTAATATTGCATACTATTTAAGCAAGCTGGATGATCTCTCCTGTACAAAAAGACAATAGTCCCTATGATAAAGTAGGTATTGCAACCATCTTTTTGACATGTATCTCTACTAGATGCTTCTGAACAGATCATAATGAGAAAAGCACTATCACTCCAAAATATAATGCTCTACAGATCTTTCAGTACATTTTGATACAAAAGTAGGCAACAAAATCACAAATTGTAACAAGCTTTCAAAAAAAGAACCACCAAAAACAAACCAAAAGCCAACTTTGTAAGTCAAAGTAGCCATACAGGACAAGGTGATAGGATTTCTTGCATCATATGCAAAGTCTAATAATGTTACATTCAAATCTGTTTCTCCTTCAATTCTTTAAACTACTAAGCCTCTTCACCTCAGTCTTTCTCTGCAACAGAAGCACTGTTAGAAAAAAAATTCTTGCAGTCATTTGATGGGCCTCACTGACTGACAAAGTTGTTTTTTCTGAGGATGAGAGTTATGTTCTCCAGAATGAATTGATCTCAAGAAGCATGACAAAACTCTTTGTGGGGTTGAAATCTTGGCAAGTCCATGAACAGATTAGAATGAATTGTTGCAATATGTTTTTTATGCTCCACATTTTTTTCACCTATGCAATACCATTTATTATATTATTTACCAAGCAACGTCATGACCTTAGAAGGACAAACTCAGTCCATGATGAAAGTCTAGAATACAACTTGTAGGTGTTTTCCAAAGGGGGAAAAGACAACACAGGTATTCTGAACTCTTCAGGTTACCTTGGCCATAGTGTTAGCAATGTATATGGAGGCCCTCTTCAACCATGTTCTGAAAAACTAAGAGAACTGGAATTTCAGCTGGTTCTTTTTTTTTCTTTTTTTTGTACTCTCACAAAATGAGCTGTAATCTGGCTTTACAGTGACTTAAGTAAGGTAATACATAGCTTAACATTCCAAAGTTGAAGCATTTCAGGTTTTTAAAAAATTAACCAGTTCAATCTCCTATTAGTTTTCACCGTAAAGCCTTGAAATCTTAATGACAACTGAGTTAAATCCACATTATGAGAATCCATGGAGATTTCATTAGAAATAGGTACAAGTAAGTGAAAAAAATGAGGAGGGATTTTGAAAGAAAGTCAAGTTACGTTGGTAGACTTTGTCTGCAATTTTAGAAACTGGATCAGAGTTGCATGAAGAGGGAAGAACTCTCCTTCAGGCTTGTTTGTGCAGATGACACACAAATCTGACACACTCAAAATTCTATTTATAAACCCTCCATCTAAACTGAGGACTTGAATATAGCAGCAGAGCAATCACTTTTACTGGGCTTTCCTTGCCAATAAGTTTGACACAAATAGGCTTGCACAGAAGGTAAATCCTCTCCTTCCAAGCTTTATAGAGAATAGTAACATCTTCAAACTAATCCCACACTCTGAAATGATATAATCTATCTCAGAATGAAAAACAATGTTATGAGCACTATCACCTCTTACATTGTTCATGGTAAGGCTAAAGTTGTTCCTGAAGTTTTACATACATTCATTTTCCTATTTTCTTTAATCTTTGAAAGTACCTTTGAAAGAAGCATCAACAGGCCCTATGAACCTATAAAGCCCTGAACAACCTGGTCTCATAGTTGATCTTACTGCGAGCAGGAAGTTGGTCTAGAAAATTCCAGAGGGGCCTTCCAACATGAACATTGTAATGATTCTATAATACTAAAATGTGAAAATGATGTGAAGATGGTGTGAAAATGATGTGAAGATTAAAAAATATAATCAAATAAGAACATATCCGTGGCCCAAAATAAAACTGTTCTCTCAAAAATACCTCTCAGTACAATTCTAAAGGAAAGTCTTCTACCATAAGCCCATGCTCATGAAGTACACTTAGAGTTAATAACATTCCCTTTAAATTCTAATCTAAGCTACATTTTTCCTGCAAGAAATCAATAGTACTGGAAGAGACATCATAGTTTGTTATTATCTTATGTCATATTCCAGAGAGGGTTCAAATTACTTTACTGGGAAAAGTCGCCTAGCTTCAACTTTGGCAGTGCTATAGCATCTGTTAAAGGCACCACCTGCTGTGGCAAACATCACCATTATCCCCACCAGCCTCTTACTCTAATACAGAGAAATTAATCTGGAGACACACAGGATCCCCTCTACCTGTGTAATACATGCAAGGACAACTTCCTCCATTACATACCAAGAAGTATAGGATGAGATTGAATGGAAAGGATACAGCCTTCTTAGACTAGCACACTGCTTACAAGGATCGAGTTATACTCGTAAGATTGATAGAAATAGAAGCAGTAATAAATGAATATCTGTGCTCAACCGTCATCAAAACAGTACACAGCAAACTAGCTTTTTAGAAKAAGAAACTACTATGGTAACCATGCAGCATCTCCAAGTACTTGAGGTGACAAGGCCCATCTGTATTATGTTGTCATTACCTTTCACAACATATGGAAGAAAAATTTAGGAAAATCTATGTATACTCCTGCATAGGTAATACAAAGAAGATAGGAGAGGCTGCTTGTTTACTAAAAGGTTCTAGAGAGGTAGCTTGTTGCACAGCATCTAGCCTACCTCAACAACTCAGTACTGAAGCTTGTTAGTAAGCAGCCTGTATTTTCCACACACTTTTCAYTGAAGAGAGGCATCATTCCATTCTGTTCTCATGAAAAAGGTCTGTTGTGGCCATTAAAAAAAAAAAAAAGACTATCCAAAAGACTTTTGGAAGAATTGGGAAGTGAAACTTGGTGGAAGGCTTCCATTTCATAAAAAACTTTCAGATTTATTCCCATACAGAATAGAAACATCCTAACATCTGGAGGAAAGAAAATTCCAAATGCACACAAAATGAAAATGTTTTGTTCTCAAGACCTCAAAGGTGTTATCTACTCAATATAGTATATATATGCATTTTAAAATTTAGGAATCAAAAAACCCTCTAATATGTCAACATCACCAAAACAAAGTGAGAAAGAGAAAATAATTGATACTWCCCACCTGAAGAACTCATGAAAATGAACATATTAATTCTGATTTTGATTAAACCACATTTTCCAGCAGTAATTTTTCAGCCAAAACTACTGAGCAGAGCTGAGCAAAGTCTTACAAAGGCAGGACAAACAAACATTCCAAAATTGAGAACTGGACAAAAGATTTACCAGCAGACTGTCTGAATCCTGATTACCAYTTGAATCCTTGTTTTTATCTATCTCCTTTGACAATAAAATTATGAGTTTGCCCACAGCAGTTCCTCTTGCTGGAATTTCACAGAGGAAAAAGCAGAGAAATAATATTTTGTTTCTGTTGAGGCTTTTACTTGCAGGAAGCATAGATTTATCCCAGTCAGATTTTTATGTAAGTCTCCCTCCATTTCATACCCATGACACAGGCACCTGTATTAGCCTGTCAGAGAACTGTCATTTAACAGACACTCATTACCTTTCCTATCACTTCATAAGGTTTTGACAAGCCTGATTTAACTTATTAGCCCTGCGTTGAGCAGGAGGCTTGGTATAGAGACCTCCAGTCCCTTCTCATCTAAATGATTCTACAGTTCAATCAAGAGAAGTTCYCCATAGAGTCTTAGGGCCAATATACTCCATTAGTCTCTTCATAGCCTGTTTGGAGGAGATGGAGATCAAGCTACCCTCATAAAAATAGCAAAATCTGAATTTGTGACATTGTCTGTATTTCATGGAACCTTATAGTTAAACAGATTGCCAAATAACTTTTTCTTTTATATAAAACATAATTACATGGTCTTTATCATAAATCTGAATTCCTAATGCCCTGTAACAAAACAGTTAATACTGCACACACATTCATTAAAATAAAAGGTTTTCAAAAGATTTGTTAATATTCGTAAAAACAAATGATTGTTAAAAATGAATCTTAAGACAGCTACGAAAATGATCACAGACCAAATGCAAAGAAGTCTGCACTTACAGTTCTATTGCCTTGTTCCACATGATAACATATCCAGAAAGGATAAAGGACTCAATATTTACAATGTGTGTATTTCCTCTCTCTGTTCCAACATATAGCCATTTACTCTGGAAAGGCAGATGGCAGTAAGTAATCCTGGAAAGGAAAAACAAAAAAAGTGACTGAATATTGTATCATCAACAATGTTTTTTAAYACTTTTGCAGATGAAATAATTGTTCTTTCCATCTTATAACTTGAGAAAAGCCTGCCCAGCAGACGCAGCATTCTGAAGAATGTGCAGGTTTTGGGGGTCCTCTCCAGAAAAATCATAAAAGGGAACATGAAACAAAACAGGGCCATCCTGCCTGCCTGTATTAAGGGTAGGAAAAAGAGAGCCATATCACCTGAGCAGTGAACTAAGTCGTGTTATCTCTATGAGTATGTAAATTGCACTATGATAGTATCCAAGACCCTCAGGTTAGGCTTCTTATTTCCTTTCTTAGAATAAGCAATTTTTCCAGTTCAACAAACAGAAGTAAATGGACATCAGCAGGATTAATGTTTTGTACACAGAAGTGTAACACCATCATTCACACAAGAAAACATTCACTTTATTGGCTATCTGGGAGCATAGGGMACTAGATAAGAGCATTAGCAAGTGCAGTTAAGTATTCTATCATAAGACAAACTGAACCCTACACTCATCATTCTTACAGGGTGATGAACCAGTGCTGTATTAGCTTGGAAAGATGTCATGACAGTTYCTCATGATAATATATAAAAGTTTTCACAGACGATGAATGAGTAGATTCAGGTTTCTTTGATATTGTAGTAATTATGTAGATATTACATACATTCAAACAAAACTAAATCTGTAAGAAATAAAAAACCATTTGCTACCAAAATATAATGGAATGCATGCTACCTACAGAGACTGAAACTTAATCTGATCCTATGGTATAGCCTCAGAAATTTTTACAAAAAGCAGGTATTTTGCTTGGTGTGCCATACGTTATCATATTTATCATTCAGGTCCACGAGCAGGCTATTTCTAGCTTTTATGTACAAACTTGATTTAACAGCTATGCAATAATTTTTATCCTTAACACCTTCCTCCCCCACAAATATATAAACAGTATTTCAGAACATACATATTTCAATTTTTTTATTCTTATGATACAGCAATCTTTCTGAATTAATTATAAAGGAGTGAGAGGCATTCTAGCTACCGTCCAGTAATTTGGCCCTCTCAGTCATGTAAAGTCCTCTGACTAGAACATTTGCCACCCTTTGAATTAAAGGAATTGTGTAATATTTATACAAATTTCACATACTTTCTGTAATGGTTCCCTGTAAGATRCTCACAACAAACAAAAAGATTCCAAACAGATTCTACACAGTACTTGGATAGTTCTGCAGTTTTCCACGTATCTAATCATGTGTCAGAACATTAACGYTGAACGCATTCAAATGAGCAAAAATATTTTTTGGCCTTATTTATCACACCGGATTGAACACAGTTGAAATATGCAGTCTTTACATTCTAATTTATGGGGAAAACTATCACTGAATCATGAATCCAGAATAAGGCTTACCCTTCACAGAAATCCTGTTTTGTTGATTCAAGTGAGACTKAAGTATGATATAGGCTTTGTGCTATCCATCTGTACAAGGTTAAATTTCACCATTAGTTGTGTAATTTTGGCAATAATTTTACCGCCTTTAGTGGAAAGAGTACCAAGTTTTTCAAGAGAATTGCTTTGAGAATGGGAATTACAGTTTAGCATGCATAACTGAAAATGCCTTCCAGCAGCAACTTAGTACTTATATTGTGGGTGCAGTCAGATCGATAAATATCTGGCAGAAAAAATTGCAGGAGGTGTATGCCACCTACATATTCCATGCTGKAGTTAAAGCTGTTAGCTTTACTGTTCTGTTCATAACAGATGCAAAGAACAATTTGCCCTTTTCACTTTGTAGTTTTACAAAAGTGAAGCTGGTTTTCATATTTTTCCTGATCCTTCTCCTTAAACTAAACAACTCCACTTCTTTTGCTTTCTCTTCAGACGCACCATTTGTTACACTTCTGGTTAGATTCATATTTAGCCCAAATTATTTTTATTTCTTGCATTTCTGTAGTAGCTCTACTTTCTTGCACTCCAAAACACATGCATGCTCTGTTAGGTCCCAGCCCATGCATAAACCTCCCTAGACCCTGGTTGATAAATCCTCTTAACCACTTCACACTGATGTTCATTCAGCACTTTTTTGTAGTAAACTGTTAAATTAYAGGAAGAGGAAATACTTGTGACTTTGAAAGGGTAACTGTCTGGTGACTGACAAGTAACTCATGAGTTACAAAGTGAACCCTAGTTGACTTGAATGCTGCTACTCCAAATTCTTGCAGTTGTGTCATCAGACTAAGCAGGTTCAAGTCCACCTAGGACCACATTGATTTTCAGTACTCTCATAAATCCATTCACAAGCCAGTACGGTGTACTGCGGAAAACTTGGTCTCCAAAGCGCAAGATTGAATCCAATACTCTGGTTGTGAAAAAATTCTCAAAATCACCTCAGACACAATATGATGCTGCTTTGGTCTGCTTTTTTTCCTTTCTGAAATTTGCTTCTAGGTTATGATCTCTAGCGTGTACTGCCACAACAATCACCAGACTAAATGGGTGTCTAATTTCCCAGCTACTGCATGTCCTCCATTTGCCTGCCTTGGGTTTAAAATTTCAACAAATAATGTTTCAAGAGCAAAGTCCTACAGTAAGAGAAAAATCAGACTAAAGTACTGACCACTGGCCATCAGTTACTAGACTTATTTTCCTGCTGGCCTACCTGAAATCCCAGGCACCAGTAGCTAATAAGTCTGGATATATAGTATGAAGGACCAGAAGAGAAATAGATGTTGCTAATGAATGAAGAAAATGACCACAAATTTTACTGTTTTTTTAAGCTCAACTATTTCCTTTTAAATAACTTCATTTTGTTTTGATGGATTTATGGGACAGACAGACAAGAAAGTATTCTGCATGTTCTTTCTCTCATAATGAAAACTACCCTATGCATCTTCACTGTTTACCCAAACTGTTATTACACATTATCAAATACCAYCTTTTACAATATGTGAGCTTATAAGAAAATGCTATTCCCTTAAAGACAAGCCAGATATGTAACAAATCTATTAGAGCATAGGGATTACTAGGCATTTTAATACCATACATAGTTAGGCTTCCCCAAACAAAGCCATATGATTTTCATATTCTCAGAAAAGTATGCACTGCTCTGAAGTAGTTTTCTTTCACTTTATGTAAATTAAATGCAAACTGCTTTATGTATTATGGACTTTTCACTTTTACAGAAAATATTAACTTGACTTTGAGGCTTGAAAGCTTTGAAGCAAGACTCAGATTTTTAATGAACATCTTCCATTTCAGTAAGTACTGAAATTACATCATGATTTCTTCAAGAGAAAACAATGAATTCTCATTTCAATGAAGTCTCATCTCGGTTTTCATTGTGGATGAAAGGTATCCCTCTGTTAGTCATGTATCCCACAAGCAAATGAAGACGTCCTTTGATGCCTTTACAAAAAMCAGTCAATTAGCCAGAAAGAAAGGCTTTTTTTCTTCTTAAGAAGGTAGGGGTTGTAGTGATTTATGCCACTATGAAGTGTTTCTGCCAAAATTTAATCAGATTGTCAATCTGATTGAGATAACATGGAACCCAATTAAATGGAGACCTGAGAATTTGCTCAACGTTGATCATTTACAGAAAGTCAGATGGAAATGTGGATATTATACATTCTTAGCAGCAAACCACAATATGAAATCTCATTGACCACTATAAGAAATAGGAAAAACCATGGACTGATACCAAAAGAGGTGTTCCTATGCTGCCAAAATGGTCTGGAATCAGTTTTCCAATGTATTCAAAACACAAAACAGGACATAAAATGTAATTTTTAAAAAAAAATCAATAGGTGCCAAATAAAACACCTAAATCAGAATTTATTAAGCAAAAATTCTTTAGCAGAAGTCCTGAAAACATTTCTAAAATTATGTAACCAATATAAGAGAGATAATGGAGTAACTTAAAGAGGCATTGTCAAAAAACTGAACCTCATTTTATAAAGGAATATATTCTGACTAGTGAATCTTGAAAAGGTATATTTTTCAGAAAATCACAACACTCTACAGTCTAACAACTCTGACCAAACAAAATCATTGCGTATGAGTGGACTACTGCAACTTTAGCTTGCTACATTCTCTGAAATAATAGTAAAAACACTCAGAGGGCTTAAAATCATCTTTATTACACCAATCATATTGTTCTAAGAGAAATAAAAGATAATTTTGAGAACATTTCCTTCTGCATCTGCTTTGTTATTTTTGTTCTTCTATTTTTAGTATGAAAAATTTTCCTGGAACACTATTCCTGGTGGAGAGTGGGGAGAGCTGCAGAAGGGGGGGAGAATAAATTGCATTTTTGTCAAAATGATGAACAGTTTTTCCAATTTAATTATTTAATTGCTCATTCCTTGACATCAAAACAGCAAATAAATTTATATTTTCCCTTCCCCCCTCCCTTAACCTTTTGGTATTTTTGAACAAAAGCAATATGAAGAGTCCTCACTGACATACAAAGAAGACCAGAGTCATCTAGTGCCTCTCCTCCAGTGGTTGAAAGCAGGCTGGCCTTTCTGAGGGAGCTTCTGGCTAGCCAGTATTCTCAGAAAGTTGCTTTTCTGTCAGTTCACAAGGGAGTGTTATGGCTGAGTTTATTGCTTTAAGTCACGAAATGCACACTAGAACATCTGGACAGATATTCAAGCAAAGTAATTTGTAGCTAACCTGAAGTGCCGRAACAGAAGCACAGGCTAAAGCTATAGATGATTAAGAAAAGGAGTTGTCTCTAGTAGATCACGCAAAAGATGTAAATGATGAGCTATTTGGCCTCTGGAGGTATTYAGTCTTCTCCCTGGACTATATATAAATCTGGAGCTCATCAGCTATGTAAGACACGTAAAAGACATGCACAACAGCATCAATCCATGCAGTCTGCCATTYACACCATGTGATGTGTTTCCAGCAGACGGTTGTGCAGTTCCCCAGACAGATGTGAGCTGGATCCGTGCATAGTAACGGCAACAGTGACCCCCCTGCAACATGGGCTGTTTGAGTGGTTATAYACCAGGAAGCCCTAGGAAGGCAGAAATCCAAGATGAACTCTTTTAAGTTAAASTTTAAGTTTAACTTAAACTTTTAGTTTAATTTACTTGAAGTGTATGCACAGTCTCTAGGGCTGACATAAGAGTACAGGAAATACTTTGAATTGCTAACTGGCATGACTAGGAGTAAAATGAAATATATAGCAGTTCAATACATCTGGACAGTTTTTCCATTCAGGATCTTGGTGATACCATATCACAACATGAAAGTTTCTCCTATTCAAACTAGATTCTCCAATACCACAYGAGATAATTTCAAAAATTTATAGTAGGCCCACACACGCAGATCCTAGCAGACAGTGAATGAATGAAACAAGCCTTTGAGACTGATTCTTGGGGTCCACCTGTTTCTTAAAAGTGTGATTTAGTTTTAATTTAAATTAAGAAAAATCTTCTGTTTCACATAYATTTTCTGCTAGCATCATCAGTCAACACTTATTTTGAATTAAAATCCATTGATCCTTCTTATTTATGTTTTAATTACTTATATAGAAGAAAGTGAAGTAGAGCTGAAAACACATTGTACATAAATTGCATTGGATCCTGGTGACAGCATAACAAAGTCATTGGAGTATCAAACCCCACTGTTATTTAGGGATATCTGAACACAAGAGGAATATTAAGGTAAATTATATTCTTAAAATACTGCATGAACATTTCCATCTCTGGATTTTTTCCAGTTGAGTGTTATACAGACTGCTCAAACATTCTTTGTTGTTTTAAGACTATAGTGCATACACTACAACTGAAGTTTATGACAGGACTGGATAGGTGAAGAATATAWAATGAAGAGTGTAATAATTAGAACTTAGTTCTGGTTTTCCATCAAATTAGTCAGGAGCTGAATGTGACTATTCTGTTTATAACTACTCTGTGAATCATCTCTAGCAATAAATTCTTATTAATGAAATTCACAAACTATTTACAATTACTGTGAAACAAGTCATCATCTAGCTCACATGCKAGTGTGCCTATTTCCTGACTGAACTATCAATACTTGCAAACAGTAGGACCACTTGAAGACATTACTTAAGCTTAGTCCTCTTAAAGTAGTCTGTAGCAATCAACGTTTTAAAGAAAAAGACAATAACATGAATTGCTTTACATGAGGCAATTCAATACATGTTCCTTACAAAGGAACATGAATGAAGTACGGAGTCAATGCAGGGGTAACAGTTACYTCCTAGTGCTATACATCTCTTTGTCAACGTCCCTTTCAAGTTCAGTATCTCAGATTATTCAGCTTACCCAATCAGTTCACRAACCAGTTTTATTCATCTTTTTTTTATATCACTTTAGCTACAAGTATTCATTACGGTCATTATTTGTACAATAGCGATAATTTAATCTGTGGATTTTAATATAAGAAATTAATATAAGAAAACATTTGGGGCTCCTCTCTTCTGCTTAACACAGGCCATAGGATTTCTTCAAATTAAGTACCGCTTGAACTAGAACAATTTACTAAAAAGATACCTGTCTTGATTTAAAGCATTTCAATGATGGAAGATTCCCTACGAATGCTGAGGTACAACAAATCAAAATTCCATCTCTAAACTATAATTTCAATATAAATATATCCGAAACAAAGTATTCTTCTAGCTATTTGTGAACGCGCCATATATAATTAACAGACACACACCCCTCCTCATTTCTATAAATTCTACTTGGAAAAAATAATGAGAAAACATTTYGGCTTTATAGTTTCATTTTAAGCAAATAGGCTTAAATAGTGCTGCTAGATATCTTACATAGTTATTTGTTTTGACAAGGCAAAAAAGCTTATGCAGCTATTCTCCTGCAAATTATTTAGACATGTCAACTGGCTGGTGATCTACTGCTGCTTTCAACATGTTTAAGATACATATATTTTTCATGATGTCCCTTACCTGAAATATTATACTTAAAAAAGCTACACGAATAAGAAAGAGGAATACAAGAAGCAGAAAAAGTTTGTAAAATTTTAAGAAATGCAGTTGAAAAACTATTTCTTCCTCAAGATGTTTTGGTTTTGTCCCTAGCTGGGTTTCTTTTTTCTTTGGATCTATTGGCACACTCTGAAGCATCCTGATTTTTAGAAATTGGGCCTGATTATTAATCCTTTAAAGTGTTAAAAACTAAAATATAAAGTGCAAAGCAAAGCACTATCAATAGTCTATTCGGTTCCTCGTTTTCCTTCTTTCCTATTGGTCGAGAGTAAAAGCAGGCTGCTTCTTCAAAAGCTAGAAGTTCCTGTGAAAAACTTCTGGACAGGTGAAATAACCCTATAAGCCTAAAGGTAAGCCCATTCTTGAAATGTAAGCTTCCTATTTCAAATGAACTTGCAATCACAATTGTAATTAATAGCTTACAGCATTACATAAATACTTGTTTTAGGACACAAATGCTTATGTTAACTACACAAAATGTTAGTGTAGCAACTATATGAGCATTTATAATGGGTGTTAACATAAATTATTTACAAGCAGTTAACTCAAGAGATCCTAGAACAAATCAGAAAAAGAAAGTTCAAAAACATATTAGATGCATTACATTTTATTAAGTTAGTAAACCTGGAGATGTCCCTTGAATACAGACTGAATTTATGTATTTAGATAAAAGCTTATGAGGTTATCATGAGCACTTTACAAGGACAGTCAAAGTATACAGCATGCAACAGGTCCTTTGATTTTTACCAGTTTTATTTCTTATAACTAACCTTCTTACAACTCCATAAAAGATCATCCTGGCCTGTTCAACATGCCATAATACATACGAAAAGACAGCTGCATGATAACTCCTATAATAGGAGATACACGCATTTAAATTCACACCCTCAGTAACTCAATGGCTATCGGCCTTAGCAGCAGCACTGCATCATGTTAACTGGCATTACTGGAGCTCCAGAACAACTTAAAAATCACTCTTGAAATCCCAGTATGCAAGGGGATGACAACTTTTGTAGCCTGTGCTGCTAATAATTTGTTTAATTTTCAGGATGACAGAAAATTACTTTCCTTCCTCTTGGACAAATGCACAGCAAAGAGACACCCTCTTTTGTCAACTCCCTTGTTCGGTTTTGACTGTAAATACATTGGGATGTCTTGCATACGGGAACAGGATCACTGACAATGACAGTGGCAGACCCCCCCGGCTAGATCTTTAGTATTACACAACAGTAATGCAGTAGATTGAACAGGCGTAACGTGCAGGCTTGGACCCAAGAAAAAAAGACAAGGAAATTACATGGAAACTTGCTTCCTTAAAAAGAAAAAGRTGCTGGAAGAAACTAGCATATTTTCCATTGGCTTCCAATTTGTTTCTGATGGCAACTCAAGGTCATTAGACAACAAAAATGAGAATAGAAGTTCCACAAAATCAGTGAAGTGAGCAAATTAATGAAATAGGGTTGGCAAACAGAATCCTGCTTTCACCTTTAGAGGAAAGACAACATACATGGTTTTTCTCTTGTCTACTGGCTTGTGAAATCACTATGTCTTATTTGTAGTACTTCACTTGTTCTCCAATTTCTTTGAAGGTGAAGTAAAAATGGGGTTGTAATACCAAGCATAGTGACAGTGATGGGCAATACAGACCACAATAATAGCCAATGAGTTTCTTRGCAATAAAAGAAAGCCAAAAAACAAAGCATGGAAGAGGGAGATGATGTTCTCAAAAGAGAGTTTTYGATTTATTTCTTGCATTGATTTTGTAGCACCTGCATTAAAAAAAAACACACCTAAGGGTAGAGTTTCTCTCATCCTTTCACCCAACACTGAAGCTATAAATCAAAAATGCAGYTTTTGCTTCCCAATCTCATGGCTGCAAAAAGTAAATTGGGACTTAGCTCAAAGATGAAAGGTTGAAACTTGTCTTTTGCTAAACAGCTTAACTTTACATAGCTGTTAGAAAAGTAAACTAAAGATATGCTAGTATTTCATCCCCCATTTGCTGCAACATACACAAATCTGTGTTTATATATATCATACATTCTTACTATAATGAGTTTAAAACCTATCTTATATCAATATTGATCAAGCTATTTTGAATGACTCTTTACTACCAGGATAACATTGAAATACTGAAATTGACTTCAATGTAAAAAAAATTGCACTTTTACACGTGTATACTTTTTCTATGTATACACACTTTTTTTCTTAACAGCTTCCATCAATTAAAATCATGTAGACTTATTGGAGACCAGCTGTTCTCCTTTGTTATGCTTCAGTAGACAGGGACTCTGTGATTAACGATCCTTGTTTTTCTGCAATCTGCAGTCTCTCTTCTCTTCCTGCTCATGTACTGTTTAATGAGATAATCTCACCACTGACATTACTAGCTCTATTTCTGATTTACTGGAATAACGCCCAGAGTTTATTGTGACAGAAGGAAAAGTATCCTAAATCATTGCATTGGATTCTACTTGAAGCTGCCATGTGCCTGGGCAGGAACGGGGTGGTGTGGTTTCCAAGAATCAGATGACTTACTGCAACAGAATGGGTGCRTATTCTTCACTGCTTTAAGATTTGACTGGAAATCTAATGTAACAAAGGTCAAAGGATAGATCTGAACAGGACTATGAAAGATGTCTCACAACTCAAATTTGAAAACTTCAAAAAATAAACCCACAGAATTCCTGTAACTGTACTATAACTGTGGCAAGCTGAAAATCCCCACTGATAATGCAGACTGTTTATTCTGTCTGAACTTGTTTAAATTTTAAAAGACATCTTTTTCAGCTCTTGTCTAATATAAGCATGTATGATATGAAGTAGATGATGCATTTTTGTATTACAGTATTAGACTTCTCATTYGTTATGACTAAGGCCGCAAAACACGGTTGTTCAATGTATGGCTGYGTGTATATATTTTAAATTTTGCTATCCAAACCTGGCCTTAGAGCAATTTGGCAACACAGCTGCTATGAGAACACAACATAACATGTTACCCTGTGCTTTCTCAAAAAGCAGAAATTTACGGACAAACATGCTTTATTTTCTACAAAGCATTAGAAACGACAAGCACACTGCTTAGTGTATGAGCTAAAGTTTTGCAGCATATAGCAGCATTATGTGTACTGCTAAGGATTTTTTTCTGAGGAAAGAAAGCAACACACAAGTTACTCAGGCAGACAAACAGAGGTGGCCAGGTGACATAAAAAAATTAAATAATTCAGAATGTGTTTTTCTTCCCTATTGRAGCAAACCCAAAACTTCACAAAGATTTTTTGCAAAATGGAATTTCAAAGAGATACCTGTTTTCTCATAGAAATAACGGAAGCAAGTACAGCCAGAGTGACACAGAGGAAGAGGCAAATTGGAAAAGAGGGTTTGTCAGGACAGAGGGCCCTCTAGTCACTGTACTGTTGTCAAGTCCTCAGATAATTGTGCCAGCTATGCWTTTTTCTCCAGCAATTCTATGGGTCATGATGATTTCACATATGYGTGTATCTGTATGCACATGTACACACACAAACACATATGCATTCATACATGTGCATATACATAGAGCAAATTTATAAAGTTATTTCATTGTTATAAGTAGATTTCACTTTTCAAACATTTTAACTATGCTGTATTTACAGCCACAACATTCAGCCTACTACCAGCTAGAAACAGTGATTTTGCTGTTTCAGAGTTGAGAAAATTCTTGTTTAGAAACCTTCACTTGATATGCTTTCCAGAGTCYCAGATCAAATCCCAAGACTCTTACGTATTTGCCAAAATAATTTTTGTAAAAAGCTTTAAATAAAGTAATAAGTCAAATGAACAGCTCAGAGGTGGATTGGGGGAAGTAGAGGCTATCTGGGACAGTTTTAGCAATAGGGGGAAAGTAGAAGTGATTGATTATAAGCATCTTTCATAATTCATATATAGCATAACAGACATTTTCTGTTAACCTGCTTTTAATGCACCAATGTGAGGAAAATGTGAATTAATTTGCAATTGATTGATAACCATGAAATAGAAAAACATTTGCCAAATTATTCATCATACTTTGTCATGTTTTTTCTTAAGTCCTGGATACATGCTTTTAAAATGAAGATATATATGTAACCAAKGTAACATGGTAACTGTATTTGCTGTTTTGAGACTTTTCTGAGTAGTTATCAAAAATCAAGTTGTYATATACTGTGGTAATGTTATTATTGCATATTTTAAAGTCTCATTATGGAAATAAAACTTTTATGTAGAGAGATGTGTAAAAATAGATCTTAAATATCTTAAACAGCTCTATTTGCCTTCAGATAAGCTGTTTATCAAACAGGTATAAAACCAGATACTGTGGCATAATGCACTTAAGGACATTTTTAATTAAAATTAAACCGAAAATAGTAATATTGGCAGAATCCTGGTGGACTAAAAATTACTTTGCRGAAAGACTGTGAAAGTCACCATTAAAAAAAGAACAGAGATTCTTAAATTCARGGTTGGATCTGGATATAAACAGAGATCTTCTTAATATTCTAGAATGAAAAATACGACCAGGACTTCTGTAATTAGAAGAGAGTCTATTGCATCATGTACAGATTAGAAAATGAGTATTGCTAATAATTGTAGGGYCTAGATATTCCTGGAAATGGCAACCAACAGACTTCTCCAGTAAAGAGTCAAYAAATCAATAAAAGGTGACATTATTTTAGACTAACATCTATCCTGGTGCAATTTAAGMATAGAGAAACCAAACTAGGTTTAAACTAGCCAGCTTAAGTTCTTGCAGAACTTCCTCTGCAGTGACACCAACTCAGATTGCATTATAAATCCCACCCAAGAAGGTAAGCATAAAAAAATTAAAACCAACAGAAATAAAGTTAAGCTATGTTGTTCTCTATACTGTTTTGACTGTAATGTTATTACTAATTGCCCAAATATACTTAAAAATATACACTAACTAAGGTTTTGAGTTTCAGAAGGACAAATTTTGAAAAGTTATTGTAAAACAGGGAAAGTAGGTTTACCAAAGGTAGGCTATTCCAGAATATTCCAATTGTAGGACATCTAGCATATGTCAAAATTAAATACAGCATTTATAAATTCTGGTTTTAATGTCTATTTTCCACTTGATTTTACAGAATATAATATATTTTACTGGATATTTGGGGATTCTCAAGTATTACAGCTGATGTAATTTCATAAGTGATCTTGGTACCAATACTAATGAAACCTCTTAGGGACACAATATTACAGAAATTTAAAATGCAAAGGGCAAGGCCTCAAACTTCAAAGAATAAGAACTTCCACTTTGGGGTGGAACTCATGATACATAAGTGATGGAAAAAGATAATTTCAATTTTGCTTGTCTTGCTTTGCTTCCACTTTTAAAGAAAGGATTGCACTGAAAAGCAGCCCATTCCCTGCTAGCTTGATATACAACGTTGAAATGCAACGGGTGTATTAGTCAATCACAGCAAGACCACAAGCACTGATAAGATGAAGCCACGTAAAAGGAAGATGTAATTACAATATGCATCAGTAAACATATTCCTGAAGAGATTACAAAAGAAAATGGTAATGTCAATGTCCACAGCACAGATGGGACCCTATCTAGAATATGTTTTCTTGTCTAATCATCAGCTCAGCAAGAACTGATATGAGAAGAAAGGCCAAAGAAAAGGGAATGAAGAAACAAATTTATAAAGGAAAACACAGAAGCTTGATTTTTGTGGTGAAGAAAAAAAGAAAAAAGGAGGTTGTGAATGGATATGAATGAGCTGTTTAACTGCAAAGAAGAGAGACGAAATATTTAACATGCATGACAATGTGGATACCAGAATATCATAATAAATGGGAATAAAAGGGCCATAAGAATAAATTTAGTCTTGAAGCTGGAAGGTTTCTTGCCATCAGAAGAATGAAATTAGCATGGAGCAATTTTCCCTAATAGGAGGAGTAGGGGACTTTTAAGCTTGAATAGTTATATAATAGCATCATGATCCCGAGTGGGCGACCGTTGCACGTGGAGGAGCTGAGGATCCACCCCGCAGTGACCCTGAGCAGGCGCAGCCCCGCGCTGCTGTGCTGGGCTGCATGTCCAGCCTGGCCTTCAGGCTGCGTTGTGCTGCACGGACCCCTCGGCCGCGAGACAAACCCACCCAGCTCCTCCTAACAGGGGCGCCGGGGGGCAGCTCCCACTTGGTGACTGCCCCGTCTGGGTGGCCTTGCCTTCGCCTAACAGTGCAGCAGGAAGTTTTAGTGTGAGCGTCCTTTCTGTTTGACAGTAGAAATAATGAATACAGCTGTTTTCTTATAAGAAAATCCTATCATAACTTGAATGACCAAAATGGGATAACCCTATCTATGGATGGGGTCTGCTGATCGGAGGCCTGTTTGATGATGCACAACTTGGGGTYCCCAGCACCTACAGGGAGGTAAGATTRYCTATACTATTCTCTCATTATAGTGCTAGCTCTAATAAATAGCATTTTGAATGATACCTTACAGAGTCTGAGTGCCTTTCTTACTGGGATCATAAGGGACCAGCATCTCTTGAYGCAAAACATAGTCAGCTTGTTCATTATATAAAAGGAGGTATACAAGCTGTCTGGCCTGCAGCTGCAGGGAACTAGACTGAGGAGGTCCCTTCAGCTCCAATCCACTAGAAGGCACACATATTTAAGATCTATTAAAAAGAAAATCTTAGGGATCGTGTGAATTTTCATTCTACTTTAGTGGAATTGCATAATCTCATAAATCTATCAAATCAAAACTGCTGATTCTTGGTATCAACAAGCTAATCTATGTTTTGTATTTTTGCTCTTTGTTGATTGTTTAGCTAATGCGTGTTGAAGAAAAAAGCCAAAACACTTGTGCTAGACTTCTTTTTGTGACCAAGACATTCATCATTTCAACTAGGTTGCATATCATCTTTCCAGCACAAGCTTATGGCTGTCATTGATACTACAGGTCAACTGTACTACGAAATTTTCCATAACGTGATGTAAGACCTGAAAAAAGAATGTAATGTTGTAATTTTWTTTTTTTTTTTCAACAGAGAAGGCAGAGGTGTGTGGTAACTACATGAACACGATTTGGGTCAGTCTCACTGGAGAAACTTTGTACCCAGACTTTTGTCTTTCTGAAGTGACATTTGACAAAGTTCACTTTCCTGCCCTGCAGTACTGAGGCACAGCCCTACAGACCAGAGGTGTTCTTTATGAGCTTCAGGAATCTCTCCAAGCTCAATAATTGCATGCAAACAACATTAATTGGTTAYTGAAATCCCTGAGCATCATTCTTTCAAAAGTCACAAACTCTGATGCAAGACCATGCCACACACATTTATTATTTATCTTAAGTGTTTGACGTGTGTGCTGTCTTCACACTTGGTAACGCACACTTCATAAGACGACAAAAAAAGAATCTGCACAAGGAAATTTTGTAAAAAMTTCTTCAAGATGGGGAAGTGAATGCCAATCAACAGGATGGCTTCTTTTGCTTTCSTCAGTTTCTTCCATCATCAACCTGAGAAAGTTTACATCCTTTCCACTTCTACCTCACTGTAAAAGGTAGACAGGATTGTATGGTGAAATATTGCTTTGTATTTGAATCCTGTGGTTCTTYTGAACAGCTAAATGCTGTACCACACCATGAAATCAGAATCTGTTTTGTGGTATAGCATGGCTGTGCAACTGCACTGAGCCTATTAACTACTTTCATGCTTGATGACAGACCTYTGACTAATTTGAAAGTACATAAACAATACAGAGTTTGCAGTTATACAATATTAACCAGGAGGCTCGTTTATGAGCAGGCAAGCTATCACAGGAATTCAGTTCCTTGAACAGCCAATGAGACAGAAAAATCTAAGTTTAGTAACTCACAAGTCCCTGATACACAAATAAACAGATACAGGTACTGCTGAGAGTGCACAGCCAGTCACCAATATTCATTCTATAGCCTCTTGCTGTCATTTTGATGAGGTAAACTCTTAACAACACAGGACACAAAATCCTGCTAAGATACAGCAAGACAGATAGACAAAGATACAGCTGCTCTCGGGAAAGAATATAGAACAACACACAAAAGAAAAGTCACCAGATCCAAAAATGTCTGTTTTTYCTCTTTGCTTCCAAGCATTGCAGCAACACTCTCAATCACCTTGTTCAAATACTGCAAAATCTCAGATGTAAGAGTCAAGTTTCTAATTAACAGTAAGTTATAGCTAACTGAGATCATTACTCTAAAGGTCACCCACTTAAAAGGCTCCTCTTCCTCTGTGCCAGCATAGCCTTAACACTGAAGAAAGTATTACAGATCAGAGCCCCAAAGCCAGTTACACAGATTTTGTCACGTGGTGATTCCCCTGCGGAAGGGCACTGATGGTACTGCTATGGCATCGGTGCACAGTGCATGCGGATGGATTTATAGACCCAACAGAACTTGTGTACTGTGTTCGTGTATTCCGAGTGTAAACATCAGTGGATAAACCGTTGTGGTGCTRTCAGCTCACTTGTAACACGCCAGTCAGCACTGGCTGAAAGAAGAAAAAGAGRAGGGTTGTCCCCCACGTCAGTCAACACAATTGAACTAGCTCAGCTTCAGAATAACAGGAGATGAACCGTGTTCGTACATGAAACTAATGCATGCAGGCCTAAAGGACCTGGATTTCACRCTGTAATCCTTGCTGGTTTTTCCTATCCCAGTCGCATTAATCTTAAACGGGAAAACTATGTACACTGTTCTATATTTAAAGCTATACTTGCTGAAGTCTGCTCTGATTATATTAAAAAAAAAATTAAGGCCTAGAATAGTTTTCAGCGGTTTAACTTAATCCTAACGTTCTTTGCAGCAGATAAAGACAGTGTCTAGTTCCAGCAGCTGAGTTATTTATTTTGCCTAAGATGTCTACTGAAGATGAATCTGGCATCTCCTATGACATCAAAGAAGGAAAARGAGGGACTAACATAAGGAACATCACCACAATGTTACTCTTCAAAAGCACTGAAGAGATTCTTATGGAGTGTTTCCAGAGGTTAAAAAGTTTTACCTGTGCTTCCTATTTGTAAATGGAACAGCAAATCATATATTATTAACCACATGATACTGTCAAGCACGTCTTTGGGTAACCGTGTTATCATTAGAGCTCTTGGTATGGGGCCGAGCACTGAAACACATTGCTTATATTTATATTTTCTTGAAGGTTCTTAATGCATTGTATTGCATTCCAACTATGAAAACAGAGATTTAAGATGATAATGTTATRTTTTGATACAAGGCAAAAACATAACATTTGCTAAAAAGTCCTGGGCATTACACTGTAGAATAGAAATACCAGTTTGCCATTATGTCTCATTCTTCAGTGTTCCTTCTACACTTGCTCCAAAGAGGCACTTGGTAAAGGAGCAGTGAATTATCAGAGACAAGTTAATGTTGTTAATGTTGCACCAGCATATCCCAGAATTATTTGAGCAGTGCTACAATATTCTAGGAGATAGCTTGTCACCAAGAACATACCATATAATATCCCTCACAAAAGGCAAATTAGTTTAACAATAGGTCAGAAGAAGAAAAAAATAAATCCGGAGAGGTTGCAAACTGGGACTTCATGGCTACAAAAGTGCATTTGTTAGTGAAGTATTATTCACAAACCATTCAGTGTCTTAATACTGAATGCTACATGATAAGTGAAAGATAACCAGTGTGCTGCAAATCTATTTACAAACAAGATTTGTGTTTGTATCTAAGAGTTCTTTGCTCTTTACATCTATGTTGTTACCAACATCTGAAGAAAAGAACAAACGTGTTTGACTTTTGTGGAAAGGAATATATATACACGCTTGGGGAAATTTGACTCAAGYAGTTGCATAAACATATACATAAACACTGCTAAGAGCAGATTTTAGTCCATTACCCTGTAATCTTAAAGAAGCAGAAGCAAATTGCAAATTAAAGAGTTCAACAATATGAAAACTGGTGCACTGAGTAACAGCCAAAGACTTAAGTAGCATTCACCCATCTAACAGAATCTAACATCTCTATGGTATCCATCAAATATTTTAAAAGCTCAGAATAAACTGATTCTACATGAAAATGAATTAACTGAAGTCAAAGTAATCAAGAATCTGGACTAATACAATGATCTTCCTCATCACAAGCAGACAAAATATTAGAATTTTAAGTAAATGTGCATTATATTGTATCACTTCATGAAGTAAATCTGCCAATTGTTCAGAAAAAAAATCTAAASCAAACAGCATATCAAGGAGACAAATATACTGTATGAATAAAATTACAATTTTTATAAATCCTCAAGGAGACACGCAAAGAGGAAAATTTGAAGGAGCAACATGCTCCATTTTCATAGGTAAACTGCATCTGAATAATTMTGTAGTTGGCTCTGTAAAAGCTGTCTAAATCTAAAATGAAATTAAATTATAAATAGAACTAGCCTTTGACTATCTAAAAACTTCCCTTATGGCCTTTTTCAATACCTTACTGTTTTCTGAAAACATGCATCAGTATTTTAAAACCCATTCTCTGTCAACAAGCATTCCTCCACATTTAAGAAACATCAAAAAGAGCTCATTCATTGGGTCATAAACTCAAACAAGACTAGAGAAAGAATCTTTCTCTCTTCAGTATGAATCTTGCCTCCCCTTAACCTCCCCCTGCAAGAGGAGAGGAGAGGATAAATTTTTTTTAACTGTTCCAACAGTGAAGAAGACATGACTTTTTAGAAGACAGACCTTTGAATTTCGTGAAGAAAATAAATTTTGATCTTATTGCTTTATCAGCCTCCCAAATTCCACTTACATCCACTTTGCAATAAATTTCTTATAGCTAAGGCAACCACTATTTGCTGTTTCTCTGAGCATTACATAATTCATAACTTCTGTGCTCTATCACAAAAAATATATTAARAAAAAAAATGGAAGCTCTCTTTTAGACTTAACTCTGTCAGGCAYATATAYAGAGGAATGTTCCAAATTAATGAGAGGGTTAATGAGGRTTTTAGCCTTACTTTTTTGCTACTTGCCCAGAGGCTTATGTTGAATTTGACATACCAAATGTGTAATCAAGCTTAGAAAATCGAAAGTTAGATGATTTGAAATTAATTGATATGTATGTTAAAAGAAAATATAATGAAAATGAAGAGATTTCATTCTGTAGCCAAGTGCTTGAATACAAAAACCCCAAAACTTAGGGCAGTGCTAGAGAACCCTGAGAAGAAAAGAACTGCCTGAAAAAGTTATTTCTTCATACTTATTGAAAACTCTTTTTTAATTTAAAAGGGGACTTACTTTGACAATCAGGTATCAGGATACTTGCCTCATAGCCTTTGCTGTGCTAATAAAAATTATTTAAATGGCAATGATTGTACCAGTTACTKAAAATATGCATAAAAGAACTAACAGTATTTTTTTTACCCACAACTTACTAGACTTTGATAAAAGGCAGTATAGCTAGCTATGAAATAGTTACACATAACTGCATCCTCAGATCCTTTTTAAACCTCAGTTCAGAAATGTCATTACACAAAATTTGCTTTTATGCAAAGGTTCACAGTATTCCAAACAACTTGCTTCCAACTATTTTGCCCAGTGTTTTAGGCTGTCAGAAACAAAAGAAAATTTAGGTAAATGTGATGACAAATGTTTTGCTCTTAGCAAAGCCCAAAGTGTGTGAGTTTATTTTWTCAAGAAATTCTGATAAAATCCTGACCAAGATACCACGCTAGTTTCTCTGAAGTGAAATGACAGGCAAACAGGTGAACAGACACTGCGTTCTTAGAAGTATTGATTCCTTAGGTTGTATGGAAGCTTGCTGGTTAGGASAGCTAGACCAAGATGTACTGGAATAACTTCTACAATATTTAGATTTATCACTGACAAATTGTGGATAATGTACCTACCTGATGACAATACCGAGATTCAAATAATTTAATATATGTAAAATGATGACTTACTGTCCGGAAGCAGCTAGCAAATGAACATATAATTTTTCTTTTTCATCTTCCCTCATGCAGTCCCAAACCATTTGATATGCGTTTGCTATAGGTTATAAACTCTTTGGAATTAGGATGTATATTTTCTAAATTATTACGTAGCACTTCCCACAACAAAACTTGCAACTTGGTGACATTTAAGTGCAAACATGATATGTATCTGAATAATAAACAACAAAGAAAAAGTCTAGTTCCATAATAATTTTCGGATTTGTGGCAGCTAAAGCTTTGATGGACCTGTTTACTTCATAGCTCTGGTAAAGTACTGGTATCTTTCACCACTGCACAAGCAAATATATAAATWTATAAAAGAAGTTGCTACACCACAAGAAACACTGAATGTATATACTAAGAGAATTACAATATCGCTTAAACTTCCAGTCAAAACCATACTATGTATTATACTTATTTTTTCAAATTTCAAAACAAACCATCCCAAAGATGAAGTACAGAATAACTGTATTGCTCAAGGACTCACACAAAACCAACTGCTGCGTTTATGCACTGAACCTTGTTCTTCTGACTACTGACCTAGTTCCTTAATAGAAACATGGAACTTTTTCTTAACATTAATAAAAGTATAGCATTCAAGTGCCATAATATTGTAGCGGGTTTTGCTTGGGTGACTRAATACTGTTTAAAGTGCTCAGCTTCTGTTTGAGTTTGAAAATTACAACCKCTCCTTTAATCTATTTTCAGTAGGATTTCTACAATTTAGTACTGATAAAGTAAAATCTAGTAAAACAGTCTCTGATTCATTTGACATTTACCATAGTTTCCCAAATTCACAATTTATTGCTGCTAAACTTCCAGTATTTTACAAAAATAAAACTCTTTCAAGGTAGAGAAAAGAATTATTTCCCTGATACAGCCAGTTGAGGTACTCTGGCTAGTACTGAACAACAGATCAGCCTAAAGGAACACAGTGCTTGTGTCTGGTCTTAAGAAAAACAAACACACTGGCTCATGCAAATAGAAGGTAAAATGAAAAACATTTTGACGAAAAGCAGACAAAATTTTTCTGGTTCAGAGAAGGCTGCAGAAAGAGAAAGTGAAGTTTTTGTTCTGTGGAAACAAGACTCAAACAAYGGAAGAAAAAATTTCAAGGCAAAACTATATCCCCCTTTAGAAAGGCAAACTAATAAGCATGTATTATTAGAAATCTGGAAAATAAGTTTGGGGTTTTTTTTCAATGATGAGACTTTTTTTGTGTCATATAGTCTTACCTTTCTCTGTTAAATTTCAGAGAATGTAGGATAGCTGGTCGTTTCTGTCGGAGATTCCACAAATGAAGTGCATCATCTGCACTCGCACTGACCAAAGCACCCTAGAGCAGACACAAAAYAGAGCACAACATATTACTTTTGTGCAGATTCTGTCTTATTCTTAAGTGATCCTCACTATTAATGATCTACCCATAGAAAACAATACMGTTTATGCTTTCTTCTAGAAAAAATATATTCTACCATAAATAATAGTCAGTTTGAACTGATCTGGTAAATGTAAATATTTTAAATTAGTACAAGATCAGCTAAAGTTAAATTAAAACTCCATCAATTTAAAATGCAAATTAAAGCTTTGTGCCAAGGTTATAGATGTGAACTCTCATGTATTTCCACATAAGCACAGATTAATGAAAAGGAGGACAGACAACACTTACTTAAAAAGGTGAGCGTGAAGKATATAACTAAAGGAAAAAGGGATTAGTGCACAAACATAGACACAAGTGACAGTGTCAAGCACAGTTTAGTAGTCATATCAACAACATGAAATTCAAAACTGGAASTGTGAAAAGAAGATGCAGATAAGAAAGTACGGACAGGCAGGAAGGGGAGAGGACGTACGAAGAACTCAGAGATGTAAACAAAAGGACAGAGTCTTTATCACAGATCAGAAATACTCTGAAGACTGGTTCTGCTTCTGGTGCCCCAAAAATGGACATCTTCCAAGGTCCAGACCTCTATCTGCCCGGATAGCTTGAAGTGAACTTATTCTACCTCCTTCCTACTATCTTTCTCCTTACCATGGAACAGTGATGCCATGAGAATACGGACTGCAGAGGAAGCCCTCTACTGCTGCTGCAGTGGTTTACTACATTTACACCTCATATCAGGTCTAGTACAAAGGATCTATCCCTGCCTATTACCATGGCAGAGAGGAACTAGATATTGCCCAAATAGAATGCAATGYTTTATTCTGAGGAAGGGAAAGGATGCAACTGAAAGATCAGTTCATATCAATTATGACTGACAGATAAACTTCTCTTTTTGCATCTTGGATTTCCTTCCTAATCCTAGGAACTGTTCTTTTCAATGTTGACATATGCAAAAGAAATTTATGAAGCTGAGACTTCTCTAATACAGTGTAATCCATGCTTTARTTCTCATCTCCAGAGTTTGGACCAACGTCAGAGAGAATCCCCACCAGAGAAATCAAATTATGCCTATGTATTAGGGGTTCCGCTGGTCACCTAATGAAAAGAAAGAACACTGATTCAAATCTTGGCCTCCCTGTTTTCATCACTGCCTTCCTCTAAAGAATTCCACTGGACTGATTGTTTCTAAAGTTTCATTTCTCCCTCCTCAGTTTCTGTGGTTCAGGTACTTTCTCCAAACAGGTGTAGAAAAAAATAARTATTTCCCAGGTTTAAAAAACCACAAAACTAACACTCTTCTGTTGAGAAGCTCTAAGATGTCCATGCTAAGAAAGAGGACTTGAAACTGTCAAAAGTGTTTCCCTATATCATGGGAGAAAATTAATTAAAACTGAACTACAACTTGCTTATAATTTGGCCAAGTTATGAGGTTCTAGGAAAAAAAMCATGCCTATTACCATCTTCAGAGATCTTCTGCACAGAGTGAGCTGTAGTCTGCCACTGTTACTTCAGGCTGTCTAAACTCGATTTCAACAAACCCTTTACAAAGACTAAGCATGCTCGTTTGATTTATGACCCCTGCAACTGCTTTTCCTTGCTTCAAGTAGTAGCATATCCCCAGCTACTGAGCTTTCAGCCAATAATGATCAATATCTTTCCACAGAAAGATTTAGCTCATTTATTAATTTCTATTTGAAACAAGACGGTGCAGCATATTTAGTAATTTAATGGATTTTACATCTACCTGCATACATTCATATATAGACTGCCTTTTGTTCAGTACTTTATACTGATGTATATGAAGGTAATACTTTTCTCTCCATGCAGTCCCAKAAATGGTCTTCTAAAAGGCTGTATGGTGAACATCCTCTGGATGGACGCCACTTACTCGTTGGCACAATTTGTCAATGTGAAAAGTTGTATCACTCAATTACAATACACGAATTGACTTATTCAACTAAATTTATACAGAAGAATGAGAGTAAAGATGTCCTTACCTCGTTGATTAAGAACTGGAGCTGCAGGACTGCAGCACCACTTTCATGTTGGCAGTAGCAATCAACACCAGGCCTGCCCAATCTGTTGCCATCAAAGTCAAGGATTCTAACATTCCTGTTACCACCAGAAGTAAAGAGGAAAAACAAGAACTACCAGTTAAACTCTAATTAACCTTTAATTAACCTCAATTCTTCTTGCTTTCTGTAAAACAAAAGAATTCATGCTGACTTTCCACTGTTCTAATTAAAGTACCAACATCATCAGGCTGAAACACGTGCAATTGTGAGTGATCTGTTCTTGCCTGGCTTTTTTACCTGTGAAATAATGCACAAAAATTCAGCAGGATGCATCTTAAATTTCTTTCTACACATTATTGGTTCACATAACACATKAATGTATCAGATTTTTGTACTTATCAAGACATTATAAAATTAATAATTTAGGACTAAGGTCAGTAACACAGTTCTGTAGCAGGCTTTCTTTTTTAAATCTGAGAAAATGCTTTTTAGAGTGAGTCATTTCACACTTACATAAAAGCTCCCATGTAACTATTGCTCTTTGTCTCATCAACACAAGTACAATGCAGCGCCATGCAGAGTTACCCAAGTCTACCTATGAACTACATTCCCTCGTCCAACCCCCCGCCYGAGTGTAAACCACAGTTACACTGCTTCTGTCAACCCTGCTAGTTCACTTGGAATCAACGTCGACAGGCTGCTTTGCAGAAATATCTTGTTGTCCAGATACATCATGAAAGTAGCTTTCTATCTGTTCTCTTTGGGCCTTTYTCTCTGCATGCTGAATTGCCATCTCCCTAAGATGACGGCCTTTCCCATCTGAGTCAGAGACTTTAACAAGAAACTGCTGTTCCAGAAAATTACTGAAGATAAAAAGTAAAACAAAAAAAGAGAGGAATATGAAATATATTATTAACGACCATGTTGTACGAAACAGGTGAAACACCTCCATATGTATTCAAAACATCAAGATTATGATCAGAAGCAAGATTTTACAACATAAAGCCCTATCTACTTTATAGGTTATATGATCATATTAGCATATTGTAAAATCTTGAACAAAAATGCCAACTGTCCACCTATACTGCAGGCAAATGTCAGAATCTTTACTTCCCCTTTCACAGGTGAAGAGACTTGCAGTAAACTATTCTAAAATTGGCCTCAGGGAAGTAAATTCCATAGATTAGCAAATTTGAGGGTTAAAACTTTGAAGTATTAAGTAATTACTTTTCCAGTTGTTAAACAAGCAGTTTAATGGAGACCACTGACCTTGAGAGACCTGAGCTCTACTCCCGACTTTGCCAACTGGTCTACTGGATAACCTTAGGGGAAGAAAAGTTATCTTTTCTTCCCCGTGCCTTCATTTCCCTATTTGTAAGCTGGAGATAGGGTTTTACAAAAGAATACAATATCTCCTTTGACAGTGATCTCAGTGTACTGGTATCTACASAGATGAAAAGCTGTGTATAAAACATCATAACTACATTATAGGACAGCAAAGTAGAGAAAAAAACTAAGTAATTCTATTTGCCACTTGTTCYCAAATTGTAGTCCTGAATACAATCATAACCGATAAAATAATAAAAAAATTGTGCATCATTTAAACAACCTATTTAAAATGGACAATAAAAATATATRGTAGTGTAGGATACRTTTTAAGGGTTGATGGTAATCCTTTGGTCCATTTTGAATGACTGCTCTGTGACACTCTTTTTTTATAKTGTTCCCCACTACTTGTTGTAAGGTGAGAGGAAGCAAGACTAGCGCCAAAACCAACGAACCAACCAACCAACCCACCGGGGATTTCAAACTGAATGGAAGTTTTAACAGGTAAGTGTTTTCCCTTTAACTTGAGCTTTATATTCAGTATAAATACATGGCACTAGCTGATGATTGCCCTTCATGAAAATTACACTAGTATTGCCCTAATTAAGCAGCTGTCACCCTTCAGCATCAGTACCATGCTAAGTCAGTTTTCTAGGAAACATCTTAACAAAGTAGATGATTTCATTTAGCATATCCCAAACAAACAAAGCACTCTCCAATAATTTACATTCATTTGCATAAGGGTTCACCTTGAAATACTTTACAAATTACTAAAATAAGAAAGAAATTGTGCTGTCTGCTTCAGTCTGGCCAATTGCCCTGAAGTAAGGACTGATGCTTAAATAGCAGCATTATCACTGACTGATGGTGGTTTTCAAACATTCTGGGAGCTGTGGTGAGGTCCTTCCAGCAGAAGGAGCTGAAGAGAGATGATGACTTGGCACACGTTCTTGGCACTGAAGCCCATCTTCTGCAAATTCTGTGCYTTGCTGCCAAGCATGGAGGAGTACAACCTTATCTCATCAAATCTTTTCATACCAGTGTACTCTACCATGACATACAGCAGAAGTAGCTATAGTACAGGCTTTGGACTGAATTTATTCTTTTACTTTTGCTTTTTTATTAAATAATGACTCTGCTATCAGGCAGAGTGGAATATCTCTGAAGATATTAAAAGTGAGGACTAATACAGATACATCTGAATACCCCAAAGTAGATGTCATGGGTTTCAAGGATAAAAGCCAGTCACTATCTTCTCTCTCMTATCAGAATGTTGGATCTCCCAGGGGCCTTCACAGACATGCCAGATTATCCTAATTATACATAAAAGGGAAAAAGATGAAAACTAAGTCTGGATGTCTGTTGGGATCCAGAGTGAAACAAGTAAAATCAGAATGATGTGCATCAAGCAGCGAAAGTGTGACAGTAATAACATTCTAACAGAGAAATGTTCTTTCTGAAAACAACATTTAATCCTGGTTTTAAGATCTGTATGTGTGAAATAGGATATTTTGCTCTGTACTCACTTGTATGCAACAGTTTTTCACAGAGTATTTCAACAACCTGTTATTCCAAAGCTTGCCATTATTTTTTTGGGGGAAAAAAAAAATAATCAGTTGTTAGGATGCCTAATTTTAAGTACTGGAATTTGGCTTCCAATATGCAGTCTTCCATGACAGCAAAATACATTTTTAACAAAGAATTTACACTCTCATGTCTTGGGCCATTCCACCASAAGTTCAAGAAAATTTCCATTTCCCAATATTACAAGCTGATTCAAATTTCCTCTCCAAATCCTTTTGGTCACRTGTATAAAGATCAATATTCTTATGTCATATCCATACTCACTGTATCTTGAATGYCTGATGTCAGAGCACATGCATATGTGGATATGTTTTAGTGGAAACCAAAGTTGCCAGTGAATAATTACATACATAGGAGAGGTATCAAGGGGCAAAGCTTCTCATAAGCACGATCTATGACCGAACTTTCCACAGCATCCCACAACTTTCTTATTCCATGACTCATTTTTAATATGATACATACACATCTGATGACTSTCATTCTTCTCAGAGGTTAGTACTAATGGAATTCAGAGACTTGAAAGTCTTGTGTGTTCGCTGACAATCAAAAGTTCTTCTRCTTTAGAACTGACTCCTAGAGTTGAGACCACTGTTACCTGCAGCAGGTATTTAACTTCTTAGGACCAGAATGTCCGGACGTAAGACATGTTTTTCTTCATTAAGATGGGTGATTCTTTAGTAGATCCAAGTGTTTTCAGATTAAATCTTTTAGYAATAACAAGGACTGCAGTCTCATTTGTTCCTCCTTGCAAGGCAGAGGAACTGAAGAATGGGTTATCATAAAGGACCTCCTGCCAAGGCACGCCAAACAGCTAACAAATATCCCTGCCAAGTAAAAACCACTATATTACACATGGCACCTTTTTCAAAACCAAAACTCTTCCATAGAAGAAAATGACACCAGCTATGCAAATAAGCAACTCCAATTTTATTYGACTACTTAACTAACTTCTTCCATGACTAAAAACAATCTATGTACAGAAATGAACACTGAAGGAAGGGGTYATAATTATTATGCAGAAACCATGGTCTCACATCCACCATTTTACTAAAAGACAGACACAGAAATGGGCAACYCCCATTTATAGCCCCTCCTTTAAAACATTTGGGAATTGTGGGGTGCTGCAGAAGTAGCACTGCTGCTTGAAGGAGTCCTGTCATCTGATCTACATTGACTGGTACGTGTTTGAGTAGGAATATGCAGCACCCTAACAGCAGATGCTTGTGGGCTGGTGTTACTCCATTATATAAATGAACTGTAAAATTGATTTAGTGTCTAACTTGAATATAGGACAGCTTTTTCTTGCAGAAGACCTATTCCACTGAGTTGAGTGATTTATCAGTTTAAAAGCACCAATGTGCTTTATTTAACTAAATAATTAAGTAATAGAATGGTTGAAGGATTCAACCACACCACTAACCAACTAAAACAACCAGAAGCTTAGTCAGTTGTATCTGTGTCAGAGGATGGATTTTGTCAAAAGATAACAATTATGAAAACATCATCTTCATCACATAGATTTGCAGTTCTGAACACCACTACTTTCAGTTCCTGTAATACATAGTTTTACAGTTCCTTTGTGGAATTACTCTGTCTCACATACATTAATCTTCTGCCTACTWAGGAGAGTGCATATTCTGGTACAAATAAATGCCACAGTCCTACATTTTGTACTTCAAATGGGCTTCAAACTGAGTTTTTTTTCTCTTTCCATGGGATATTTTGTCTTCATTTAAACATTTCAAACAGCAGAGGATCCATGATTTCTGAAGTATATTGCTGCAGTGTTTAGTTATCCTCACTATTAAGAATGTCATGCTATATGTAGAATCAATACATATAGCTTCAGTTTCAAGCCTTTGGATCTCATTATGCCTTTCTATGCTAAATTAAATAACTTTCTATTAGCAGAAATTTCCTGCTTTGAAACTGTGATCAAGTTGTATCTTATCCACCTTCTGCATAAATAAAAACAAAAAAGACTGAGCTCTTTTATTCTTACGTCACACAGCAGTTTTGTTAGCTCTTGAATAGTCCTTATGTTTTTTCTACATGTTTTAGAATCTGTTCCCAAATTTTTTCAAGTATCAAAAACAGAGCCTCATATCATCTTGGTAATGGTTTCTTTAATACAATGTAAAAACATATGTGGCATTTTATTATTCCTTAAATTCAACATAGTTTTTTAATACGTGTGTGTGTGACACGTCTTAATTACCTTAGCTAATTGGGAAATCATATTGTTTATAGTTTTTGAGACTTCTYCGTTGCTTTGCAAAAAATAAGCGCCCCCCTACCAAGTTTCATTCTGTTACCTACCTGTAGCTGAGCTCACCAAATTCCTTAAAAAGGACATGCAACCTAATCCTAGCTTTATGGTCTTCTATTTGCTGTGGATTCACTGGACACTGCTTCWTTAAACAATAAGTCTTAGTGTTTTTTGTTTTAAACATAGAAGGATTCAGCCTTACAATGAGCTTCATTATGTCTTGAGTTCATTCAGCTGTTTAAATAAAGAACTCTTCTTTTTTTTCCTTCCACTATGAAAAGGTGAAATACTGCTGCACTTGGCTGCTCTCTTAGGATGCTAAACGTGATGTGTTTTATAAATACAGACAAACTTTTTTGGCACCAAGAAGTGTGAGCTTTTGGTCTACAATGACCTTTGTCATGTTTATTTTTCTTGACATAGATTTCTCTGTTGATGCATGCAAATTACTTAAGAGTCAGTCTCGGGAACAGTTAAATATCCATTATGATATATAAAGGCTGAAAAATTTGCTTTTGGCAACTTTGATTTCTTCCAGATTAAAGCACTTATAGATAGCTTGTATTTAATGGCAAGTCTATACATATAAACTACAGTTGGATAGCTGAATGAATGCTATGAAAAAATATGACCATTTATTCAAGTAAAATGCAAATTCACATCAACACTATTCACAATTTTTTGATTCCTATGAATTTAGAAGTTATTTTATTTTCCAAAATATCTACAGATACCACAAGCATTACCAGCACTCATAGGGCTATATATTTTCATCTCTTTGTGAGACTACCTTCCAAGATCTTTGTCATTTTGGGAATCATCTGTTCCAGAAACAGAATGCAAACACAATCACCACGTGATTGAACTCAATCAACCCTAAACCTGAAATAGCAAATTGTGAAAAGCAGATACTCAGAGGMTAATGACTCTAGCACTGCTTCGCAAATAACGTGTAGGTGAATAATTTCATATTCCATTTGTGGAATATCAATAATCTTCAATTYCCATTTGTGTATGCATATATATATATATACACATGCATATAATAATTAACAGAAACCACCTAGCTCTAAATTGACCTCCAAAAAAGGAGCCATTTAGTTACTAGTCTGTAAAAGCTCCACATTGCCWGGCAGCCCCCCTGAAAGCTCTATATTTTGAGGTTGTACTTCTTGCAGTAGTAACAAACAACATCAAGAGTCTGCATTTACAGTGGGCTTCCTCTTATTTTTCAGGTAGTCATAAACCTCAGCAAGCTCACTGACACATACAGATAAAACCAGGRAAGGTAACAAAGAGTGAAAACTGTAATCTGTAAAAGTGAGTGAAGAGTGTATTGATTATATTCACAGGAGCTGTTGTTTCAGAGAAATTGGTAACACAACTGCATTTTATTCAATTTACTGCCTTTTAAGAGGACTATGCAAATTATACCATTTGCTAGCCATCTCTATGCACTGGGCACAGATGGTAGTCTAACATACTCTCTCTTACAAAAGAAATCATACAGGTAGYTTTTACTCAGCCATTTTTAATTTCCTTTTTCTCAGCCTTCAGATATTAATATTTAACACAGTGTTTGCTCCATGTGTACACCCAGAACACACATAGCACATGCAGGTTACCGCATGTGCAGTTACTGATAACAAATGCAACCATCTACAATGGTTTTATACTAAAACCCACTGCATTTAAAAGTGGGTTTTTATACTAAAACCCACTGCATTTAAAAGTTACGCGTGAATGTTGTGTTAGTATTCATGTTATCCCTGCTTGTACACTCTACCACCAAATTTGTTCATAACAGGTTTAGAGAAGGTTTTAGGAAGTTTTGTTTGTGCTCTTCAAGCAAAAAATGGAAGACTATCTATATAAACTCTACATAAGATCAAAACTTGAGACTTCTCATATTTTCCTACAGCACAGATTTCTTTAAGTGGTGGTTGAATTTTTAGCAATTTGTAACAGTGATCGCAAGGTGCTGATTTTCTTCATAGCTGCAGGTTATGAAGAGCAACCGGTGACAACAGAAGATAGAATGAAAAGTGATCACATAGTAAGTCTTTTTAAAAAAGGTCAAAAGACCTGTCAAACTAAATGTATCTAAAAATAAACAGACATTTTCCTAAATATTAATGCCTCCTGTAGTTGCTATGGAAAAGTTATGTAACTAAAATAATATATTAATCCTTCATCCATGTCATGACAGAGCTTGAGAATACACATTACACTTTCTTTTTTAAAGAGACAGCAATTAGCCATTACTGGAAATCTTTAAAACAAGACTGCATGTTTTCCCAAATGCTGCTTCCAGACCCAACCACTGGACTAGGAATAAGGTGATGAAGGTCCTGTGGCCAATTCTGTAGTCTGTAGGAGATGAGAACAGATGATTAAATAATGTTCCCTTCTTATGTGAAAAAGTTTCACTATCTATTTTGGCTAATACAGACAGGGGAAAGAAAAACTTCTTTGTTCAGTAGCATTAGAATAATTAACAGTTGCCCTGATTACTTCTGGCTAATTGTTCACGATAGGTACTTCACAGCAATGAGTCCCACACAACTATAGTTCTGTGTTTCACGAGCAATTATGGAGTTTTAAGACGAGCTCTGCTGTGCACACTGTTGTCTTACGCCCAATTTGGTCAAAGTAGAACCAATCAGGAGTACATATATGACTACCCAACATGGGCCATTTTGTGCTCAGTCCTGCAAYAAGAATGTTCTGGGTTTTACTCTTATCAGGTGCTAAGATCCCCTCAAGCCTACTTTGCTTAGGCTTATCAACAGATCAACATAAAACTGTAACAAAGAATGAAAAATTTCTACTGAAACGGTGAGATAATTCCATAGTTCTCCGAAAAATTGTGAGCATCTTAACAGCGCGGAAGTCCTTCCTCAAAAGGAAGTCCTTTAAGCACAAAATAAATGCTTTCTATAATCAACCTGTTTTCTTTCAAAGTTACATTCACAATTACATGCAGAGCCTAATAAATCAACCTGCTAAAACAAACAAACAAACAAAATCCYAGAATTAATTTTAAGAAATTTAGTCCCTGAAAATCTCCAGACCACTAGCTATCAAGACAGTTAATTGGTTATGAAAGTGAGGTGATTGTCCAATAWCAGATCGTTAGTAGAGCTTGCATTCTGATTCACATATTTACTGTAAGAACTCAACTTTATAAATCAAATTAAATCACCATTCTGTTAAGTTTTCTGATTATACTGGAATAAGGAGCAAGGTATGCTGTGCAAATATAACCCTGAGGCAMTGAAGTAAAAGTGGACTGTTTGATGATGCCCAGTGATGATACATTTTCAGTCTTATTCAGTAATATGTCAGAAAATTTCCATGCATAACATCACAAAACACTTTTGTTGAATTAAGAGATCTAAACATAATTATGTATATCCTTAGAGAGATATATTATGCAAGGGCACTTTTGTCAGAAAAAATTGCACTAATACACAGGTACTAATGCATTGAGAAAGACAGTACCTGATCTTGACTCAGGCTTTGTAAGTGGGAAGTGCTTTAGAGGTTCATGAGCTTGATTGTTTGAACACTTCCATTGTTCCAAGGAATGTGCTCTATAACATCAATATGYCAAAAGAAATACTTGCTTTAAAAGACTTTCATTCAGACATTTCAGTGTTTACCCAACTACAAGACAATACAGATGCTGAGCTCATACACCACATTCTTTTTAGGCAGAGCAGTGCCTGCCTAAAATATTAAATAATTTTATTACTTAACAGGAAATTGCTCACAGCTTGTTAGTCAGTTTATAAGCAATGCCTCAAATTCATCAACTGCATCACTCTATTATCATCTCTTTAGTATTGGATGATTCCAGGAGGTCTCTGGTACAACACAGAAAATACTTCACATTCAAAAACTTATTAAAAGGAGGTTCAATATGTTAAATTAGGCAGTAATTTMATTCCTGCCCCAGAAAAACAGACAAATGACATTTCCATAAATTTCAGTGAAGCTATATTAATACTCAGCAGTTTTGCAAATCCATATACTTATTCTTGTCACTTAATAAAGAAAGATATTAATCTAGAATTTCATTTGTTAAGCAAGAATAGATGTGTAAAACACACAGGAACTCACATGCTATCAATAGAAGTCAAAACTGGCAATGAAGCAATTCAAGTTTGAATAAATAAAATTTGAAAAAATTAAGAATTTAATTGAAGAAAATTTAATTTAGAATTTGACAAAATTTCAATGAACTATCTGGTGGGGTTTTTTTCTTAGGTTTAGTTCAATATAAATGATACTATACATATACCTATGTTAAAAGGCATTCCAAATATCAGATAGTCAACCTTAAACAGTTTTGTCTTCTATCATTCTAAAACTCGTTTTTTTAAGAAAAGTTTTCAGCAACAAATTACATGGAAGAGGCATTACTTTTTTTCTAGTGTAAGATACAGGTCAAATGTTGTCTAATTTCATCATTCTCATAATCCTCCTGAGCCACATAATTATTCTACCAGATTTTGAAATAAAGTACACTATAGACCACAGTTAATCAGCCCTTCCMTTCAATTTACATGAAATAGGTAACCAGCAGCTGGTTAAAATGTATTTCAGGAAGCCCTTTTGGTGTAAATGAGTATGAACTATGATTTTGCCACTTTAACCAACACTTGTAGATTGTGTTATACAAACTATGTTCATGTTTGATGCCAGCTGTATTAAGCATTTATGTTTTATTTGAATTAAAATTTATAATCACATTAGGTAACATGGGTTAAAACATGAGTAAAGGTTTGAAAGCATAGTTGGTGAATACTGAATAACTTCCAAAGAGCATTTACATTTTAAGAAAAGACTGACTACTTCTGGGAATAAAACAGGATGTAGCAGAAATCTCTCAGGATCCCAGTTTTTCCATGSCAATTACTGAAAGTCTGCATGTTTCAGTGAAGCAGGACACTGTTTCAGAACTTACCATACTAATACAGTATTATTTCAGAATAACCCAATTCTAGATCTTGTTGGACAAGGATCAAAAGGGATCAAAACTACTTTTACACTTCCTTGGCAATCCAAATTAAAAAGACTGAGAGCTCTGCCTCCCTTCAAGGGATTATTCTTTGCAGAACTGGAGCGAACTGAACCACTGCCATAGCTGAAGCAGAGCTCTCATGCTGAGGCTCTGCCAGGTAACTGACAGCAAGATGGTGCWAGTGGGGGCGGGGGCTTCCAATAATCCAAATCCCTCTCTACAGAATGAAGAGAGCCAGCAGAGACTGTTGAGGCTGGATGACTATCAGTCCAGCCCTGTTTTACCATTGCTATAATCTTTGGCAAGACCTACAGGTTTTATTATCTACTTCAGGAAGTAGATCTGCAGTAACAGCTGTAGATCCAGCATAGCACAATATGAAATGCCACCAGGGCCCTKGTCTCTACTCAAGACAATCAGAAAAATGCCTTAAGCCCATCTAATTTGTGTTTCTGCAGTGTGATGTGAGGGAGGAAGCCTGCAGGGAAACAAACTGGGCAGAGGAAGCAAGACATGGTGTAGGCCATCCATACTGCCTACTGGAGAAGTCTCCATATTAATTTTAATTATTAAGCTAGGTTTTATCTAGGGAGAGACAGCTTTTACAGTCTGAACAGAATCCTAAGAGCAATCTCTCATACATGTAGCATGAGCAAAAGAGAAGAGAAACCTGGAGCAAAACAGGGAGAAATCCAGCTTGACACTGTACACACACATCAATTGTGTGAGCTTCTCCCCACATTGATTTTAAGAAGTTGGAGATATTACTCGCATATTGAAGTTTTAGTATATAAACTGTAGGTAGGATGAGGAAGGGTGACCACTAATGTGAAAGTCTAAACAGCAATCTTCTTTGGGAGGTTAAACATGGAGATATACTGTTAGCTTTCATTTTGTTAAACCCTAACAAACATTACTGAACATTCAGTAACATAAAAGCTATATCTATTCTATTCCATCCCACAAACAATAATCACAAGAATTGCATTTCTTTAATCCTATATTGTCTGCAAGACTTGAAAAGCAGATTAAAATATAAAGAGCACCTCTGCACAGACACTGTTTCTGCACCTCTACATTCCTGATTTGCTTTTTTACTAACGCAATTTTACTAATCTAAATGGGAAAAAAAAAGTTTTATTTTTCCTAGCACTGTTGTTTCAAATTCAGCATAAAAACTAGCATCTAGATTAATTTTAAGGTAGATAAAAGAATATAAATACAAAAGGTTGATATGGAACAAAGCCTAGGGGAAGAGAGATATTTATCTCCATTTCACTTCAATGCACATAAGCATCATATTGCTTAGGATGTCTGTCTAGGAAAACATCGGGGTGATTCTGAATTTGGAAATTGGACTGCTCACTTTCAATTGTCAACCCCCGCCCTGTGGCTTAACTTGCCAAAATGAACAGGAGATTTCCAGTACCTGGAGCTCAAGAGTCTATCAACTTTCCAAAGGAATATATATTTATTAGAGAAGCCTTTCTGGGACAGGACCACAATATATTTGCTAAATCAGCTCAAAAAACTTAACCAGACTGGAAAAGACAAGTGCACGCACACACACAGAAACACACTGGGATAGAGAGAAATGTTTAAAAGGTGTGTTGGGGGAAATATGAAGATAGCAAGGAAAGAAGGATATAGATGATCAGTGCTTGCAAGGGGCAGAAAAATGAGATCATTCCTACCAGAAAGTCACGGACTCAGCATAGGACAATCAAAACTTTGTAATGCAAAAAGTATTTAAAAATTAAGGAATGGCAGTGGAACAAAAAGTTTACTTTCTGACATACTCGAGACAAAAAAGGAAAAAAAAGAAAGAAAAACCCCAAACAAAAATAAACCCCCAATTCTCTTCAACACAGACTTCTCATGTTGTGATTTTTAYACTTTGGAAGGACTCAGAATCTTCAAAGAGTAGGTAAACAGATTCAGAGTTTAGGTTTGCACAAGGAAATGCCAGTTCTGCATGGATAAAGCAGGAGCTGTACGAGAAGGTCTTCTGAGAATACTGATGTATTAGAACAAGCATTGATAAGATGTACTCACAGCTACGGACAATGCTTGGAGGCTTTCTTATCCAAATTTGCTGATGGATCTCTSTTAAAGATGAGATATACTCACAACCTAATACGTGATAAAAATGTAAGGCCATAGCTTGGATAAAGTTACATAGTTTACATATTTTACATCCTAACACTAATTTGTAGCATGAAAAACTGAACTGATCAGTAAGTAAATGGTAAGAGAAGAAGGTGGTTTTGGGATGGGATTGTTTTTACGTAATACAGGTAATACCCTAAATTTCTGTCAACTTCAAGATACTCACGCTTGTGGATGACAAATGCATTATGCATTCTGCTTTACCTAACAAAGTCCAGGAGAATGACACCAGCTTTAATGCACTSTACTGTAATGTTTTTAAAACCCTGTTTCCCGTAACAGACATTATCTTTGGATACAAAATACTCAGATGCTGGCCATATTTGTCCCACAATGATATCCCCAGCAATACTGTTCCTCTAGCACAATGCAGGTGCCACAGTTGGACCCTGCTTCACTGCTCTGCAGCCTGCTAAAGAGAAGAAATTCTTCAAATGAAGGAAACGGTGAAGAGCAAAGCTACTGTAATTGTTTACTAGCAAAGGCATGGTAGAAATACAAGTGGCAAAGCATAAATCACGGYAACTCCTCCTGTTTTAAGCCTTGTTTGAGCCAAATACCACAAATTCCAAGCTCTGCACCAAGGCACTTTGCATGTCAAAGTGTTCTGCATTATTTTAGGTACGTTTCGACTTTTTTTTTCCAAGACAGAWTATGAAACCTGAACCAGATTTGTACTTAATTTGCCAAGATTCTCTCACTTTTTCTAGCACTGAATTTATTTCAGATCACTGTGTAACACATCATGTTATTATAAAAGGTACAAGTAGTCAATTATCGATTGTCTAACCAAAGCTCTTACTATAACATCCTTTCATCATTAGCTCTCTTCTGTTTACAGCTCCAGTTTTACAAATCATACTAGAATTGCTGGATTAGCATTAAAACAAACTGTAAGAAGAAAAAAAAAAACACTAGACAAAGTACTAAAAAAAAAGATTACTCTGTCTGATATTAAATTTTTAGAACTAAAATTCTCTGATAGTTAATGGAGAAAAAGCAAATTTTCTTGGTTGTTGGARCATGAAAATATCTAGTCTGACCTCTTGTATTACCTCAATGAATACAATACYGTTTGTTTAACAGAAGCCTGTCTTCCAGAAAGGCAATAAAGTTTAAGATTTCRAGAAATGAAGAACCTATGACTTTCCTTGGTAATTCGTTTCAAAGAGTAACTACAYATATTGATAAAAATATTAAGGCAATTTGTCAGATTTTAATTTCAAACCACTAATACATTTCTCTGTTAGCTTAGAAAACCTTTTAAGTAGCCATTTTATTCCTGYGAAAGGACATGTGCAAAGCAGTAAAACCATCATTCAGTCTTCATTTTAATAAACTAGACCTGCATCCTCAAGTCTCTCATTATAACATACTTCTTCCAGCCAAATCATTTTGTATCTCTCCTGTAAATCTATCACGATTTCTACAGTTGTCTTTCACATTCACAAAAACAAAAAGACAAGGCAAGCAAAAGGGAGAGAAAACAGTGAAAGCTTCCTTAATAAGCACTGCCTTCTGGTTACATAGCCCTTATCTAGATTTCACAGACTGGTAATTTATATCTCCGCTACAAGAAATACCTCAACCACCAGYGCAGAATTAAACTAGCAATGTAGCAGTCAACTGTTAAACTTCAGTACCACTAACACCCACTCCTGTTGGTAAGGCAATTAACCAGTTCTCTAAATAATAACCCTTACATTAMGGTACAGAATCATAAATGGAGAGGTATCGCATGTATTCACTTCTCGAGAAAATGAGGCATGCATTCTGCTTCTTCATGGGAAATAAATTTATTGATTTTATCTTTATCTAAATTACCAACTGCTTCGTGAGAAGACACCCTTGTCTCAGAAGATGAAGTAATCTACTGGCCTTTTTCTGCAACCACTTAAGAGAGATCTGCCAATACTGTCATCATTAAATCCAGGGGCAGTGAGTATGGCCCAGATCAGAAAAAGTAAATACAAACTCTTCCTCTTTGCACCTTCTTTTCAGGTAAAGATTAGACTGAGCTGTGACATTGTATGACAGGTATGAAGTCTTCAGTATGTAAACCACAGCTGCTGCTACTCACAAAAGTACTGGAGCTTCTGGGATGGTTTGGGCTGCCACCTATCATCAGACCTGTGTGCTTCCTAACCAGGAAGGCTGCCAGAAAAGTAATGGTCTGTAGCTAGTTGGTATAATCAAAGTCTCTGCTATTGTGCAGCAGGGAGAGAGAGACTGTCAGATAAATTTTTAGGACATGTTTTTGGGAACATTTCTGTCCAAGTAACAGATTTCTCAATGTTAATTATTTTGCTGTCTCTTCCTCCTCTCCCCTGCCCTGGCTTCTAAAACAACATGTGATTTAAAAGACAGGTAGACCTTTCCAAATTACAGACTACTCTTGTGCACTCTGTGGCTCAAAATAGCAGTTATCTCAGCTGTCGGACTTCTATCACATTCAAAACTGGACTTCTAACTAGTGAAGAATCCCAATATCATCTCCAGACTAAAGGCAACAAAAAACATTTACCCAGTCCTAAAGCAGGTTCTCAGAGTATGTTCATTAGCTATAGAATTACTCCGTTAGCCACAGATTTCTACTAAATTGTTTGATGGGATCATTCAAGGTATTGTGTTCAACCTATAAAGCTTGGCTAATCTGAAAACTCATTAATGAAAATACTTTTAGCCTTATAGTGCAGTCAAGCACCAAGAAGTAGCTGAGGAATGTTTTCCTCAACTCTAAGAGTATCTCTCATTTTGAGGGTTAATCTTTTTGTACTAGTTCATGAATGTGATTGTGGTTTAGAAGTTCCCTTTTTTTTCCCTTATTACTGAGAAAGAAACAGACAAAACCCACAGTTATTAGTGTATCATTAGAAAACTACATAGAATTCCTTTTGTTTCAAAGAAATCACCTAAACCTTTAAAAATAAACATTTTACTATACACTAGAAAATAAATATCTCCCAAGCACAACAGCGTGATTTTTCAAGAAGTGAGACATTAGTAACCATTAACAACTATGACTGAGTTTTCATTAGACAGAGTTCTCACCTAGTGCTGCTAATTCCCTGGCTTTCGCTAACAAATTAAGATAACATAAAAAATAACAGAGAAATAATTTCTTGGACTTCAGACAAAATGCTTTTGATTCTCTAACTATATAAGCTGCATTATTAGAAAGAAAACCTGAGGAAAATTTCAGGTGGACAAAAAATAGCACAGATCATGTCAGGTAAACAAGAGCATACAAGATCTGCCTGATATTTTGAAATTAGAGTGTTTTCTGTAGTCCTTCTAATTATCATCAGCCCTCATATAGCATGAAAGCATGTATGTATTCTGCAAGTTAATGTCATTTGACTGTTGACCAGCACAAACACAGCATTCAGAAGAGACTGAAAAACATTTTTCATAGTGTACATTTCAACTGGCTGCTTTTTTTWWAAAAAAAAGCAGTGTGGTGATCAAGAAAGGTCACTTTTTCAGAGTAAAACACTCTTAACCCAATAACTAGTCCTTGTAATAACTTATGAAAAAGTACATTTGAAATGACACGGGTAGGAAAGCTTGTCACCTCACACTAAAATTATTCTCCAAGCTCTGATGTCTGATACAGTATCTGATCCAGAATCTACTCCAGGCGTGCATAATAAAAAGGTCACTGAATGTCCTGGTTCCGGCTGGGACAGAGTTAACTCTCTTCCCTGTAGCTGGAGGGGGTGCTGTGTTTCGGGTTTGGTAATGAAAGGAAGGTTGATGGCCCGTTGATGCTTTGGTTGTTGCTGGGTGGTGCTTGCACCAGGACTTTTCAGCCTCCCCTGCTCTGCCAGGTGCAGGGGGAGCTGGCGGGTGGAGCATAGCTGGGGCGGTTGACCCAGCTGGCCAATGGGGTATTCTATACCATGTGACATCATGCTCAGTATAAAACTGTCGGGGGGGTGGGGGAGCTCTCATGTTCGGGACACATGGGTTCGTTCAGGATGCGCGGTTTCTCAGGACATGCAGCGGGTGAGCAGTTGCATTGTGCTTTGTATATTCTGTCATTGTTGTTGTTATCATTGTTGTTATTACTGTTCTACTTTAATAATGGAAATAAAACAAACTGGTTTTGTATCAACCCGTGAGGTTTCCTACTTGCGCCCTCCCAATCCTCTCCCCCGTCCTGCCGGAGCAGGGGGGTGAGTGAGCGGCTGCGTGGTGTTYAGTTGCCGGCTGGGGTTAAACCACGACACTGAAGCAGAAATTGACACAATCTGTGCTGAGGCTGCTTGGTGACAAATACTGCTAGGCTAAGAGACTAATTTGTTTAAAAGTCTGAAACTGTAGGGAACTCAGGACAAGCCTGAAGACAATTTTGTAATCATGAAAGATAAGGAAGAGCAGGAGTTGTTCTGATCCTTCACGCCACATTTGCCTTAAGCAAGAGATAAGGGAACCGAATGAGGTAGCTACTGAGTAGGAAGAGAAGATCTATTAAATCATGCAAAGCTACCCTAAGACTGCAGAAAAGAAAGGCTTACATTTGTAGAAAGCACAAAGCACTGCTTCAGACAGAGTGGAGGGAGAGAAGACAACATAGCCTTGCCTCCGTTCTTCCTGCAAATTTCCCATCCTGAACACAGGAGAAGCACTGCCCCTTGGCCCTGCCGTGATCACACATCCCAGCAGAACCGCCCACTCCTTTCCTCCCAAGTGGAYGACACCCAGAACTCCCCAAGGGCTCAGAATTGCTGACATTAGCTCTTCTCAGGGCACCAACCAAAACCAGGGAAAGGAAGAAAACTCAGACCCATTGGAGTGAGGTAGCTCCAAATACAAGTTAAGGAGAAGAAACCTCCACACTGTCGCCCTACAAAGTGGCACATCAACCCTATACAGTCCCCCTCCGGCACCTACAGAAGATCTCCTCTTTGTCATCCACCAGAGCTACCTGTGCACCAAACTCCTGGGAGTGCTGTCCCACTCCCCACTCTTACCCCCCGCAGCTGGAAACCTCCCCTGGCTGAGAGGACTCAGCAGCATRCCAGGGATACAACCTTTCCCCCCAGGAATCCAGCCAGCCAGCAAGGAAGGTAGATGGAACCACCACAAGGTAAAAGGAAGACCTCTCTTTCAGCTGTCCGATACAACCATTTACCAAAACACAACCGAGGAAGCAAAAGCGATGCCGTCTGTTATAATTACATCTGTTGGTTTAGGAATAAAAAAGATGTCTCTTGGACATYGCTGGTGCAACAGAATCAAAAGAGCAAGCGAACTAGAGCATTCTGCTGGGGAAGATAAGCCGACCAACTAAAGGGCTTTGYTGCTTTACTCCAAAAGGCCTCTGTTGAACTGTGCTCCCACAATGCTCTAAGATTTGAGCTGAATACTTTGGGGATAGTACAGTCCAAGGACTGCAAGGCCATGTGCACTTCACCTCCTAGCGCAGCTARATGACCTGCATATTGCTGCAACATATTGCTGTGTTGCTGTCACTCAGTACSTTCCCCATGAGGCTATAAAAGAGAAGCAAAAGACACTTTTGTGACAAAAAATCTGCTCCAAATTCTGACCTGCTGATGCAGATTAYGTCTTCACGAGTCTGTTTCTCTGGAACCTGTACGAGGGAGGTCTCAGCACATTTTGCACACTGAATAGAAGCTGTCATTAATAGGAGTGATACGGGGAACAGAACTCACCTACAGTGTTCTTGGCAAATTTGTCAATTATTAATGTGCTCCCACAAGGAGGAAGACCATACTATGCCCATGCTCCGCCTGTTGGCTGGATATACTTATCTCACACATTACATGTGTCTATACCTATGGGGGACTCCACACTTACTGTTATCCAAAACACATATGGGACTTCTTAGAAATTCATAATTTTTGTGATTTGGGATCTGGAAAAAACTGGGGGAAGCATATGGGATATTTTTTATATTTTCAGTTATGTCATACAGTAAGTCTTTCCAACAGTTATTTTTGTTGTCCCATGATATTTTTATGGTATCACACTATTCCCTTGATTAATAAGCTATTTTTAAAAATGTATCAGTTATATAGCAATKTATTATTTTTAGTTGGCTTTAATAAAAAGTGATGCAATAAAGCTCTGCAGACAGCTGTACATAATTCCATCACTACAATATTTGGGATATATAAGTATGCATAAAAGCATGCTATACGTTGTTAACATACTATTTTGATATCTTCATTTTATTTCATAGACTCAGAAGGAATCAGACTGACTAAATATACTTACTCTCGAAGAACTCCTCAGATGGTTATTTTATATTACTAAAACCTAGGTTTTTTTCCTGACCTCCATATTTTGAGGTTTTGTTTTCAGCTGGCTGAATTTTTTTCCAGAAAGTTATCTTTCACCCTTCACAAATTTTTTAACTGGAGGTAAAACAAGAGATTTCATCAAATTCTGCAGGTAGATATTTAATTTGAATTGTCCTTACATACATATAGCTTTCAATCAATCAAACCATCTGTCTTATTCTATATGCAGAACACTATTGGTCATTAGAGCTTATATATACACACACAGACATATAAATACAATACACACATCTAAATAAAATACATACAYACACATATGTGTGTGTAATGTTTATATATGTTAGAACCTCCAATTTTCAGTGACAAATGATTTGTGGCCAGATTCCTATGAAAGGCTAAGCTCTCATTCCCTTTGAGGTATCTGTGAGGTACCCAAAATCAGTAGAACAAGGTYTGACACATGAAAACTATACATAGTATGTTACATAAACAAGGTAGTAAAACTAGCAATATTTTGAAAATTCAAGACTATTTGACTAAAAGATATGTAAATCTATAAAAGGAAAATACAGTGGTTGTTTATTGCTACGTATCAGTTGTGATCTTTTATGGTTCAGTCTACAGTAATWATTTATAAATTAATTAGTTATCAATTTTACATGGTTGCTACTATTCCTATTTGTATTTTAAAATGTGGGTTATCTTGTAATTTATATAATCACAGAAAATATTCATGTGGTTCTGTAACTGAATAAATACTACTTATTAAAATAGCAAAGGCTGTAATTTATCTTTCACTATTAACTTGTAATTCCTTTTTATTTCAGAGTTTCAGTAAAATAGTTCAGTATGCTTATTTCTTCAGAATGAAAAAGTGGTAATTAAACAGAAGTTATTCTTACACTGTGTGAAAACTCCCGTGGACCCCTAAATGGAAGGTGGAAAGATTGCAGTAGAGAGAAGAGGAAAACAAAGTATTCAGACATTTGCAGCCACAGAACAAAGTAAGGYAACATAATGAGAGAAGCAACAGAAAATAGTCTAGTTTCACTTTAGGCCYAGCCTCCCTTAAGACATTAGCCCCACTAACCATGAGATAGTCAATCTCTAGTATCTCTCCACAGCTCTAGGTTAAAGTCTGAGAGAATTCTGCTGATTATGATCCCTTCTTAACCCAGCTCCATCATGTACTAATGTGTATGMAAAGGTTATCTTTTCAGAAGTGTTAAAACAGTGTTACATATAAACGTGAACTGATTTTCGAAAATATTTTAAATCCATGAACTACACAGRTATCTTTGAGTTGTTAATGAAAAATATCTTTCACTTCATCCTATTTAAGGACATTMGTGTCTGGTCTGGACATCAGTCTCCAATCTGAAGAATGCAGTATTGATAAAATAAATATACAATACTTCCTTTCTTTATGAGGCATATATCAAAAATCTCCATTTAACTGTGAAAGGTACCACACCCAGACCGGCCTTCATTTCTCCTGCCATTGGTTGTACCACAGCACCTGCATGCTCCATTCTTCAGCCATAAGCCCAGACACTTCTGCCAAAATYAGAGCCCTCACTGCACACTCCCCACTTTCTGGTCCTGTTCTGTCTACGTAAGAGGCTCATCCTGTTTTGTCAGACATGCTGTCATGCACTGTGACTCCCCATGTAAACGGAGATGACAAGCTGAGACCTCACATGCTAGCTTAACTTGCTCCTCCAAAACAGGTAGTGAACCTGAGACCCTACACCACCCCATTTCATCTTCTCATSGATTGCTGTTCCGAAGATGTTTCGTCTACAGTTCTAAAAAACAAAACTAAAAGCCACCCAGCCTAGAAGAAAATCTCCAGCAAACCAAGCAAACAAAACTCAACTTGTTCACTGCTGCATTTGGCATATAGTCAATGTCTGCTCAAYGAATGAAGACACTACCTCAGTCACAGCTGAAATTATTCTTTTGTAGAGGACAAATGAGGACCATGGAATATTTAAAGTTTTCAAAGAGCTTAAGTGAGGCTGCATGATGGATAATGCTTGCATAGGCAACCTCCAGAGACACAAAGTTTACTTTGAAAAATGGCAATGTCACTCCCAATGACTGCAGGAACTGTAGAAATCCCTAAAATGTTCTTGCGTTGTGTTTCATCTGACTCACGCTGCAGTAAGTTTTCAGTGCTGCTTCTCCACTCTTCAGATGCAGTAGTCACTGGGTTTTTCAGAGACCACTTTCAAAGCTCTGGAGACTCAGTATTTAACTAGCAGAATCCGTATTACGAAACTGACTCTACAGTGCTGATATGGTCACCTCCTATTATGAACTAGGAACTCAGTAATGGGTGGGGAAACCAATAATACAAATTCTGGTAAAAGCTGGACTGCACAAAATACTGAGAAAATGCAAGAAACTTCCCAGAAAAGCAAGCCAAAAATCAGAAAGATTAGAGATAACGTGAAAGTAGACTGCAGCACTCTATGTAGTCAGTGTGTGTGCATTTGCCTGAACCAGTGAAAACCRGAGTGACCAGAATGCTGACCAAAGAACCTAAAAAAGAAGAAAGGAATATACTTCAACCTGGAGGTCAGGGACAAACAATACCCGGTTTATGAAATTCTATTTCTGAACTACTGAACCTCCATGTCAGACTGATATATACACATATGTTGCCAGCACATAAAAGAATTTTAAAGTGAAAATCCTTCTATTTACATCCTTAAGACCYTGGAAACAAGATGGAAGTGCAAAGAGAAGACACAAGAAAATCCTAAAGGAGGACAAAGGAAGTCAAAAGACTTCTAAGGAATCCATGGATGCACAATAGTTCATTTATCAGAATCTAGCAAACGTTGTCTCTTCATCTTTTTTTTTTCCCTCTTGCAACATGTGGAGATAGAAACTAACCTTAAGCAATAACCATGAAAAACTAAGCTGTGTAAATAGCCTGGAGAAAATAGACAAAATAAATATTGCCCTGKTTCTGGTTTTCAGATCCCATCCCATAAACTAACACAAGCTTTGAAGGAAGGTGATCTCACTTTATATCTCCTTAATCCCTTTTCAATTGCTGTCAAATCCTTGGAATAAAATAAACCCCTTGGGATTACACATATATAACTATACCTATATCTATACATACACAAATATACATATACACACTTAGATATATAAAAACATATATATATATATATAAATTCAACTGACAGAATATGACTGCTATACTGGAAATCTGTACTTTTCCTAAACCACACGTTATTCGTATTATTTAGTTCAGCACTCAGAATTGTCCTCTTGAACTCAGTGAAATAAAACAGAAGCAACAATTTCTGCAGCTCAACTTGCAGCTGAAAGGACAATATTTACTGAGCCACCTCTAATAAAAACCTCGCTCTAAGTCAATGGCCTTTTGCTCAACCACTTTCTCTTTTTAGCAGTCAGCATGACCTTTGGTCACAAGAGGAACCAGATCAATAGTATCAACATGAACTAATCCTTGCTGAAGCATTTATTTCTTTTCTGTCCTTTGCTAAGCCAAGGAAACAAGAATTGCCCCAACTCTCAAATTATGAGCTTAAGATGGTACACCTCAAGTTATGTGCCCAGAAAATTTAAAAAGTAATCTGATTTTTTAGAGCTAAGCAAGCTTAGTTTCCTTTGTCTACTGATCTAAGAATTTCTGTAGTCAGAAACGGTGTGTACTCAGTTTTTGCAGCAATAATCGTTTATAGACCAAATAATCTCTAAATGACACACTGTTATAACTTTCACAGTTTGTAAAATTAAAAACCTGAGTGTATGTATGGTAACAGGAATCCAAGTTTCCTGAATTTAATCCTAATCCACATTTATTATTTGGTCATCCTACTGATGCACACAGCAAAAATGTGTCAAATTCTTATTCAAGTAAAATGTCCAAAAGTTAGCAAAATAGAATGATCTTTTTTTATTTTTCARCTTGGAAAGCAAAGATATTATGAACAACGCCGACTATACTGATGCTAGACATAAGTTTCCAATGTCTAATTGCACGTGCCATGCATGTAGGAGAGAAAAATGCATTAAAGTATGGATCAGTTAATTGATGTATTAAAGTAGTAAAACCACACACATAGATAAAGAAAGATTTTTATTATAAATGGTTACACAGAATAGAAAAGTAGTACATATTTATATGTACCTACAAGGTTGTAGGAGAATCTATTTTATGTAATTTTTCAAAATGTATGCAGCCAAGATCTTCTTTGTAACATAAAAAAAAAAAGGTAGAACTCAGAGAAAACAGATCAAGAAACTTTAAAAAGGCATCTAATCCATCTTCTTATCCTGGACTGGTCTAACTATGTCCAAAATTAATTAAYTGGAATTCTTTGACTTCCTTACAAAACCTTTAAGTGATAAAAAATTTAAGTTCCTGCCACTTATTTTCTTTGGAGATCTGTCCACTTTCCATTTTTTCTCCATTTGAAGCAGTAAAGAAATAAAGAAACTATTCAAAAACGGCAGCTTAATTTTCTAGACTTTCAAGGTTCTGGAAACGTACAAAGGATCTTCCTTTTCCGTGTTACCACGTCTTTTTCTCCAACAGTAAGTGTTACCTGTTTTATCCTGCTAACACTGCAACATCTCACTTGTGTAGTGTATAAGGTTAACATTGGTGAGAGTATCTGCTGTGTACTCACCAAGGTGATGTGAATATCTGAATATAAGTGGAAACACTGTCTATAGACACATTTCTGTTGCTGGTGTGCTAAAGGATTCAACATCGCAACACTACTGTAGGCAGACATTTTAAGTCCCAACAATCCCACCTCTGAGACAGGGTAATTAAATTTGGTCAACAAAGATTAGGACTGTGAAGCATAAGGAAATTGTAAGAACAAATCAAAGGAAGAAAGGAGATGAGAATTTGGACCTTCTTGATCTTTAGTTTATTAAGGAAAGCAGCAGAGGGCACACTGCTCTACAGATTTTGGGATTCCTGAAATGTTGTGTTTTGAGAGCTCATTCTAATAATATCAATGAGTTAACTCAAATAGATGAAACAAACTAATAAAATCTACGCATTTTTCCCCTAGAAAGAGCAGCAATTAAGGAAGAGGCAAATTCTGCACGAGCTTTTTAAGAARCCTGCCAAAATCCTGCTCATTTTCATTCCTCAGCTATTTAATAATTCAGGTAGTACATTGCAGTCAAAATGCCCGTTTGCCATTTCTGCATTTGTATAAAGCATTAGTCGGTGTTTTTTGTTGCCTATCTTTGGAACTGTCATTGCCCTTTCTCATTTTGCTACTTTGAGGAGAAAGACCAGTGATAACAATTTCGTGCCTTGAAAAGAAACATGCAATGCTACCTCTACATTTTGTAAAACTGTGAGAATATCCATTTTAAATTTCATCCACATACYTTTCCAAAATGATGATTTATCCTCACACTCCAGTGAGGTCAAGCTACTTCTAAATAGCTCTGTTAGTTCCGTTCTGCTATTGTTTCCATTCAAATGGTTTTTTTCCCCCTCTCATTCTTTTAGGCTATCACTTTCAATAAACGGGTATCTAAATGTTAAGGTCATCATTATAGAATATTACAACAGGTTGCCTTTTGSACATGTAACTGTACATTTTGAAATGAAAAATGGAGAAGTTTGAATTTATGGAGGTTTTGCATGGAATAGGTTGGCAGGCACATGATGCCATATGTCGTATCTTTACAAACATTAATATTCGAGGATGCTTGAGCCAAGAATGTTCATTTATATACAAGCCTTGATAGAGCCTTCCCCTTAGCTCCTGGACAAGGTGGTCCATGCAGGAGCTGTGCTACCAGGGCTTCTTGGAATATGCCTCAAAGAATACAAAAGCTCAGTGGATCGGCCATTTTTTCTTCTATTTTCTCCCAGGAGTTAAAAAAAGAAGAGATCCAGTGACTAGATTATACAGASCCAGCATACTTATTTAACTGGCAACATTAGGAGTCTGAAGATCTCGTAAGAGTTCTTACTAAAACCACTGAAATTACATCAGTGAAATGTCCTGGCCAGAAATTTCAGAAACTGTGAGGGGGAGCAATACTTCCCCGTCACTGTGGCTGGCAGGGTGGGGAAGTGGGAATCAAAGAGATTTAAGCAAATGTCTATTGAATTAAAAAGACAAATAGAACAGAACAAGAACTCAGGGATACCCGAGTAATTAAGATTACCACTCTCCCAAAGTAATGCTGCCAAAAGTCTGGGTCAGAGTTTCTTTTACAGCTGCGGGTGGCTGCTGATGTAGCTGTACTACAGTACAGTTACTGCTGTTCTGCTTCTCTGCATTAMCTCTCACCTCATTCCCTCTGCTGGCTTCATAGAGTATAACTGCTGGGGAGATCAAACTGCGTCATGACGGGTACACAAAAGAAACGTAGCAGCTTCCCTTGCTCCCTAGCGGGTAGGAGGCTACTGTCCAGATGCTGGTCTGAACATGAGCCGAGTGCTTCACTCTYTATTCTTTAACAGATGCCACCAATGCCCTTCTTGCCTCCTTTWTTAAGATGTCCAAACATTACCCAGAAGGTACTGCTAGTTAAGTCTACCCAGATAGAAAACTGCWGTAACTCATCTAAGTTTTTTTGGGCTGCAAGTAGACCAAATACATGCCACATCCCATGCCTTGGAAACCATGTAGTAGCATTACAATAGCAGCAAGCTTGTGCTAACAACAAGGAGTACTCTAAAAAGAAATGCAAAAAAACCCCCACCAGTATATTCTTTGCAACATTTGAACACAGGAGAATAACTATGATAAAGGCAAGCAACCAAATAATGTTCCTAAAAATACTGGACATACAGTTTATCCCAAACATAATCCATCAGCTAACTTTAATGGTGTTAAGGTTCCTGTGGAAAAAATACTGTGTATTCAGGTAATTAAAGATCACCTCTAGAGTATTTCCAAGAGAAAGAATTAAAATTATAATGGCAGATGTAAGCGTGACAATCTTTCATTTTAAACACATGGCTTCCTGAGTTATATTCTGTTCTTATTATCATAATAAAAATTATTTTTCCAGTCTCTCTAACTTAAAATAAATACTTTACTGGATAGAATATTGCCATTAGGTAACAGATATATGAACAATGGTCAATTCATTGTACATAAACTCACTGAGAGAACCTTTAAATGTTCCCCTGGGTCAGTATAATTCTGAGTGATGCACTGATTTATTGCAGCTTGCCTACAAGTTTGCATTCAGCAATTCTGTGATAGATTTCACTCTTAAAATCTAGGAACCTCAAGGAATGATACTAGTTTTAAACTCTGAACTTTCTGGGCTATAGAAAAAGAAAAGGTCTAAACAGAATCTCAAAAAGCCATTCGGGAACTAGGAGTAAAAATAATCCAGCTTCATTTTGGACTGTGGCAATTTATAAATATCAAGTTATGGAGTATATTTCTGGTGCTATTAAATTTGATAATATCTTGCTCGGAAACAGCAAAGGAAATAGTTTCACCTAATCAAATTATTTGCTAGCAGGATCTTTGGAATATCTTCAAAAGGCATATGAACAAATTATTGGAAAATGGAATAGCCTTCCTGATTTCGTGTGTGATGATTTGTTAATGATTACATTAAAAAAAAAGTGATTCATAATGAGCTTTTAAGGGAAAAGGGAATTATTACAATGAGATAATTTTATCTTTCRCATAATACGGTCACAGGTTTTTGTTATGTGGTTCTTGCATTATTGTGATTCTGTTTCAACAGGCATGTGTAAGTTAGAAAGAGACTGAATATTGCTTTAAAGATGTCAACACTAAGCACTGTTCAACAGTGCAGACTGTACATTCTTCCTTCTTACACTGAGCTGCAGAACTGTCTTATAAAGCCACATTCAGACAAGAACCTTGCATGAAGATAGTATCATTCTCTTCCTTGATACAGAGAAATCATTCTTCCTACTGGCTCCTTCCTCTTCCCAAACAACAGATCCTGCTGTCATGCAAAACTTTGACATGGAAGGTGGATAGCTATGTAAATGGGAAGTCGCTTCCTCAAACAGAAAACACCTACAATCAAATTATTTGTTTCCTTCTAGAGGTTTCTCTGCATTTTTGCTTATGGAAAACTAGCCAACAGTATTTCATCAGATAAATAGTTTTTTGGGGGGATAGATTATAGTTAAAAATGAATGAGATGACCACCGTATGAACCTTCCAAACCAAGAAGTGGAACACACTGCAGAATTTACACAGTCCTTTCGAGTGGATGTATTGCATATCACCAGCATGTATTGAGAAACATACCTAAACCATAATACAGATCACTAACACAGCCAATCTTTTAACCAGTGAGGATGACCTTCCTAAACAGMTGTAAGGCAAAGCTGCTAAAGTCCATTCCTCAGAGATCATTGGGTAGTCCCAAAATGCCTTTATTAGTATGCGTTGCTAACCCGCCAGAAACAAAGGTAKCTCATAATTTCATGAGGTCCTTTCTATCGTCAGAGAGATGATGCTTCTAGTGAGGCTCCACAGAGCTGCTGAGTAGGTCAAGGTTATTCATACATTTCACTAGTGACTTGAAAGTTAAACCAGTGCTGGTAAAATCTGCAAGTAACACAAAGGGTATTCTTTGAGGAAAAATAAAAAGGAGGAGAGTCAGCCCTGCTGAATTCTGGAGCCTGTGGCCCAGGCAAACAAAATGGAGGACTGAATCCTGAAAAGTAGTGACTAAGTAGGATTCAGGAATCGTACCACACAAGCTACTCATTATGAACTGCTTCTAAAAACAAAGGCTACCRTGGCCTTTGGATATGTGACAATGTTAAAAGAGTTAATGGAATATTGTCATATTCACAGACAAAAAGGGAAAAGGGACAGAAAAGAATCAAGGAAGAACAGAATATATAAGCTATCAGTACAGTTTATCAGAAAGAAGACTGAGATGATTGGCTTATTGTCTATAAATCTGCTTCAAGAAGAAAAAAAATCACTACTAAATAGCTYTTTAATCTGAGAAAGCCAAAATAAGAAGCAATTCCTGAAAGCTGAATTTGAAAAAGAAGCAAATTGGAAATAGGGAACAAAGTTATTGCTTTTTTTAAATAATAAGTGTAATATAGGAAACCAGTGAAAAAGGATCAATTGTGCATTTTATGTCTTCACATCAAGTCTTATGTCTTACTGATAGGGTAATAATAAATAAATAATGGAGTATCATATGTTCATTTATTAATATGATACTTCATTGACAACATGGGAAGATAGGAAGGGCACCAAAGATCACAAAATGTATGCATAACAGATATCTTGTGTAATATTYAAAATTAATGTATTGGTGGCTTTAGTAATTCAGTGACTGTAAAATAAAAAATTCATGCTGGACAACAGCAGTTGGCTGACAAGCCAGAGAAACACAGTCTTTAACTAAGGTCCCAGGAAAAGACCTCTGTGACTTTGCCATAGTTGACATAACTCCTGGTTAATTAGGTAGGTACCTTCAAGTAGCCAGGCTGCCTGATTCTGACAACTGTCATCAAATGCATTTGTGTCTAATGTTTAAATCCAAGGGAAGATAAATGCAATAGATGAATGTGGAAGTAGTCCAAAATGTAAGGAGCACTTGGAAGGCAGATTACAGCATCTACTCTTGCTAAGTAAAATAATACCCAAGAGCAAAGCTAGGAGCAGATTCCCTGATTGTCCATGTGACGTAATTGTTACTTAGCTCCCAGGCTCTGTTTTGAAGAGATGCATTTAGCTCACTCTGAGACCTAACCAGGGAGTGGTTCAGAGGGAGGAATATTCCAAGGAGCACTCTCTRTAGACAATGTGAAAAGGCTGTGCCTGGTTTGGCTTCTGCTGCCCTATACAGTCTTTCAGCTCCGTCCCCAAAGGTTTTTCACCCTCAAATACCACTGCATGCATTCCTACCATATTCTGGAGCTTGTAAGACACATCCTTTGTCTTGTGTTATAAAAACACTGTGCTATAGGGCTGAAACACAGCCCTCACATTATTTCAGAGGCTTTGAAGTGAAAAGAGAAAAMAAAAGAAAAAAATCTCAGGCCCACAATGGACCGWGGTCAAGTGTTACGCTGGGTGACATCTCAGGAAACAGAAAGACCTGAGTMGTTTTGAGGCAAGATACTCCATTCCTTGGAGTTCAGCAAGCATTCCCTCAAATTTTTGCATTGCCCATACATCCTCTGAGTCACCACTACTCACAAATAAAAGAAAAAAAGTTAAAAAAATTTAGATGGGGAAAATTTGAARCAGGTGAAGAGATTCTGTCATAAATAGTGATGGGAAAAAAGACAACAAATAATGAGGTGCAAAATACAATCTTGTTCATAAAATCCGGAACTTAAGTCCAGCTAACTAAAATCTTTGCTTTACTATTAAAGCCTGTAGAGTGATGAAAAGCAAGATGAACTACGGTAAAAAAATGGCAAGCTAAGAATGCTCTGCCTCTAGAGGTTAAAAAAAAAATTAATCCTGAAGCATTTGCTTCTATGAATGTTAAAAGACTTGTTTAAGAATCTAAGGGCTGCGGAATCCTTTTCCAAGACTCCGAAAGATCAGTGGGGGAACTATGTAGCTTGCTTGAGCTTTTTGAATATAAGTATAGACGGCAAAAATTTTCCCTGGCTCCAGGAAAATCCTGAAGTATGACAGATGTCTATCCTGAACGTGTTCTGATTCACCCCCATAYATCTTTTCTATCTTTACAATCTAGAGGGAAACATCCAGCATACAAATTGGCTGAGGTCTTTTCTGCTTGGGCAACAGGAAAATGATGCCTTAGCTGCACACATCTTACATTCTGCGAGGGCATGTACTCAGCAAGCTCCCTGGCACAGTCACTTGAAGCATAAAATATAAGCATAACATAGATAATTTAATACCTTTCGACTATTTGAGTTCAGCAACCTTTTAGTGCTTAAGAAACAAGACTTGAATATTGCTTTAACATACAGTGTTTCTGAATTTAAGCCAATTTGGAAGTTAAAGGTCTCATAGTATTTGCTCCGTTCCATGTGTATTTTTCCATGTATATTGTTTTGTATATTTTACAACTGTTACACACATATTGTTTGATTTCTAATCTTTGTTAAACTGTAAAATTATGCCTGACTAATGACACACACACGCTTTTATATCAATTAAAAAAATATTTTGATTGAGAACTCTCTCTCTCTATATATATATATATATATAAAAGATTTCCATCAGCAATAATGAAAAACTGCAACATGGAAATAAAAGGAACAGAAGCTCCAAGAGTGATCTCTGGATGTCATAAAACRTTTTAAAACTCAGCCACTCAATGAMGAACAGATTGGTATGCATAAAATCATGCTCACAAGATGAAAGTGTTCACTTGGAGATAAAGAACAGTAAAACAAAAGAAAAAGGGACAGAGCAAARGCAGAGTCATAACAGTCTTCACTATTCCATGACAAGCTATCAGTTAGTAATACAATAAGATCTGACAAAATTAGCTAAATAGAATAAGGAATAGGTTGACATGTGAAAAAACCATTTTGACTACTTGAAGGCCACATATCATTAAATTTCATTCTAAAGAGCATCTGTCTCAGCCATTGATGGTGATTTTTTAAAAAGAACTGCACTTCATATTTCCAGCCTTCATGAAGATCATGCAGCAGCCAATATACTGTCAAAATTAAAGACCAATTCTCTGCATGGCTTACTTCCCAGGACCTTTTTTCTACTATTATTATCATCACCGACCACACAGAAGCTGTAAACAATTTGTACACATGCAATATTTGCCCTGTGGGAACCTGCTTTTAACTGATTCAGGAATGATGTCAACAGTAGTTCACTTCTGGTAATAGACTGCAAAATGTTGATGGTTCAATGTCCATGACAATTCCTCAAAGTACTGGGAAATGAAAGGGTAAAGGGAGAGGAGGATGGAAAGTAGAGACTCAGGCAAATATCAAAATTATGGATTAAGAGTTATATTGGAGTTTTKGGATCACCTGTATTATCTGACGGGATTAAAACAATATAAAGCAAAATTGTGATTAAAAATATTTATGTAAATAACTGTCAAAGTTAGGAAGGGTACAGTCACATTCTTCCATAACATCTGAATGGGAAAGTTAAAGCTTGCAACTATGGTATCATTTAAAACTAATTAACTAGGTAACTCATGCAGACATCACTCTTTTGAAGACGATGGCAAAAAGCTCTTTGGAATCTTGTACTACTCGTATAGATATCCTTCTGAAATAAAAAAAAATAAAATTGTCGAGACAAGGCCTTATATGTGGACATTCTGATTAAAAAACAGCCATCCTACATCCCAAGAGAAGCTGCTGAAAACAGAGATGTTCCTCATGGAATTTTGCAGTTCTCAGTGACCAACAGACATGTTAATAAAATCTAGACCGTTAGTTACATAATTGCACTCGATCTCTTGAAACATCTTACTACATTTGGAACTCTGTGGCCTGACTCCGTCTTGCTTGTTTGTCTGATCTTTCAGCTTTACCTTGTCTGTTTGATGGCAAACCATAATTGCAAGATGCCTGACAAACTGAAAATCAATCTAGTTAATACCTTCAGTTAATCCATAACATCAAATGTTAAATAGTAAAGGGGGAAATCCTATTGTGTGGTTCCATGATTGGTCTAAACAAATTTAAGTCCACACGAACAGCAAAAGCGATGCTCCCGACTTTCTCATTGCTGCCCTCGGCTGAACAGTCCAATTTTTCTTGTGCTGACACTATGGCTCATTCCACTGCTACACAAGCACAACAGGGAACCGTTTGTGCTGGAAAGCAGCTCCACAACAAAAGACAAAACAACTCCTTCCCCCCAGATTGTATTTCCCAGTTCCTAGATCTGGCTCACCAGGCAATGAGARGGAGGGATGGGAGTGCTGGTTGGTGGTGAAGGGTACCGAACGGAACCAGTCCTCAGAGTAGGAACACAWGCAGATTAGTTTAAATCAGTTGTGCAGCTGCACCCTTTGAGACGATGTTAAACATTATATTCCAACTTTTTCATCTTTYAGTCCTGAACTCCTCAAATCCAAAAATAGATTAAAAAAAAGAGAGAAAATGCTTGATTTTTATAGCTGTTCATTATAAAAAAAAAAAAACTTATTAAATTAAATTACATTGGATTTGTTGGCTTGTTGCTTCAGAAAAAAATCAACCCCTTCTTCTCTGCCTCAATAGACTAGAAACCTAAAACAAGGCATCCAGGTTCTAAAATATTGTTACAGCCTACAATACTATGGTGGGTTTTCCCACTACTTTCTTTAGTATATTTAACTTCTCTTTGGCATCTTTGTTTCTAATTTAAATTTGTTTCTGTATTGGAACCACAGTAGTATTAAATTACTACATGACAACCAAAAGTGAAACTGTCATACTTAATATCGGTGTATATTAAAAAGCAAACAGTCAGCAAGTAAMATCAACCAGCAAGTGATTCTATATTAATCTTATTTCTTACTTCTAATGGTATTTTACAAAGGAAAAGACTGTAAATTAACATCTTGTCTAAAGGGAGAGTATGCRAACAGAAAAATAACCTTTTATTTTTTCTTATTCCTTGCACTATTTGCATCAGCACAGAAAAAAGTTTTTTGGTGAACAGTTTCAACAAAGAGGCTTCCAGTCATTCACCCTACCAATAGAATAAAACTAATAATGTGATTAGAACTTCAAGCAAAGCTTTCACTGAGCTCATGGATGATGGAGAGAAGCTGTAGGCAAATACATAACCAGTCATACAAATTTTAATGGCTGAAGAATCTTAAAAAAGAAAAAAATATCTTGAAGTGTTTAAATCAAAAGCAACTTCATCTAGTGTGTGAGTTGGCTCTGAGCACATTAAAGCAGAAAAAACAGGAGTTGGTTTTTTTTGCTGCAAGGTTTTCTTTTCTTCTGCAACTTTCAGTTTAAGTTAATCTCAACGGAATTCCAAATCTATATCAGGTGTATCAAGCAGATATCTAAGAGAACATTTCTAAATTTGAATATTCACTGTGGCATAGTATGCTCTGGATTACATTTCAGAATTGCTTATCTTGAATTACTGTGATCCTGAATTCTGAAATAGGTGTTGTAAGGAAAATCCAATTAAAGGACAAAAGAACTGGATCTGCATATTCTCTTACTAAAGTGAAACAATTTCATGATTTCAATGCTTTTTTCTGACCTTCCCTGTGGAGGTGCTAGAAAGAGACCCCCTCTCAAGCTTCCCCCCAACACACAGGGGGGAAAAAAGGATAAAAAAAGGCAAATGGAGAAGATCTAATGAGAGAAGGCAGTGGTGGAGAGGACRGTCCCAGGAATTGCAGCAGCACTCTTCCTCAGTAATTCCTTATCCAGTGCATGTATGCAGCACAGCTCACCGTTCCCAGTCACCCAGGTGGCTCCTAGCCTTGGCAAGTGACCTTCTCGAGGAAGGTCAAATAATCAACCTCAGCTGCAACCCAAGAACTCACTAAGGCATGAATCCTCAAGATTTCCAAGAAGTATATCAAGTACATACGATCACATTCTGAGAGGAGAATGATTACAGATAAACAAATAGATGTATTATCCGACTTGTTCTGAAAAAATGTTTGCCCATGGTCACAAGTCAAGAATTCATTCCCTTAAATGGCTTTTTGATGTGGATTTTTAAAAATAAATCTGCATCAGAATTCTTCTAGTGCTGCCGGTTGTATTTTGTCTTGGGACTGCTCTTCCTCTCCCCAAGCCACTTCAGTCTGACAGGTCATGCACAAGGGATGAAAAAGAAATGCACAATGACTTCATCTTTGAAGGAAAAAAACCCCACTTGTAGAAAAAGAGATTTCTAGTCCAACAGACTTTTTCACATTTTAATAGCTGTAAAGGATTATTTGTCTTCAAGCATTATGAAACAAATTGCATTCAAGTGTAAAGGCACTTCATAAATAGGAAGCACGAGCGTGGGGACCCAGCGAGCCGCTAACCAAGGTAACTCACGTGTAAAGTACTTCTTATGATGCATTAGATGTGTCAGCATATTTCCAGGCTGAGAATAGAGTGGAATAAGCCATCTGTATTTTTTTCATGAAAATAGATTAGAATTCATATTGCACATTATTCATGCAACTAGAAAACTGCAATCTTACATGTTTTCAGTTCTACTGCTTTTCTTTGCCAAACTGACTGAAATCAATTAAGGTGACACATTATGAAAATCATTGCACATAACAAATTCATAACTTCTAGAGCAGAAGCAGCACTAATTGCTCAAAAGCTGTCAAACATTTATGAGTTATTGTAAAGTATGAAAAGAGTACAGTCTCTAGTTACAAAAAGACAATCACACAGTCGGCAAAGATGTGCCTACAACTCAGGCAGGTAATTCACAATGAGCTCACAAAGCTCAAGTATTGTAGTAATGTTATCTGCAGCAGCACGACGATCAGTGTGGGCTGACCTCCCAACAGGTACTCACATTCCCAGATAGAATGTGAGTTCATTCACCGAGTTCTTTCCTACCACAACAGTACTCCAAGCACCTAGCTTAGGTACGTCCACAGCTGGCAGAGCCTGCAGTGCRCTATACTCAAAGAAGTTTCAAAGTTTTTATAAAGACTGGAAAAAAACATACYTGAAAGTGCAAGAGTATTCGAACAATCTCTGGAGACTTGCTGATGAATTCAGAGAACTGTCTAAGTCAGATGATATTTACTCTCCTCCTCCTTTCAACTGATCCAATTTCATGAAAAGAAGTTAAAAACTGTACTTTTTTTTTTATGTTCTATTGTTAGAAATTGCTATAGCCATCACTGGAATACTCTCCAATTGCAAGTAGAAGAAGAAATATTCCCCTACTTTATGACTGCCAAGTTTTCAAGCTCTATATTTAACACAAATTATTTATTGAATTATTTTGTATACTTGCAAATACTTTGGGTTCAGCTACAAATATCAGTGTATATGGTCAATATATGCCGCTGCAAACAGTATCAAAGGAAGGTCACAGCTCTATGCAAAACCTGGCAGCTCTTGGAGATGAACAAACGGGGTAAGCCTCACTGGGTATATTGAGAACTTCTGAGATGCTGTAGAATGAAAGGCAATTATCAGAGCTGAGAAACTTGCAGAGGCGTAGTAACATGCAGGGGAGTGCTAGGCAGGTAGGAGTAASGGACTCTTGGGTTTGCTAAGACAGCTTTAATGTGGGTATCTGCTGATACTGAGAGGATGCAGGAAAGTGGCTGCACATTTGTGAAATAGCAGAAATGCCACATTATAGGGAGAATAACTATTCTGAAGATGCTGGAATATGAGATTTTCCTGTAATAGCAGGCCAGTATTCTACAGCAGAAGACTATGGGAAGACCTGTGTCCTCACCCTGAGATGATGTTTCAGCTTCCCTCTCTCCTGGTTATCTTCCCTTGTTAGATCTCAGCGCAATAGCCAGACTGACAACAGCAGGTTCCAGTCCAGGAGGTATGACAAACATTACACGTGGAGAGTTACAGAAAAACACCTACTGGTTTCCTAAAGTTTTGCAGAACAGGAGAGTGCAGCAGAATAGAAGMAGCATTTCAGGGTTGTAAGATGTGGAATACCTGGTAGCTTTAYGTGATTTAGTGGCAGGGGAGGTTGTCCAAATGATTGAAATTAGTAACAAAACACAGTTGGAGACCAGAAAGAGGAAGAGGACTTGCCTATGGAAGTTATTCCTTTAAGATRTGATTCACACCGAGTAGCTCGAGGACTCTAGATTGGCTATGGTAGTAGTAGCAATGTGCTACTGGAGGCTGAGGTCTCATATATGCATTCGTAATTTCAGTGAATGTTCAACAGTTAACCCTGCCTCATCCTTCAGAAAGAAAAGGCAAGAAAGAAGTGACAAAGGAGAAGCTGGAAGATTCCCATTCCCTGTTTGGGGGAAAGGTGGTAAGAGAAACAAACAGATTCTACAGTATGGATGATAAGGTTGGTGGTTGCTTGAACCCATAAGCAAAGGTGATTAACATTTGCCACTGTGACTGAAATGAAAGGAGCATTAGTGAGATAAAAGAGAAATTTAAACAGAGTTTTTTAATGCGTAGCCTTATAGAACCTAAAAACTAACATACAGATAGATATCAAGAGCCAGTTCTGTCTGCGTGAGACTTTGATGTTCTGATACACAGTACAAACAATTTATTCAGCCTTTTATTACCTGGGTAATAAATAGTTTGTAACCCTATTAAAAAAGATCAATCCATCAAATGTCTTAACTTACAGGAATACCACTATTTTTCTGTTCCGTTAATGTTCTCAACAACTAAGATGAAGACTGGAGACAGGTGGTAGTTCTCCTGACTGGTGGCCATATTACACAGCATTTTCCCAGATCCACCCCCCCCAAAATGCAAATGCAATCTGGAAGTATACAACTGCCAAGAATATCTTCTTTTCTTTTCTCTTTGTGTGTGTACTGTTTCCTTTTTCCTCACTTCAGATAGGAACTAAAATAACACACAGTGACGCAGATTTGGGCAATGAAATGTTTACCTCGCCTTACATTTGAGCAATGTGCACACTGAATCTATTTATCCCRTGATTTTATATAGCATTTCTGTATGTAGCGGAACATTAAAGAAATGCCTGTGTATGCCATCAGAGTGCTCAAAACCTGACTCTGAGAACAATTTCCATGTATGCTACATATGTCATCTAATGAGTGTAATAGGTAATCTAAAACCTATGGATCAAGCCTCGGCAATAGTAAAGTATATGGGGAAAGTAAGGTATAGGATGTACTTGACTTATCCTTAACACATTACAGCAGCACAATGCAAAAGAATATGGKAATCAGCCCTGAATTCCTTATGATCTGGAAGACAACACATAGGAGTATCATCAGAAACATGCACACAAGCTTTCAGGCTAAATGCCACTGAATTAAATAGCTTGTGGCTGAAGTGCCAGCCTAGAAATCAAAGAATCTATGTTCTTTACYCATCTGTCATAAAGACTGGGCCAAATCACTTTACCATTCAGTGCCTCAGTTTCCTCATCAGTAAAACTGRGATAGCTCTACTAATATCCACTTTAATAATTTTGATACTTGGTGRTTAAAGGTCTCCCTAAGAGATACTGCTTTTTCCCCATTCTATAGTGTTGCTTTTTGCAGTTTTAATTCACATCGGCACAGATTATAAAATACTGATTTAGAACCATTCTATTTGAAAGTCGATGCAAACCTGCAAATGCAAAATGGAATCATTAAAAACTAATGAATTCTGTCTTCCTTTACATGCAATGCTTCTCAAGTGTTTAAGCTTCCTTTTTAAAAAAACATAYAGCAGGACTATATGATTCGCTGCACTTTGCTTGGTGTTACACCCGTAAGCATTGGTTAATAAGAGAGCTCCTCTTAGTTTTAAAAGCCCCTGGAAGCACAAGTTCATTTCAAGTAAAGGCTATGTTACCTATTAAACATGATGGAATCAATACGGATGCCATTTTTCCTGCAGAAGGTAGAAGAAAATCTTTACAATGGAGATYTTATGATTATAAGAACAGTAGCTGGGCTAACAGTCCAAACTTCTTCATGCAAAACCAATTTTCAATACAACTCTTTGCCTATTATGATAAAAAGCAAATATGTGTTCTTGTTCAAACATTTTATTTTAATGAGGAGAATAAAACCTGAGGGGAAATGCAGTCAAGCTACATGGAGATGGAAAGTACAACATCTGTCTGGAATAACCACATTCAACTCAGAAGAGTTGCTCTAGATTTACACTAGCGTTCGGAGTATTAAGAGAGGTAAAGGAAAAAAACAAATGTGAAATGTTTTGATCACATTGAAAATGGCAAGCTTACAAAAACAATAATAACTACAACAAAACCTGAGGAATCTCCTGGGTTACCCAGGGCTAAAGGAAGCAATCAAACAAGACTATTAAAAAACTTAATTATTTCTTTGATTCAGCTTTTAACAGAGTCTATTGGCGAAGGATCCTTTATGTACACTCCTTTTTTTTTTTTTGGTGTTAGGTAGTACTATTAGAGATGAGGATATCAGAAACATAGGTTCAGAAACCAACAGACAATGTCCTAAGTAAATTACTAGTAGGTTTAGATGATATTTATGTCATGTTTTGGAAGGAGCATACGAATGAAGCAGAATGGATGGTAGTGAAAAATACCCCAAAACTGCATGGACGATAATATATACTTGAGATGATCTGGAAAATTACAAATCAGTACGTCTTACACTGGYACCTAGCAAACTTGTTTAAATCAAAGTAAGAAATATAACAACAAAGAATTTGGTCTAATCCTTATTCCCTAAAAAATAACAATAATTCCTCCCAGAAAGTTCATGTGATACTGATCTCTTGGTACTGCTTGGCCTTGTAAACGATCATAAAACTGAACAACAATTTCCACAGCTGTCAAAAGGCTGCAGATAGTGTCCTTAACCAGAAAACAATGTAGAAACTGAAGAGACGCAGAATAAGAGAAAATACCTCCATTGATTAAAAATGATGGTAGGAAATAAAAGGGTATAATTAACTGTCAACAAACTGAAAAACTGAATTCTAACAGACTTCAAAAATTCCCAGTAGGATCTTCAAGAAATTGAAAAGCATTTAAAAAATGGGTGGGAGATAGGGGAGCACAGTCCATTTTCAACAGTGATTTTGAYATTGTGAAGACAGTGTTGAGAAAAGCAATGGCACTTAGGCTGAAGTCACAATATTCCAGTGTACAGCTGCTAAAGTTTGATATATTTCTTCATCTGTTRAAGACCTAAAGAGTTAAACATGTGACAAAGTAATTTGGTTTAGCAAGTTTAGCAAGGATTTTTAAACAAACCTAAACAAACTTGGTGAAAGAGCAAGATGATGGACATGTGCAATGTTGACAAATTCAACGTAATTTCCACTAGAAGAAAAAATAAGTATAGTTGCTTATGCACATTAGGAGAATCTAAASCTACAGCAGGAATTCTAGGAAGAGATCTGTGAATCCCTGTAACTAACTGTATATAGATTGTTGATCTCATAGGATAGAAGRTGGAAAAATGAATACAAAGAATGCAGTAGTTCACAGAGGCTGCATTTCATTCTCTCATCCTCATTTCCTCTAAGTGGAATGTCTGTGCTTCTTCCTTTCTCTACAGCACACAGCATGGCAAAGTAGACAAGGATCCTGATACAGCTCTTCCTCATCAGGCCCAGAAGCATAAGGTTGGTCAAGAATCCTGACAGTAGCAGATGCAAAGTTGGAGAGGTGTGGGGACAGAACTGATGCAGGACTAATGGAAAATGAATGAACTGAATGTGCAGACCTAGTTGTACTGTACTTCYATTAACTCTGTGTTTCAGAGTTTCATTGGTTAAAGTAGGAACTTAGAAGGAGAATATTCACTCTTAATATCATGTCTCTTAATGTCCTTCTGTGAAGCCCTGGAAATTGCTATGGTTAGCTAAAATAGGCAAACCCTAGCACTGGCTTGCTAAAATAGGCAAGTAMGGTAAAACATTCTACCTGCCTGCTCAGAATTAAACTAACTAATGGATTTGAAGTCAGAAGAGAATTATTCCTCTAAACAAAACTAGTAAGGACTCCTAGTGTTTTTCTGTCCTTCCTTGTAGCATAGGTTGTAGCCTACTTCTAGGAGTATGCAGCATATAGCATTATTTATATTCCTTTAAAAATAGTTTAAAGTTTTTCTTTTTAAACAACTGGAAAATGTCTCAAGTCCTTAAGTTGTTCAGAAGCCCTGAAAATTACACTGTTTTCTTATTGCAGATATTGATTTCCCTGTGATTTAAGGTACTCTTAGAAGAAATTGAGAAAACTTCTTTGCTGTAGTAAAAACTGTCAGCCTAATGAAGTGATTCTTCTACTTATACTTTGAAGTACAAAAGAATAATCTCTCAATTAAAACTGAAGGAACCTATAAAATAGAAGTTTTTCATTGCTATTCCCTTTCATTTGAGAGTTGCAATGTTAGCAACCCTAAGCTACGAACTTTAGGAGCATAGGAGAAGACATTCTTAGGGGTGATCCTCACAGGAGAATTTGCTTCTCCTCTTGTTTCAGAAAATACTGGAGTTTCTAGCTTTGTTTTCTTTTTAGCTGGGACGTCCTACTTAAGGAAGTTGTCAGCTTGAAAAGCTTATGGTCCGGATGACGAGTGAGTTATCTTTAAACTAATTTTATGTCCATTTTTATCTGAAATTTTATTTTCATTGACAAATATGTGTTCAAGAATGGCTATTCATTCACTTTATACAAACCACACACTGTGGAGACATGATCAAAATGCACAGGATAATTCACAGATGTTTATAACAGTGCTCATCGCTCTGTTATGAATGTAATTAAGGACTTCCTTTTTCTATAGCTCTGGAAAATATAATTCTGGTATTCTTAATCTTAAAAGAATTTTACAGCCATGCATCACATTTTATAAGACTTCCTGACACTGGTAGATGCTTTTCCATTTTACAGATATGAACAGCAGGAACCAATTCTAAGTTGGTTCTAATGGTGCCTCTATCCATCAGACACCTTCTTGTATGAACGAAAAGGTGTACTTATAAAGCATGCAAAAACTGCCCATTAACAGTTCAGCATTTCTTGCATCTAAAAATAATGAGGAAACAAAAATGAACAGCTACTCTGCTTAAAATCAAAGTGCTATAAGCACAATGTCCTGGCCAGAACCTTCTTGGAATTACAGTAATTCTTGATTCTTTCTCTTCAGAAGGGCAGGACATGGAGGTTTGGGGGAGAAGGCAAGAGAGACGGAACAAGAAATCATAGATAGCAGGTTTTCACCTCGGGTGGAGAGGTCTTGGGTTCCAGCTGCTACTATGATCTGTGTATGCTATCCAGYGATTTGTTAACATAAAATAAATACATTCACTAATGACAAGAGCTATGGGCCCAGACAGGCAGCATGAATTTAAGAGCTACTTTGGCACTACCAAATCTATCAGGTACCATTTAATCTTCCAGTGTAAAGTATTATTTTATGAAAAACTTGTATGAAACAAACACATGAAGCTATTATGAATTAGATATTCAATCTGTCTTGCTAAGATAACATGATCTACAAAAATGAGAATAATTTTAGATGTTATAATTATTGCATCTAATCATTGTTCAAAATAAAATTTACAAACAGTCCTTGAGCACAGACTGGAGTGCAAGATACCTACTTTAAATTACGTGACTAAATCATTAACCTATAAAGACACAGTTGTGCTTGCTTTTCCTGCAAAGTGGAACACTTTAAGGTGAAAAATACCTCACAGATATATATGGTCTGGTAGTAAAAATGTTGTTGTGTGTAATGGGATGTGTAGGTTTAAACTTTYTGTTGAGAAAATTGAACTGACACTCCCATATCTCAAGACAGTACATTCACAGTACAAGTCAGTGGATACAGGAAGAGCACAAACTCTAAGAAGCAGCATCCACCACTGCATTTTATGTTCAGTCTGATCTTGTACACTTGCTCTGAGAAGGTCTGCCAGATCTTAGTCCTTTAACAGAGGTTGCTGGAGAAGTGTCTAGTTGATTAACCAAGTGCTCTGTCATGAGACAGATGCTGAGCTACTTGACCCTCTTAAAACTAAGGCACTTGTGGGTGTCTACACAAACAACACTTAAAGCATCTGAAGAGGCTGGGCATTTCACAGGTTAGAAAACTGAGCAGAGATGTTCAGAAGTTCAGCTTCAGTTTCAGATGCCTGAATTCCACTTAAATCTTGCTTAGGCACTCAAGTGCGGTTTTTGATATTACAGGTTTCAATGGGGCTGTTCTTGTGAGTAAAGCAATGTACTCAGTCAGCTCTTAAGGCTTCGTGTGCTGTTATCTCCATATAGTGGTTTTATAAAATTCCCTCCCTTAACTTTTTAATTCTCCATGTAAGCAGATGTATCACTAAGAGTGTATACTCAGATCTCTCAAGTGCTCACGTGATTTTTTAACAAAACTATCTCACACATAAATTGGATGACTTGGTTCCTTCAGGGAGTAAATAAACAAAATCTCTCACACCTTGTMTGAGAAGATAAACAACTCTCCCTAAACTGAAATCAGAAAACAAACAAGCAGTCTATAACRTTAGCATAATGCAAAGAAAATATTCTGCAATCTTACAGAATAAGTAACATGAGAAATTGCTCAAACCTTGCAGAGGACAAGGAAGAAAAGGATAAAATGAAAATGTGAAAGAATGGTGAATTTGTCAAATCATTTTGGYTTGAAAATGTTGGCGAAAGAATGTTGACATGTTCAACTTACAATTTATTACAAGTTCAGTGGCTCAATTCATACCTGTTGGATAACTCTCAAAAACCAGGAAAGAAAGACAGTGCTRCTTATGCCCTATTTATGTACTGGTGGTTAGGTTACTCTCCACAGTGGAATAAGACATAGATAAAGAATCTCTTCTCTGCATCACCCTGAAGTTACTCTCATCTTCTAGGAGCCTCTTATCAATACACTACAGGGAAATAAACATTACCTTGCTTGCTTGGTTTCATGTATGGCACCTAAACACTTTTCGCTCTAGCACCCGCTTCATTTTCTGTTTAAAAATGTACAAATTCGAAGTTAAGTTTTCATTTATTTTTTATCTAAGAGATTGCATTCTTGGGTTTCAAAATGGTGTCCCTCTCATGAATTTGCCTAATCAGAGAAAAAGCTATGCAAATACTCTAGTATTAGCATGTATGACGCCTGTAGAAGGAATATAGCACACTTCCCCATACCAAATCACATATTTTAAATGAAGTTCCTCAACAGATAAAGTATTGATGTATTGTGTTAGCCACTCCTTAGCTGTAAGCATTTAACTTAAAGTGAAATCTCTCAGACTCTACAAATTAAGATTAATAAAACTGCYGTGAAAAAGAAAGCACTAATGTTATAATCTAACGGCAACTGGGGCAAACATCTATCCACAACTGAAATCAAGAAATTATTTGAACCTGCRAACTTACATGGTGCAAATAGTAAGGGGAAAAACCCAATTAAAGATAATTCTTTTGAAATATTAGGTTGTAAATTCTAATCATAGGCTTCCAAGAGACTATATAGTTGAGTAAAGTTATTCACACGCATGCTTACTACATGAATTTACTCAAATATTAGTATACTTCTACCACACATCACATTGTTTCATCTCATAATAAAAGCACAGTGCCTTTGAAATTGGTGTGTTCCAAATCAGACCGGATAATTCAGCCAATCCTTATTTATTTACTGCAGCAGTTGGAATATGTAAATAAAATGTCATAGAGCTATCAATTTTGCATTGCAGAAAATACAGCTAAATAACAAAAGAGAAACTCAAACTCCTCTAAAAGTCTTAGTATCTAAAATGCACCTGCTGTAGCTGCTTAAAATCTAGCAGTGTAATGGGTGATTAAGGCTCTAGTTTTCTTGGAGCAATCACAAAAAAAAMCCCAGAAATCAACCATAGTACAAAAGAATCAAATTCCAATATTTCCTTCTTATGTTATCTGTGAGCRTTTTTACAGCTAATTTTGAATAGCAACACATAAATATACCCAGAGACTTGCTAACATCTATTTAGTAAAATGAAAAAATCCCAGATATTGTCCACTAGGAATCCCAGAATATTGTCCACAGTTATTATCAATAATTAGAGAGAAAACTTTGAAAACCTGCTTCTGCTCAAGTCAGCAGTTTTACAATGAAAGCATGTTAAGATCACTAGATTTCCAGTCATCATTGTTTGAAAACCACAACTGTTCAAATAAACAGTACTGCAGAGTGTTTGAGAAGTGTACTGAGTCTGGCTGGGATGGAGCTAATTTTCTTCATGGCCTGYATGGTGTTGTGTTTTGGGTATGTGACTAAAACAGTGTTTATAACAGACCAGAGTTTTTGCTGTTGTGGAGCAGTGCTTGCACAGAGTCGAGTTTTTCCCTCTTACCCACTCTGCCCCCGCAGTGAGTAGGYTGGGGTACACAAGAGTTTGGGAGGGGACAGAGCCAGGACAGCTGACCCGAAGTGACCAAAGAGATACTCCACACCATGCGACATCATGCTCAGCACGATGCTCAGGGAAAGGAGGAGGAAGCAGGGAYGTTTGTGGATACGGCATTTCTCTTCCCAAGTAACTAAGGRTTCCACGTGCTGAGGCCCTGCTTTCCAGGAAGTGGCTGGACATCTGTATGCTGATGGGAAGGAGTGAATGAATTCCTTATTTTGCTTTGCTTGYGAGCACAGCCTTGCTTCACTTATTAAACTGTATCTACCTGAACTCATAAGTTTTCTCACTTTTGCTTTTCCAATTCTCTCCCCCATCCTGCTGGGGGGAGTGAGTAAGTCACTGTGTGCTGCTTAGCTGCTGGCTGGGTCAACCAACCACAAGAAACAATCAAGGAAAGACACTGTAATTGCAAAATCTGGGATGTAATACCAATGCAGCATGCCTATAAAGCAAACATTCATAGAGTAGGACAGAATATAAAGGAAGGGACTCCTCTTTTATCAAAACCCAGCATCACTGAGAGTTGGCTTGCTAAGTCCTCCTTAGCTTGTAAGTATTTTAGTGCAATGTTAGCACAATGGCAGACAGACCATTCTTTAAATAATGCGTACTTTGTTCATTATAGTTAAAGTAGTTATTATGGATGMTTTTATTGTACTGATCTTTGCATATCAACAAGAAATCAGAAGAGGTGCCCAGGAAATTATTGTAACAACACAGAGCATAATTCAGAAGCCTGTCACAGTCACAATTTGCACTCCYTTTCACTGTGGGGCTAGAGCAAAAATTTGAAAGGTACATTCTTCAGCAGAAGAGCATGTGTCTTTTGCCATATGACTTCAGCTGCTGTGGTCATACACTTCCATTACCTTCTGCTGSTTAAGTTTTAGTCAGCACTACAGGATTCACAAACCACAAAAGATTCACCTTGCCAAGAGAAAACTAGTAATTTTCTGCACATCACTGTTGGTTATCTTCCTATTTTTAGTTATTTCTCCCCTGTCATATTATCTCCTCTGATGCACCTAACTCGTTAAAAAAGACACACTGAAGTTCCCCAAACCATCAAATTAAAAGATACAATTACCCATGCGCTTCACAAATAAAGTTGCTTTCCCAAACTACTGAAGCTGACTTCCTGATATTTCAYACTGAAGGCATGCTTCTTGTCTGATTTTGTTTCAGAGTTTCTTCCATTACTTTAAGAGGTGACTGATAGATCTGGCACCTGTATGTGACATTATGGAATGTGATACTAATATTGGTTGTTTACTATGTGGCCAGAGGATCATTTTTGATTAGCAACTGAAAATTTACATATCTCCTTAGGAARGACATTCATGCTGATAAAGTGGATCTTAATTGAAAATAGGTAGGTAAGACTCACCATCTTGCATCATTCATGGCTCCTTCCACAAGAAATCTCYGGGAACATTGGTTATATCTACATTATAATAGGAGTTTGTGCTGAGACCTYTCACATTTTCAGTTTACTTGTTTCAGGGGGTTTCATTCAAATTTGACATCTGCTTTGAACATTAGTCTGAGAGGGACTTATCCCACAAGCCTTTGCTTAGTTACAGGTTATCTRGGGAGCACTACACGGGCCTTCAGTGTCCCTCTCACAGATGACAGTAGCACTTCATTGCCCATGTGATTGCACATGCCACCACTGCCCAGATAAAGTCTTTCTTATTTCTAATGTTCTTGTTCCTGCTTGTACCATTTCTGAGCGGCACAATGGTACTCGCTTCCTGGCCTACATCCCCAGTAAAAGTTTGGACAATATACTTTGTGAGGTGCTTCAAAAGAGGAATGCAATTTAATCCTGCATCTGCAGATGCTATGCTGGAAATACATTTTAATGAGCCCATCCTCCTGGACTTCCTTTTCTGTGGAGGAAGATAGGCAGAATGATTTTTTGGGAGTCCTTGCCACCGTGATTGCTTCATGTGTGACTGACTGGAGGTTCTGGTCCCAGAAAACAAGCTTGGATTTGTGGGACCGCATTATCCTCTGGATGTGAAATGATCAKCAGTTAATGCAAAACTTGCAGATGTGGAGCAGAATTGCAGAGCCCCTCTGCTATAAGCTAGTACCATGACTTCCCCGTCCTTTCATGTAGTTTCGGAACTGTTTTCAAGAGTGTCAATCACCCAGTGGACCCTTGCAACTCCAACTTTTACTTTTTAGTTAGTAACCAGTTTGCAAAGAGTAAGTATACCAGCGGTGATCGATTGCCTCTGATACCATTCTTCAAACTATCTTCCTTCAAATAGTAATAGCAGGAGATACCAACAAAATCATACAAGTCTTTGATCTCTGTGGTTCCTGAACTATGAAGGGGARAGCCAGTTCATGGAATCCACATTTCCATCTAATGTACAACTCAGGGTTGCTATAACTAGTCAAACCTCATGAAGTATCATCTCATGCTATGCAAGCCTTGGAGGCCCACCATTGTAGACTTACAAGCAWCTTCACAGGCTTCACCAGAAGTCATGATGTCTGTGCCTTACCTAACTCTGGCCTAAAAGCTGACGAAGACAAATGCCCTATTTACCATCAGAGACAGGATCTTTGACACTGTTTGGGTGCTTGTCTACACCAGAATAGATGTTGCATAATCTCCATGCTACTGGGTCATGAGAATATGCCTTGACAATGATGGAGCCCATTTCTGGTTTGACTGACCCTTAGGACATGTAGACATGAGGTGCTTCAGGACATGGTTTAGTGGGCATTTGTACTGGGTTGATGGTTGGACTCGATGATCTTAGAGGTCTTTTCCAACCTTAATGATTCTATGATTCTATGATTCTACATGAAGTCAAAAGTGCTTGTCTGAGTGCAAGGGGTTATTTAAGAGACTGGGGGTTAATGTTCCCAGTTCTCTCCAAATCATAGGTGCTTGCCGTCCCTTTTAAAACCTCTGCAAGGACTTAGGGCAGCCTTTCCATTCAGAAACGAATAGTAAGGACCAGTTCTTTTTGAAGCACTACCTCCCACATTCTCCAAATGATCCAGGCACCTAGGATGGTACTTGTGTACATGAACTTACTGTGTGTCCAGGAGGGGACTGAGTGGGTTAGTAGAAATGCAGTTAAGTGGTGATGACGTCTACATATAAATTTCTAAACTACCTTTGATCACAACAACACTAAAAAGAAACAGGCTCCCAAAATTTCTGGGTCATTTCCCCTCCCTGTGCTCCCTCTGGATGGGGAGATTGATGCTATGCTTACATTCTCTGATGCCCCCTAAGACTTGGCTGCTTCAGCTATTCACTTTCTGATAGCTCTTGATCCACAATCTCTTTTGGACAAGCCTGGTTTCTCCTGTGATGCTCTTTTTTGATTCTTCCTTCCGTATTCATGTGTGGATTTGAATGCTATATCTGAAGCATTCAGGAAACATCTAGGTTCTTGACTCGAACAACTGTTCAAGAAGTATTAGAAAAATACGTCATGCAGAGGCTGCTTTGCACAGTTCAGGAGAAAGGTGGAGACTGCAAGAATATTGCTTGTTTGMTGCCACTAAGAAAAGACAGGTCAGGGCTGGGGAACAGAAGCGTAAGAACTATGAGAACTGGAGTGAAACTAGGTCACAGTTAGGGAAAGAGGGACTGAGCTGGCCACGGATGAGGGAAAAGAACCTCTTCAAGGAAACCTTTCCCTCCCACTCTCCTGAATGAGATCATAGTTTGTTTTGTACATCTCCCCATTTTTCAGACCTCAGGAAAAATTATGCATTTGTTCTATACCTATACATAAGCTTTTGGCTGAAATAGTGTGCAACTCTGTCTGTCCCATCTTATACTGAACCACCAACATGTGGTTCGTGTTCCTTGCAGCAGAAGACCCTCGCACCTGGATCTCTGTGGTTCCAGAGACTTCCAAAGATGATCTACGTATGTATTCCCAATGCAGAGACAATTATTCAGAGTCATTGTAGCCTTTCTACCTCAAGACGGGCATTCAACCCTCCACAGCTCCCTTTTGCCCATGGCTTCCCTCCATAAACAACATATGTGCAAGAAAGGCACCTAACTTTAAGATGTCGTCAAGGATTTAAATGGAATGAGTGTCTGTAGCTAGACAGAAATAGGTCTCTCTTCACAACACTAAAAGACTCCCAGTATATGTATGTACCTATGTACTTTGGGCTTGCCTTTTTGCTAGATATGAGTTTTCCTAAGTTATTTGGAGAAATATCAATTCTCTCTCCCAACAAGAGTATTTGCCAGATAAAAGCAAAAGAAGAGTAAAAATAAATAACTAAGTGCGTAGTATGACTACAAATTTCTGTGTTTTAAGGATGTTTGCCAAATCTAGGTCATGGATATTTCTCTAAAAAATATAATTAGCAGACTGAAAAGGAGGGCAAATTGATGTGCATTACTTCTTATGCACGTCAACACTTCTGTTGATGACAAAGTTTTGAACAAAAAAGGTAAGGAAAGCTCTAAAGCTCACACAAAGTCTAATTAAGACACATCACTTCTTTGAAATGGTTGACTATCACCACTAGCCATCATTTCAATATCACAGTAAGTTGKTTTTTTTTATTAAACTGTAAAATTCTTGCAACAAACATCCAGAAAGCATTTTTTTCAGATAGTGATCATAAATGCAGTCATCAGCTCCAATTAAAATGCTGCCAGATCCATCCACCTGCATTCCATTTTTATGTGCATCTCCAAATATATGAAAATCTATTTTTTCTTAGTAGAATTGTTTGCAGATGTCAGATTCCATTTTTACCTCCAAGATAAACACCAATTGAAAGTGAAGGAAGCCCAGTACATTTAACTGTAACATATYTAACCTGCTTACTTAAAAAGCATGAAAGAGGCTTGGGACACCAATGGACCCAAATTTTTGCATATATGCGGAGACTTAATATGTATACATATATGATACATATATGAGTGCACGCATAACCAGATGCATGGTAATCTCAATATAGATTTAAAATTCCCCAAACTCTGGTTCTGTCAGATTTAATCATACAGGTAAAGCTGATTATTTTTATAACTTTTATAATATTTTTTTATTCTTGTAGATTGACAATAAATTCATTTCTGTAATAACCTATTTAGGTATCTATGCATATAAAAATACATACATGTATGTGTTGATTCTCAGKGGGATTTTTAAAAGAACTTACGTTAAAGAGTACTGATGCTCAGTGAGATTTGTGTTCCTGAATCACTCAAGTGCTCTGGAAAAATCCCAAATATATTCCACTATGAGATAAAGATGAAATGCATCAATGATTCTTCCAAGTYAAACAACAGAACTTTGGTTTTATGATCTTGTCTGTGCTTCCCCCATTCCATTTGCCCAATAAATCACATAGAGTAAACAGCATGGAACACAGTTGGCTTTTTTAAGGATAAAGATCTACTGAAACCTTGTTTAGATTAAGAGACAGCAGTTCCAGGGAGMGTAAATCTGTCACACTTTATGTTTAGATGTTATGCCATCCTTCTCACAGAAAAAACCTCAAGTTATATTATGTTCTTTTCTTTTAAAGTACATCCAACCTGATGTCAAACATTCTTTACCACACTTCCTTTAACTACTGTAAAATTCCATGCCTCCTCAGAACTCTGCGGGCGATGATTTAATTAGTGCTATTTGTTTTCTTTGCTTAATTTTTTTTCTAGAGCACATAAACAGCCTCAGTTTTACCTCCCGGTAAYATAGTGTCTCTGTGTACATCAGCTGCTGAGGATCCATGCTGTTCAATAGAGCTATCTTTAGTTTAGATTTCACTTTCCCCTTTACTTGGAATAGTAACTCTGGAAACAAATATATGATTATTGGCTGTTTCATAGAAATAACTGAGATAAGATTATAGAACCATAGAATCATTTAGGTTGGAAAAGACCTTTAAGATCATCAAGTCAAACTGTTAACCTAGCACTGCCAAGTCCACCACTAAACCATGTCCCTAAGCACCACATCTACATGTCTGTTAAATACTTCCAGTGATGGTGACTCCACCACCTCCCTGGGCAGCCTGTTCCAATGCTTGACTACCCTTTCGGTGAAGGAATTTTTTCCTAACGTCCAATCTAAACCTTCCCTAGCGCAACTTGAGGCCATTTCCTCTCGTCCTATCACTTGTTACTTGGGAGAAGAGACCAACACCCRCCTCKCTACAGCCTCCTTTCAGGTAGTTGTAGAGAGCGATAAGGTCTCCCCTCAGCCTTCTCTTCTCCAGGCTAAACAACCCCAGCTCCCTCAGCCGCTCCTCATAAGACCTGTTCTCCAGACCCTTCACCAGCCTCGTTGCCCTTCTCTGGACATGCTCCAGCACCTCAATGTCCTTACTGAACACAGTATTCGAGGTGCAGCCTCACCAGTGCCGAGTACAGGGGCACGATCACCTCCCTGCTCCTGCTGGCCACACTATTTCTGATACAAGCCAGGATACTATTGGCCTTCTTGAAGCCATGTTTTGTTTTTCACAAAATGTACCTATTAAAATAAGTGTTGCTATACTGTATTTGACATTCAAAAATCACCCTTGCTATCAAAGCATTGGAAGAAACACATAAAACAGGCCAGAAAAATTATTTCAAATATGATCCTAAAGCAGAATCTCTCTTGAGCAGAGCCTGTAGAAGTTTTGTGATTTGCAAATGGCTTTACATGAAGAAGATTTTTTAAATGTAAGCAAAAGATAGGCTATCTTTCATACCACTCAAAATTGAAAGGCTATTTCTACATTTTGTAGCAAATTTCATAGATAACTGCATTCTGCCATAGCTGTATTTCTGGTATGCAATTTCACATAGTAAGACAAGTCTATCTAATAACCTGCTCCTTACTGCCAAAATTCCTATTTCTCCTCTATCATCTCCCTCACTGTCCAGTCCCAACTACGCACTCCTTCCAGTTTCCTTATGCATCATTCTGACTAGCACCAGAGGTAAACACTAATAATTCAGTTCACTAATCTGGCAAAATAGTAACACGGCAAAAAAGAACTAGTATTTTGCCAGGTCAGTGAATTGGATTGCTCACAGAAATATCTGATGAGCACCAGAGTCAGAGCAAGGAAAGTGTCAGGACCGTGCAGCTAAGTGAAAGGTGGGGGCAGAGCAACACTTCCACTTTCATGTGCTAGTGAGTCAGAATAATTTTGTTTGCTTAGGTACAAAATAGCTACTATATTTTCTGATAACACTGGAATACAGCACGCTGTTATGTCTATTAGARAGGCCTTGCATGTGTTGTGGATGGCCTACTTTTTTGCTCAAGCAACAAACAGTGAAAATGAAGATTTGCGTGCCCCACAACTTGCATCCATGACAACATGAAGCCCATAAGTCTAAAGAATATGTATTAATGAAAACAATAGACAACACTAAAACATGTCCAAAGACATATTACTAATTTAAGCCTGCTTGATGATGGATAAGCTTTCCGTGGTGTGGAGGCCATTTTGGACCCAGTAAGTTGTTTTCTTTACACTGGATTTAAGACAAATTTTCTCTCATTTCTTAATAAGCAAAGATGATAATAGCTATAGAAGAGTCTCTTTCAGAATTTCTTACTGCAGCTAACCACGAAGTAACTAGCAGCTCAATACACAAATATGTAGATGCTCTATTCTATATGTTTGAAGTAGGTGACTATACTGGCTAAGCACATCTTTGATGTGATGGAAGAAGTCCAAAGAAAAGGACTCAGTGACTCCAGAAAGTACCTATAATGAATTTTAACAAGCATTTGTGAGCTGAATAAATGACAATGTAGAAATATGCATCCTGAAATCTGARAGCAACATGCCACTTCTTCAGGTCTGATACTGGAATAATCATTGCTAATAACACTGATTTTAATCTATCTATTCAGATCGAGAATGTGACAAAATCCCAGACTTCTTTTTTTCCTCTGAAATGAGGAAGAAACTTAAGTCTGACCAAGTCTCTTAATTTCTCACCCCCTTATACRGTGATACAGGACTTTCTCCGATAGTAACCAGAGACTGCACACTTCGTTTTCCTGTGTGTAATATCACAAGGTTCTCCAGACGGGGACTAGAGAAAAAGGATACGGAGATGATAAGAAAAGGAATTCAATTTCATAGCCCCTCTTCATGTGAATGTGTTTGCCTGAAGCAAGGATAGTCCAGGTAGAGCGGTATCAAGCAATGATCTGAGCAATGATCAAAGGTATGGGAACAGGCTTCAAATAGGAAAAGAGTCCTCAGAGGGGAAATAAAATTTGCTGTGTTTAGGAAGAAGGAAAGGAATGACCAGACAGCATAGCAAYTGTCTCAAGAGTGGGTTTTTTGCCCTTTATTTGCAGATTTTGTTAGTTTGTGTTGGTAATAGGAAGAGATTCTTTCATCAATGATTTGCAGCGCACTCTCATTCTGTGGGCTGGAGCATAGCTGTCCCTATGAGGATCCAGTACCCAGCAGTCACCAGTGTAGGTAAAACCTACATTGTTGTTTGAAGTTCCTTGAGAATCCCACAGAGACTGCTGGGATCAGTGGAGCATAGCAACAGCAATTCCCATTGCTATAGAAGCTATAGCAGTTGCATCTAAAGCAGCCTGAAAAGAAATCTAGGAGAAGACAAATTGACTGTCATACCAAAATGAACTTTCATTTATCTCTGTACTCTAATGGCAACTTATGAATAATATACTCTATTTCAGGCCAATTTAGCATAGTCAATTTCAGTGCTGCTGCTGGATCATTTGAAATGATCACCTGAAGGCGTGATGTTAAACATTAATTCACAACACAGAGGTACATGCTTCATTTTCTTTGGAAACAGCTTGYCTCTTGAGACCTGTTAACTTCTGACCAATAGAAATACCAACACTTTGTGAATCTTTTAGAAAGACAGGGAAGCAACAWTACCATTATGTGACTTACACTGGTCACAGGAAAATTTGTGCTACATCATTACATGAATACTAAACATACATACATTCTATCTTGCTATGCCTTTATGTCACCCAGCACAACAGAGTGTGATCCARACTAGGCCCTTTTGGTGTTACCAATAAATAAACAAATAAATAATTGGGTGCATTTCTCTGATGGTAGCCAAATAGTCTGTCCCTTCACTCCATCCACGGTACCATTTACAAGCACCAGCCAAACACAACTTGCGTGTGGAATGAATTCTCTCTTTCTGTTACCTAACACRTTCATGGCAGAATGGAATTGTGCAGCTCTGTTAAAAAAGTATTTTTASAGGAACTGTGGAAGACTCAGAGCCATTAAAATCCATACTTTTTTCATTTTGCTTAAAAAAAATCCATTACGAATTGTATTTTCAGATGGAATACTAAATCTGTTACATCTTGATTTGAATTTTATTGCCGGATTTCRACAATTACAAACGGTTGCAGCAAGACTGGCTTAAATGAGTGGTGTTTCGAGTGTGGTCCCAGGCCCTGTTTCATTGATTACTGTTCGGCCTTGTGTACAAATGCAAAGTTATTAGTCCACAACTARGCTTTTTACATAATATGTTCTGTGAACCTTTGAAAGCCAAGTGGAGAAGCTTTAGTCAAAATGAATAAATAATTGCTTTTATGGTACCCTCTGTCTTCAAAGCACAGCTTCCATTAACTCAGTGCTCAGTTAAGCAAACCAGGCTCTGTGCCTAAGCTGAGAAGCATTTACGTTATAAGATGACATCTCTTAAAAAAAATCAAATTCCTTGGTAATTTTGATGCTCTTGTTTGATTCAGATACTAGAACTGGTAGAAAATTTTCTGTGAATTAGATAGGGGTTTGCTAGCAAAACTGGAGAAGAGATATTAAAGGGAATGGTGCTTTGGAAAACATTATTCTCCCTTCTTCCTCTCACCCTTTATAATCCATTTCTATAGAAGATACATAAMGAGTTTTATATAAGGTTAGGGATATAGCTAATTTTGTACTGCATGTTCCATTTCTGTGGTAGGGGACACGGAGGTTTAACTTAATTCTACGTGAACCTGTATTAAYTCAGGCTCTGTACCTGCATTTTTCTCAAAGGAGGGATTTATAAAGGTATAAGATGCCTAGCCAGTAACAGCACTGGTCCTAAAAAGACAGGTTGATGAGATGGAAAGAAGAGGTGGGTTCGGGAGTCARTCTTCCGCAAGGTCTTCTTCCTACATCTACATATCCATGAAATTCCCAATACCCTCACTCATAGAAGGTATCAATGACGTTTGCAGAGACAAAGCTACAGCTTTCTAACCTTGCATACCTCCCAAAAGAAGAAAGCAYGACTACTAGACTTGCACTTTCCCTCAAGTGCACAAATTCAAGGGGATTTTCCTCTTTGTAATTGAACRAAATATATTCAATCTACTTCATATAGGTAAATATTAAGAGTAGAACTACCAAAGCAAAGCTTTTTGCATAACTAGAGGTTTAGTTGAGTCTTGTGAGAAGTTCTGGATCAGATAGAAAATGAGGCTTATGAAAATGCAACTGTTCATAACAACAGCACCCAAAAATGAAGGAAACAAAGTTTTAGTCACGTAACATGAAGCACAGTCTGGTTCTCCAGAAGGAGCTTTTTCTTTACTTTGTAAAGTAAAGTAAACAATGCCTTTGGCTTCATTAGGTTTATAGTTACCTTGGGAACAATGGTAGCAAAAGAACCAGAAAAAGATTAGATTGGTATTTTATACAGCATTGTCCCCTACTTTAAACCCAGAATTTATTTTGCTACAAAAAGGTTATAAAAAATATTGGTTTATTACTTCCACATCCTGCAACTTTTAAACCCTCCTGTAATATTCTTTCTTCTTTTTTTCCTTACTTTATATGTATTTTCACCAAATTGCAATACATTTGAACCATGACAAACTAAGAAAATTATGCAGAGAAACATTTTGAAAAACATCACATTTAAATATTCTCAGATTTTTTTTTAAATTGAAGTTTTCAAATTTTGATTACATTTATATTCAATTTATTTTGTTTAGACTTCTAACTTAAAATTTCTACTGTATAAAAAACCACATAAAGTGCTGGCACTGATGTACCTTTATAATTAATGAAGAGAAACAGGCCCTTTTAGAGTGTTTCACCTTATCCTCCAGGAAGAGATGAATTCTGTCCTAAAATCACTTATTTCCCACCATTCACTTGGAARAGTCTAAACAATATCTCATACATAGATATCTACAGTGAAGATGTCTACAGTTGGCTAGTTGCATTGCAGCAATAAATTTATTTATTGCTAGCACAACATTCACAACTTGCTCAAGACTACCATTTTGTAGTCTACCTTTACATACTGAAAAGTGTCTACTTTTCATGCTGCAAAAACAAAAATTAATTCTGCTTTATATTAACCAATATATGCCAAAACCATATGCCAAAAACTCAGTCAAAACATTTTCTTTGGACACCTTAAGAACCTAATCCCTCAACAGCACATCCTTTTCCAGTCCATCTGGTAAAGCAAAATGAAGTAGAACATAGCAACATAAACTGTAACCTTACCTGAGTGCTTGTAGAAGATGATTCACATCACTGTATTACAAATACATAGAAATGGTGTAAATTCTGAACGAGAAAGGATACATTCGTATGGCTCCTGTTCTTGTTCCAATTGCCAGAATTTTCTGAACTGGGTCAAAAGCTAAGGCAGTGGGTAGATAAGGAAAGCCATGGCGAACCGTCTGAAACAGAACAAATGAGCAAAGTGATTGAACTGTAAGCACAGACAACAGCATGTATGTTCTATGTTATGCATATAGGAAGAGAATCTATATTTTACTATATGTTGTAGTATTTGCAATACATTTCAAGAAAGGTATTTAAAATATATAGTATTTTGAATACAGAGGTGAATTTCACTTGTCAATTTCTAGATATGCTCTTTACTCAGTAAGATTTTAAATGGTTTTGTTGTAACAAAGTAGATTGCAAAGTACATGCCAATACACAACTGGTATATATTGCTTATATGGTATACTGAAAGATAACCTCAATATGCAAGGCAGCTGAACTGTAAATTGAAAAAAGACACATAATATGCTTTTAAAACACTGTCACAAATAATCTCAGCCTCAACAGAACAACTTCAGCAGAAAGAAATGGGAACATGTCCAGGGGAAGAGATCCAATAAACCAATAAACTGAATTGAGTCTACGAGGTAAAAATCCTTAATATGAATTTAAAAAACAAAGATACTAGAGAAGATGTTCGCAAAATGAACAACTGAAGCACTCACTCTTTCTTCATCTTTATTTATAATACTATGCTTTTAATTCTAATTTTTGCAGAGATACCTTGGGAAATAAATGAACTGAGCATGATGCAACGCATCCTTGAGTTCAAAGACTGCCTCAAATAATATTTTAAATTATCTTAACCTGGAGGTTATGACCAATATGACCTGCCTGATTCTTATGAGGAATAATCTGATGAGGGAGAACAGTAACGTAAGAAAAAAATTGAAAATAACTAGTCTAGACTATACAAATACACGTAAAAATGAACTGCAATTAATTTTGTGTGTGTGACTGCTTACCTAAAATTGGGTAACAAATAGTATCTTTTTTAGTACAATAATAATAATGTTTTATAATATTGAACTCTAGCATTGACTCTTTAGTATATGGTTGTGATTGGAGAGGAAGTACTTTGAACTGAATGAAATTTAACTTTTTAAGATTTTTTTTTCTTCCTTGAAATTATTTTGTTGATGAACTGTGTCTGCTGAAGCATTCAGTAGTCCCTATAGAACAACTTCAATAAAAGGGATTCCTTAATTGCAGACCTGTTGAGTAAAAGGCAGCTGATGATTTCTACAGCTGTATCACTCCAGCTCTTCCATTACAGCTGGAAACACTTGAACTGATATTCGCAAGTCATTTGGGAACAACCAAATTTATGTTTTTCAGAAAATAACCACTTCCTTAAAAGAAATCTTACTCATCTCATATCTTAATTATTGCTGATAAGGGATGTCTTTTAAAAGAATGTCTAATTATTAGTTTCTAGACTGCAAAAATCCAGAAATATATACTACTTCAGTAAGCCGTAGACAAGTAACTCACCTTTTATATTAATGTAGACATTTATCAAAGATCTCCACAACTCTGTTTCTGGTTTGGTTTGCTTTGTGAGCTTTTTTTTTTTTTTTTTTTAACTGTCTCATCTTCTCAAGTGGTAGAATTACTTAAATACAAAGTCTTTTATTCTGACATCTAAGCTGGAACTAGACGTACATACTATAAAAATGGTTTTACCTCTCATGTCACAAAAACGTCAGGAATTATGAATTGTAGTATTTTCTAGTGTGTTGAATGTTTGGCTAACTGCATTACTRATTTTCTATGATATTTGAGATTTCTGTATTTTTGTGAATAAATGTTCTTCCTTATCTGAAAAAAAAATTTCACAAAGGATCTTTTTTATTATTATTTTTTAGAAATCCTCTCTGTAATAAAGTTTGAATTTCTAGCAATTCCAGTCACAGGGAGTTTTTCTGATGCTTAGCTATGACTGGAGCTTTCAGTACTGTTTTTTAGATCTAAGAATGCAAAGTTCAATATTTTTAAAGACTTATTTGCATTCTTGCCTATGTGTTTAGCATCTGCTTTGTATTTTCAGTATTTCTGCAATCTAGAGTCAGACTTTCATTTGGAAATTTTAATTGGGTCCTGTTATTGAGACAGAACTATGTTTTAGAAGCACAGTGATATACATCTTTTCAGGGTCATAGTTCAGTAAAAATTCTGGAATACTAGGATTGACTCAAAAGTGTTATTTCTATTTTGCAGCCATTTTTCAAATTTGAGTGTTTACACTAATTCCAATCGGGAAGTTCTTGTGAATGCAAAATTCTGCCATTTGTAAAATAAAAAAAAWATATAGTTGGAGTCTATTGAACATCCAAGTAAATTACAATTTTCAAGTAAAATATTTATATTTATTAAGACTCTAAATAAAGGACAAAACCAGTCTTGAAGAGGAGCCAAGCTATACCGTACACAGTTAAGGCAGAAAAAGATGTCTTTATGATTGAGATTTTGGCACAAATTAGAGCAGACTCAGAAATTACTCTGAAGATCAAGCCTATTCAACAGAAGAACAGGGACATGCTGTAACACTTCAGACCCCCAGACTCTTCTCCTCAGCCTTGGTTCAACAACCCTTCTATTTCCAAGGACTGTGAGAAAAATCGACATGAAAAGCTAGCACTTGAAGTAGATTTTTCAACTGCACGTTGATAAAGCTAGTGTGAGCATATGTGTAAGAATGAGTAATAATTCTAGAACTGTGCCTGGGCTTCCTTACAGCATTTACTAATACAGATGAAGAAGAGGGGAAGGCCACAAAATTAACTTGATCCTAGGGTTACAAAAAAAAAGTATGTTCCTACTTAATCTGAGTTGTGTCTCGTAGGAACAATATAGACAAAAACTATCAAYGGTGAGCAGAAAAAGCAAAACAAAGTAGATAGTTTAATTTTGGAAAAAAATATCTCAATAGACAGCAAAAGCAGAAAAAAAGTATCCTAAAACATCAGTCTGTGTTCAAAGAAATATAGGATCTACCTACCCCGAATGACCTAAGAAAAAAGGTACCAAGAAAAAAAAAAGGAAAAAAAAAAGGGGGGGGAGAATAAAAGCAGACAGCAGATGGAGCCAGGACTGCTTTCCTCCACATGATCCAGCTTTCTTTTATGTCTCCTTTTTTGGCATGCTGTCTCTAGAGGCAGTCTGTGCTCCCTAGGACATACAGTTTATGTGGAATATGTGAAATAATTTATTTGAAACAGAACAATTACAAATGCAGCTACAATTTCAGCATAAATCTTTGCTCAGCTTTGTTATTCTCTTTTAAATTATCTTTTAAATCATTTTAAGCAAATATTCTTACCGTGAATTGCATGTATATATCATTAAAGTAATCTTTACACAACCAATTTGCCTAAATGAATACAGGAAATTGATTATTTAGGCTTGCTAGTATTCTACCAATGAACATTTTAATATGCTGTACAGAACATAACAACAATCTCKTTCTGTCTAAGACACCAATATATATTTCATTAGCTGAAAAAAGAAAATTGCACTGATAATAATATGCAATATCCAGTATAATTGTTCACATGGTGTATAATGCAGTTTTTCAGTATAAGAGTTTTTCTTAACTTTAGTTCTATGGTAGTTTATATTAGACTGCAAAGACACCATATTTTCAAAGTGATTTTTATATTCTCTAAGTAGCTCCAGAAAATACAGAACTAAACTAATTTTTAAACTGTATCAATTAAGTAATAGAGTTTATAGTCAAAACTGTTCCTGCTAATTTGCATAAACTTAAAATTTGTAACTTTTCTACTAATATTTTACAGATACCCTGTTTTCTGTAACATCTGACAGCAAAACTGATATACCTAGGTAAATAATTTTTGAGAAGATGTCTATTTGTTAAAATTAAACTATGTAGTCTAAGCCTGTGACTCGGGATGTAGAATCTACTTCCAAATTGTGACCAAYGCGCCACATGCAAAAATCTCACTGAAGCAAGTAATTGATTGGTTTACGGAACAGAGAAYGAAGTGTTGACTGAAACCTATATAGTCTCTTACTCAGCTATGTAGGAAATTAAAAAATGTCAATGATTACAGCTTTCACCAAGGTTGTAGTGGTGAAAATGGGTGCTTATAAAGATGAGCTGCCATGCATTATATCGCTATAAGACCATGACATCCCTCATTTATAGGCTTCTGTGCCTGGAATCTCTGACTGGTAAGACTGCTCCCTGCTCAGGAAAGATGGAAAGAGGACAGGATRTCAGTAGGCTTCCAACCTAAGAAAACAATACAGGAGGAGTACATTTTTTATTAGTTAAAATTTCGTTTTTCAAAGGAATATTTTTTGTAAAAAACCCAGCTTAGCTAAAACTTTCCAAAATTTCAAACCCAAGCCATGGATTCCATTTAGCTCTTAACCTACATTAGGAACCAGGGCTTCTGAGCATGTTCACAGGATATTCTAAAAACTACCTATTTTTTTTCCTTCGATAAAGATACCCATAGAYAGTTCTACTCTGTGTAAAGCTAGAAACAGTCATATGGAAAAAGCCATCTACAAAAGGGACTCTGGAGCTATAGACTAGGAAAGCTGACTGCTGTCCCCTACAAGATGGTAAAATAAAGACTAACTGAGCACATGGATAAAGATCATTGCAGAAGCTAGCAGAGTTTCTACAATGGGAAATCCTGTCTGACTAGTTTTCTCTAATTCTGTGAAGCTGTGAGCATGCAYGTAAATAAAGGGGATATGAATATATGTAAGTTTTCCAAAAGCTTTCCAATAACATTCCACAGAAATGTTATTAAAGAAACAAAGTTGTTATGGGACTGAAGGAATTTTTTTTTGTGGACTGAAAGCTGGTTAGATAACAGAAAACAAAGGATAGGGTTTAATGGATTTTTACCCTACTTTTGAGTTTTCTTCATGGTACTCCATGGATGAGTGCTTGGACCAATTTTATTCATCATCTTTAATGATCTATAAAAGGTAGTGAACACTGAAATCTCCAAGTTCATAGCTGATAGTAAGCTCTTTTGGATAGTGAAATTCAGTACCGATGGTGACCAACTCCCGAAAGACCTCATTAGCCTGAATAAGTGGACAAGAAGGTGATAAAAGAGCTTCAATGTGGATAGACGTAAAATGAGGCATCTARAGGGAAAAAAGAAAAAATCTTAACTAGGCTTACACAATGCTGAATTTGGAACTAGCATTTACAACTCAGGAAAGTGATTTTGTGGGCATGGTTGGCATTCCTCTGAAGTCTTTGGTTAATGTGCAGCAGCAACCCAAAAAGCCAAGTAATGTTGGACATCATCAGGAAGAGTATAAAGAATAACACAGAGACCATCATTTTGCTGCTATATAAAACCTCTGTGAGCCCATTACTTGAGTACAGTATGCAGCTCTAGTSTCCACATCTGAAGACGTGGTCAAGTCAGAGCTGATACAGGGAAGGCAACAAATGCTCAAGGTGATGGACACAAGCCTTATCAGGAAAGACTGAAAGGCTGCATCTTCAGTTTGGAGAAAAGGCTGTGGGGGGATATAACTGAGATTTACATAATCAAGAGAGTGGGTAAACTAAATGTGGAACTGTTAYTTGGCAAAACCACAGGGCCATTCAAAACAAATGGAATATTAGTTTAAAACAGAAAAAAAGAAAATACTTCTTTACACAACAGGTGATGAACTTCTAAAACTTGCCACCATAGGAAGTTGTGAAGGCTGACAGTATCAGCAGGTTCAAAAAGGCATTAGACAAATTCATGGACATTATTGATAAATGGATTCTAAAAGGACCGGCTAAGGGCACATTCTCTGATATCTCCAATCCAGTGATGGTGGATGATGGGAGATTAGAAAGGGAATGCACTGCAGAAAGTGATCTAACTTACTACTCTCCCTAAATGACATATTCTATTGCCACTGTCAGAGACTGACTGCTGGGTGATATGGACCATTGGTTTGTCTCAGCAGGGTATTTCTTATGAGCTTATTATCTTCACCAGCAGCAGTGCATCTGAGAAAGGGAGAAAAAGAAGATTGGTACTGGAGGAGAAAAACACATCAGAGATGTGGAGGAGAAAAACACATTAAAGAAAAAACACGGAAAATGTGGGTACACAAGGGAATAAGAGAAGTGTTAGTGAAATAGGGAATACAGGGGCAGGAAGAAAAAAAGATATGCACAGGAAACAACCAGATTAGTAAAAAGGTTTCATAATATTTACATAGACAACTTTTGGCATAGAAGAATAATACTTTCAGCAATAGGTAAATTTGTTTTGTCTTTTAATTTTTAAATTACAAAACTTACTTTGTTATAAAAGGTCACTTAATAAGCTATGGTAGAATTATGAGAAAATATCTGTCCTGGACATAAAGCAGACTTCAAACACAACCTGAATTTTAACAGTTTAGTTTCACAAATATTATACACTGATAATCATATTTATATGAAAAAATCAGATAGATATATTACAGTATATGAAATGAACTGACTTGTATATTATACATTTTCATACTATGAAGATATGAAACCTTTCTTTCCCTTGGAAGCAGCTTAATGTACTTTAAAAAAACTAAAACATAAGGCAGCAAAAATTAGTATCAAGTCTATGTTTTTAATATGTATTGTTTTCACTCTACTATTTTTAARAAGTCTGTATGCAGACCATATGACTGTTTTTTGAAACACGCTAGTTGTACCACACATTACATAATTTTTCAATCTCCTCATATTGCTTGGCCCTGAAAAAGAAAGCACATCCAAAGGCATCTTCCAGACAATTAGTTTAAAAAAAAGAAAATAACTAAAATGAAGAAGAAATCTTGCAGTCCTCACTAAAGTTCCTCTTTTCATGACAAAAATCTCTGCAGAAACTTCAGAGATGTGTTTTTCCACTGTCATTTTCAGTTCTGCAAACTGGATGTTGAAGACTATCAAATAAGGATGGTCCTATTCRCATATGATTCATATTGATACAAATAGCCAACTTAAGTGAACCAGAGGGCAAAAATAAGGCCTTCTGAATTTCAAAAAGCATTCTCCTCATGCTTGTTCTTTGAAATATACCGTAGTGTATCCAAAACACAAAATTAAWATAATTCAGATAGAAAAATCCACAAATAAATAAAATTACATTGATCCCCGAACTGCATTATTCCTAGTTCACAGCACAGGTGAAGTTGGAAAGGAACTGCGCAGACTGTCTAGTCCACCCCCCCTGCTCAAAGCAGAGTGGTTGGATTTTCATCTTACTTGTTTGATCTACTTAAATCAGTGTTGCTGTGGCCGAGCAGCCGCTTGACATCTTGCCACATCTACCACATCTACCACAGCACTGAGTTACAGCATAATAAGTTAATAAAATAAGTTACAGGGTAATACATGAATATAATCATCCCAAGGTAGGTATTATCCCCCTTGGAGAAATCCTAAGTTCAAGAGAAGACATTGTATGCAAAATGATTTCACCTCTTCCCACTCTTTCTGAAAGATCTCTACCAAGTTAAAAAAAAAAAAAAAAAAAAAAGACAAATATAAAAAAAGGGAGGAAAATGGAGAACACAATGAAGGAATTGCATCCATTGTTCAGTAAATATGCTATAACGGACTTCCTGCTCTGGCCATTTAAACTGGCAAGAAGAAATAGGGCATCAACCTATATAAAAATGCTACGGACTTTAATAAAACTATATTTGGCCTTGGCTTTAATGTAAAATAATAAAAAATCTCCCAACCCTAAACCACTGATTTCAAAGCTCAATTTGGCCTACCTACTTAAGCAAGACTTCTGTCCAAATGGGGAATCATTATAGTCAAAGTAATTCAAATAGTACTTCATATTGATTTTGTTGTTGTTGCATCATTTAACCATATTACTCTAGAACTTGAAATAGTTTGGTTCAGAATATCATCTGTCTGATGGAGATCTGTTTTATGGGTATTTACAAGAATTGTAAAATCATTCAACATATCTGATAGCCCTGAAAGGAAAATATTTTTGTCTTCACTATGACTGTGGATGCAGAGAATAACATAATTTCATAACTTTAATGAGAAATAATAATAATAAAATCTGCTTTTATTAAAGTTACACCAGACCAACATAGCAATAACTAATTAATTTTGCATGTCTTCCCATTTTTGGATTTTCTGGAACTTTGCTACTTTAGGCTSATTATGTCTTGTTCTGTTATGGCTGATTGTGGTTACTGTTCTGAAGTAGATGTTTTGTTTGCTGCTTTCAGAATATTTTAATTTAAAAAAAATCAGCCATATTGGGGAATTAAAATTTTGCAAGAAAATTCCATGCTAATATGATAGAAGATTTTGCTACTATGATAAAGTTCTTGAAGTTTGGGTTTTTTTTTTTAAGCTATAGAAACACAGAAACCCTACTCTGATATAGAAATAATCTGTATTATTGGTGTATTCCTGCAGAAATCTTTTATTTTGCAAYATAATTTGGCATTCCTGTATACAAATGCTATTAACAGATCTCATTACTAGCATTTACAACATTGTTTACTATTTATTACTAATTCATAACTAATCTTCTCCTACCTTCTTTTTGTGTGCATATTGTATGCAATTTGAAGACTTTTTTCCTGATGTTGAGTCGATAATTTAATCTGGAGATATTAGCCAGTATCTCATCTCACATATGGTGAAGAGATATTCCAAATGAAATGGAGATATTTTGTGGCAGCTTTTTGCCCTCTAACAGCAGTGAAATCCAGCAGATCTTGCACGTTACTATCCCCCGTGGCATTGCCCACAATGCTACCAWCGGCATAGCTCACCGGCACAAATGAAGACACTATATCCAAAGATCGTAAGAATCAGATCTCTGTTTAYATAACCACATGCCAGTTTTCCTGCCTTTGCCTCACTCAGTGAGCATTTATAAATACACGTAGGGACAAACGATGAATAAACTAGGGTTCTTTGGACCCACTACAATTAACTTTTATCCACAGCTACAGTGGAATGTATCCGTAATGCAACTGATGCYGGACAGGTGTAACTGAAAACACATTTCCATCCTTAAGGGATACAATAGATGGAATGGGATAAACGGAGCTGAGATGAGCATTCATAATTTATTTAGTATGACTTTTTGTGATGTCCAGTGGATAATGCAGAGATTCTCTCACAGGAACCATTGCAAAGAACACACACAGAATAGCATCCATCCTTCCCATATGTTGTGCACTGTTCAAACCAAATATGATGGAGGACAGGAACAAAATATAAGCAGATACTTCAAGAAAATAAAAAGATGCGATAAAGACTWGATTGCCACACATATAGATGTAACTGAATACTAGCTGAATAAGGGACCTGACTTCTGAGTGTTTGACCTCAAGCATTCTTATATAGCAGAATTTTTAATGAAATRTAAGCAATTATTTTTAATTGATTGGATTCAAATTCTGCAAAAAGACATGCTACCATATACACTTGTATCTGCACATATACCACTGAATTCAGTAAGGCTACTTTTGAGTACATGCATTCATCAACTCAAAGCCTTAAATATTAAAGGTTCATTTTTTTTTCAGTACTGTATACAACTCAACTTCAAAGGAACCATAAAAAGTGTACCTCATCAGACTTTGACCCTAGCTACAGGCGACAGATTGTCTCTAGTATTTTTTACTATTCATAGTCTTTGCTGGTGATCTGTTAGGAATGGACACAGCACTGCACAAAGATAACATCTTATTACATTTAAGCATATTTACCAGCCATCTGTACCTAACAATATTGCTTTCTCTCCTCTCCACAGATGCACATTACTTATACTTCTAATCATACAGTCCTCTAACTTTCCCCTATAATGATTCTAACATACATTGTGACAAATTAATATATCCCTATAAGCTGCTTTTATAAACACTTTTTCTTAGAATAGCCAATAGACCAGTACGTTTGTGTAGCTTGGGGTGTATTAGTTCACTTCTCTACTGCTTCCTTTTATCTGTTTATGAAGTGAACTTACTAATACTAACTTTTCACAGTATTTTCACACAGACCTCAAAAAGGGATTTGGGCATATACTATACACCAGGGAGTATCAGACACCAGGGAGTATCAGATGTGTCAGAATAAGAGTCAGTTATGAATGGAGATCACTAACCAAGTGAGAATGGGGTCTGTCTTAGACTTAGTCCACCTCCGCTGAGGACAGCTGCATGTTTTACATAATATATGTATTTCTACTTGGAAAAAAAAAATCTCCCACTACTTCATATTTTTATCCATGAACCTCTAAGTAATTTCCCAGTCATTTCTTTAAAAAAGTGAAGTCTTTTTCTTTCAGAAATAAGTGGGAAAAAATCTGATGTTTTACATGACAGCTCTATGAACAGAACACTCCCTGAGATATGGGCCAACCAGGCTGACTTCCTCCATCCATCCAGGAGAGATTCAAAATCGCTTTTCCCACTACAATAGCAAGAAAATTTCTCATTAACTAACTGGTGGCCCACAGGGGAGATACAGTATATTCAGTGTGTCCAGTTACCACTAGCAGGGAATAACAGTTAAAAGGATAAAAACGATGGAACACAAAATAAAGGAGAGACAATAAAAGAAAACTTGGGGATGGGAGTTAACTTTGTGAGAAAAGCCCTGTGTCCCAGGTATAAACTCAGTACAGGATGAGAGATGGCATCACCACACCAGATTGTAGGGGTCAGGCCTGTGCTACGTAAGTGCGAAGACACTGCGTTCCTCAGTATACTCCATGTGTTTTTCACCATTTCCAGGATATCCAGGGATTTCCCAGTCCCTGCTCAGGCAAGGGAGACTGGACTTCTGTTATGATCTTCTGATCTCTGAACAAGTGCCTGTGAAAAAGTGACCCCTCAACAGAGAGAATATCAAGCTATCCTTAATATATACTTTCAGTGAGGAGGGACATTCTCTCTTTCTTGTGAGGAAAAAGTACATCCTGAATTTCAATTCATTATCCAAGGACTCCACATGATTGAAATTAATGAGTCCTTGGATTAAAAAACAAAACAAAACAAAACAAAAACACACACTTGAAATGGCATGCAAAATTACAGTAAATAGTCTAACTTTTTAGGTTGCCCTGTGTGGAGTCAGAGATTGAACTCAGTGATCCTTGTGGGTCCCTTCCAACTCAGGATATTATACGATTCTTATATTGCTAAAAATGCAAGGTCAACCATAAAAAGCAGAAAAATCAAAACATACACGAACTAAGATAATCTATGCAACATGAATTTGTTCCCCTCTTGTAGGGATTAATTAAATTATCTTTTTCTGCCATAGAACTTTTGCCTCACTCCATGCATAGTACAGTCTGGTCTGTCCTATGGACAAACCAAAAGTAAACAATTAAAGAGCTGTTGTCTGCCAAACTTGTCTATTTGGTACAAAATAGGAAGGTGCAAGGTACAATTCAGATAGAAAACTGCAGAAAGGAAATTCTATCAATGCTCTTATCACTTAATTTTATAAATAATCAAGCCGAGGACCATGAATTAAGCTTTTCACATGTGGCTGCTAATCATGTTTCCATTTTGTGATTGACCAATTTGAGATAATGGAGGTTGATGATATTCATACATCTTAGGTACAATTCACAAGTCCAGTGTGGAGCCAGAATTCCATCTGTAGTCATTTGAGACAGGAAGGAAATTAAGAGCCATTCTGACTATCATCTAAGGTGGACATATAAATTGACCGTATGAATAACTAGCTTAAAGACTACCCTGTAGGTGTGCACAATACTTGCAACAGAATGTGAAAACAATGGGAAGCATAATAGCAAGATGTAAGTGGTATAAAAATGTTAAATACGCTAAAAAAAAATCAGATTCAAAGCAGGTCAAGCTGGAAACTCAAAACAGTAGACACTAAACAATCTGGCATTTGGCACTTTCTGTGCCTCGGTTCTTCATCTATACGGCAGGAATAATAATATCTCTATCTCACAGAAATATTATGAAGGTCAATTCATTATCGTTTATAAAGCTTTCAAAACTACAGTGGTGAGCACTTCTCTTGTGAAAGTCCATGGGGAACTTAGAACTCAAAGCACACCTGAATATTAAGTATGCAAAGAAATATTGAAGTGTTTTCCATTGAGCAAACACTATTTGTTTTACTAAATTAGACCTATAGAACAAATATGGGATCATGTAATCAAAGGTTGTATGCGCAAGCAAACTTAAATTAAGAAATCTGGAACTTTCGAGTGCTTTGTTTTGCAACCTTAAAAGTATTAGAATGGTTTTGAAGCTGTAACTGCATGTGTTGGCCATGAAGGGTCTGCATTAATGTATTTAGGATTAATATTTGATTAACAATCAAACATAGTTATGCAAAAATATTAGTATTTGCAAAAAAACAAAACAAGAGAGTCCAGTTATACTACTACAGGTAGCTTAAAAATCTTCAAAGTTCTTAAAAAAGAATCTTTTAATGTGCTATGCTCTTTACCACTGATGAGTCCTATTAATACAAACATTTAAAAAAGAAAAGTACATTATGCTCATCACACATTTCACAAAATTACCACCATCTAATTACAGAAGTGTCATTTATGACTGTAGTTTTAAACAGAATAGGGCTTTGCATATAACATTATATCCAAACTCTGGTATATATGAAAAATCCTTCCCAACATTATCTTATTTACCGTTTAAGTATCAAATGAACTCTGAGCACTTACAAGTAAGAGTTAATACTTATTTTAAAATGGGTTTTCTCTGAAATGTAGCACTTCACACACATTTTTTTTTTTTTTGCCCCTGAATGACCTTACTAAGGAAGCAACACAGATTAACCAAACAGCTCAAGCTAACTAAAACACTATGGATAGCTTATAACAAAGATTTTTTTTTTTTTTAAGTCTTCAAAACCAAAAATAGAACTATGTGCTACTGTAGAATTGTTCTTAAACTGCCATTCCAAAATTTATCTTATCTCTATTGTCATCGAACTGTAGCGTCATGTTGCATTTGCAGTTGAAGTACCTACTTGACTGCTGTCAGAGGGACTAAATGTTCACCTTCATAGGTTSACAAAATAAAGTACCACCATCTATAAACTCTGAGAATTAAAATTTAAGACCACCTTACAGGAAATACAGATAATTAAGGTATTTAAATTGGCTACTRATTGGATGCATCTTGAGGGCCTGTTTTTGTCAAAGATAGGTAGGGTTAGGAAGACACAATAGTAATCGGTCATGGGCTTCCATACCAGTTTCAACAAAAACCTAAAACTATTCTGGGCTCCACAGGTTTTGTATAAAGATTGCGTAATGTGCATACTGAAACTATGACTATACTATCAATATGAATAATACAGCAAGATTCAAAGGGATGTTTATTAGMTAGCAAGACTACCCAGTTTTGGAGAGAACACAAATCTCATGCTTCGGGGTTTAAAGGCAGTCCATACCCATCAGCATTTGAGGAATAATTCTGTGAGAAGAAGATTAATTTGGCAGTTCTTGAACCTTTTCTAGGGTATCTGGTTACCGCCTACAGCTAAAGAAAACATACTGGACTAGATTAATTGTACGTGTAGTGAAGTGCAACTGTTACTATCCTCTTAATTGAGGTCTTGATTTCAAACATTTTCTACATCAAGTTATTAACGTCATGCTCTACAAATTCAACCCTATGATTGTTCTTCAAGAAAAGCTCAAGTACTTCTCTATAAGAGACTTATTTTCATGAAGAATATGCACTCTATGTTTAATATGCACTCATATTCTTCATTTCATGAAGAATATGCACTCTATGTACATCTTCATTCTTACTCAGTTTTTCCCAACTGCATCATCCCCTAAAAATCAACCTTCTGCAAAAGTAATAAAATCACTGTTTTCTCCTTTTATGTTCTTTCTGCTCAAAGTTCTACTCAAATGATTTACAACATCCTAACTGTGATCTTCTCACTTCCTATATTAATAGGAGATCTCTCCCTAGTGCTGTATTTTAGTTTCTACATGCTATGGACAAACATAGGTGAGCCTAAAAAATCCTTGCCAGAAAAAACCCGTATATACAGAAGGAAAATACAGAGGAGCAAAACTGAGGAAACTAGGTCTATCCCCATTAAAATTAATACAGACTTTACTAAGATATTCTACTGGATCATGCCTAGTTTTTGGCATGAGGCTGCTATCTCACACATTCAATTCAATTMATGTGAACTATAATCGATATTTTCATGATTTCCACTTGGATAGCCAAATCCCAAGAGCAGCCCTAGATATAACATAAACTATACCTCAGCTTCCTGTTGTCACAAAATATAGCTCTGACAGAATTTCACATTACATGAATACTTTGAAAAGGGTGCCACTGATTCGTTAGTACAGCTACCAACATATAAATCTGTCATGCTTAAAAAAGGCTGTAGCTATTTCATATGTAACAGTTTCAAGAATACTTCATTTTTAGTCTTTCAGTACAGAAGACTACATTAATGATTTAAATAAAAATGCCAAAAGTAACTCATTGTGAACATCTCAGTGTAAAATTAAATATGCAATTTACTTCTATGAAGTTCTAATCTATATCTCAAAAAGACACTGTGGTAATAAGCATCCTAAAAATGTCACAAAATGGAGAGACAGCTTTCAGGTGTGTTACTAATAAAATCAGGTGCATTACCAATAAAAACAGTGTTCTGGTAGAGGATTGGATCTGTGGTTTTAGTCAAGCAGACCTTCCACAAACTTCAGAAAGGCAATTTATTTAAATACAAACTGCAGGGTAAGGCCCTTTAATTCTTAAGTATGAGTCAGCTTTTATGTTTCATATCTAAATGAAGATTTTATAATCAGCAAAGAAAGGAAAACCAGTTTGGGATGCTACTTAGACTGTGAGCCCATCTGCCTTGGTCCTGCAGATCATAACAAGCCAAAACTGCCATTAGCTTTACTCAGTTCTGTGTGCAGGCAGATCATGGATCCTTAAATATGCAGCCTATATAACTTACGTAACTTAACATGAAAATACACAACTGAAACACCAGAAGTTCTACAGAACAAAAGCTCGGGGAAGACAAAGCTTGGATTATATGTGTCTTGCTGTATTTTTAATTTAATTCAAATTGATTGAAGTACAAATTATGGCTCTGATCCTGCACCCTGAAGCATCCAGGATGAAAGCTGCGCTTGCGTCGAGTCCCACTGCCTTCAGTACACTTGCATAGTGCATAACGCAGGATTGGGGCCTGTGGGGTTTTGTTGGTTCACTCAAACATGCTTGTAATGTTACTAAACTATAATACAGCTGATTAAGTAAAGCCTGTTGAATAAACGCTGTAGTATTTTATGAGCACATGAACACCGAGTATTTTGGAAGTTTGCTTTTAGCATACTTTTGTATCTTGAAAAAACGAATCTGGTATTTTGTATACTATAGAGTAGACTTCTGCAGTACCATGCATTCATAAGCAAGCGCTGCTGCAAGCAACCGAAAGCCTTCCTATACAAATATTTACTTTGTTGAGAACATTTTAACCTGAGAGCTAAGACAGGCAAATATTGCCTACTGAAATCTTCTCAAAATGACATATTCCTATACACCAAGTAGACCATTTTCCAAGTAGATCTATCAGATATATTTCCAAGTAGATCTATCAGAACATAACACCAACTGTCTTCAAGTAATATCAAGCCAAAGAAGGGAAATAATGGAGATTACGCATAAAATTATTTTATTTTCATCTCATGTTGCTTATCTTTGCAAATATACCATACAAGATAAAAATATATTATACTAAATACAGATCTCTGGCCCTATCAAATGACTTAAGCACAAAGAACCATGTTTAGTTTTAGCCTTACTTAGAAGTCTCAGAATATCAGACCTTCTAATGATATTTTAATGTATCTTGATTATTTGCATTATCTTTTTACTGAAGTGACAAAAATGGGAAATCGTTGTACTGAAAACCTGGAGTTTCACAAAATGCTAAATTACTGTGTATATAAGCAAAAGGAGTCAAATTCAACCCTGGGAAACAGGTATGATCCTAAGGCACTGATCACTGACACTCTATTAAACTAGAGAATAATTTGACTCAAAAGACCTGAACCTGTTTTGGTTCAGGATGGCAAAGAACTACAAAACCTCCAGAAATTAGAATTACGTAGAACCTATTCCAAAGGTCTCTCTTTTAAGTCATGGGGGCTCATCCTTCTTCCCCTGAACTCTGTAAGAGTTTTGACACTAGCTGTAGCTGAAAACCGAATATAATTAGAATCATGATATCTGAGATCAGGAAAGCTGTGTGTTGCACAAGGATCAGATCTGCATACAAAATCTCTCTTATAGGCTTGTCTTGTTTATGTTTCTTCCTTCCCAAAACACAAAAAGAAATGAGGATGTGCTGGAGTTGGCCATAAGCTAAATTTCAAATCAATTGGTATCTGGTTAATAAAAGGAAAGTATACTTAATAGGTGAAGTTCATTTACCCTTAATAATGTAAATTGCACTAATTAAAATTCTGGTTTTGAAGCTTCTAAGCAAAACAAACAAAACTTCTAGTAAAGCAAATAGAATTAATGTAAAAATTACAGATAACAGCAAAGGATCAAAATATAATCTCTCCTTTCATTTTTATTCTTCATTACAAAGGTATGACTTTTGTATTCCAGGGTTGGTCAGAAGTACCAAATAGTTTGTACTGATTTTACTTGTGCATTTAAGAACATCACTGAAAGCTCTGTTGCAGAAAATAGATACAAAACATAAAACACACAGGGATATCTTATGTTTTCTGCTTAAAGAAAATTCCCACTTAAGGACCTACCCAACACATAAAACCCAATACCAAACAAATTTGGCAACTTTTGGTATTTATGCTGTCCCACTAAGTTTATTGTCATATAATCATAATCTTCAGTACTAATGCTAAAAAACCCACCCTGAATCTACATCCAATCCCTCACAAATAATTGAAGTGCTAGGTTCAGTAATCACTGCACTGTCTTTTATTTCCAGCTTGTGCCTTTTTCTTAGAAAAGGGAAGGAAAGGAAGAGAGAATGAGAAGAGTGAGGAGGGGAAGCAGATRTATACAATTTTGAATTTCTAATGACTTGTAAACATTACCTGTACTAGCACCAATTGATTTGCTTCCCTGCCCACAATCTTGTTACTAGTTTGGGGTTCAAGCGTGAACTTAGGATTTGGCCCTGAATGCTGAAATCAAGATTTTTATGAATTTACTGACCACTCCAACTCTGCAGCAGGAAGAAAAAAACATCAACACGATCTCTGTCTTTTCATTCCAAAGTCCTTGTACAACCACTGCAGYTCTCAAGTAAAAGGCTTATTGGTATCATATTACTGCCCCCCCACACAGCGTAGCTTTTATTATTTCCATAGTAAAAAAAAAAATTAAAGCCCTTACCTTACAAATTTGAAAATAATCTGAAGTGAGCGTCTCCTGGATCTCATCTCTGGGAGTCCCTGCAGCTCCTGCAGTCCCTCCTGGGTGCACGGAGCCAGCACCAGCCCCACTTCCACCACCACTGCCACCACCACTGCTTCCACCAGGGGATGAGGCAGTTAAACCATCCAAAACTTTGCGAAAATTAAATTTCTTCATTTTGGAAAAATCTTTCGGGAGATTTGGGGGGGGAGAAAGGATGTGTCGTAACACATTCAGCTACATGTAGCTAAAGAAAAAGTCTTTAATGGTCCTCTGAGTGAGGCAGCACTTTAGTCCCTTGTACCAAACAGAACGCCAATATTAGGTGTAATTKATTGAAAAATACAAAGGCTTCATTTTGTCAGACGTAAAAGCTACCTGGAAAGATCCTTTCAAAGAAATAAAAAAAAAAAATAAAAAATCCACAAGCAGCAAAACTAAGATTTACGTTCAAAYAAGGAACAATGGAACAACCGCCATCGGGTTCTCTCACAAAATCCACATTTAGCAGTGATTAAAACCGAAAAGTAAATGAAAAATTCAAGCCGGCATCCAAAACAGTAGGCTCCATCTCTCTATCTTTTCYGCCTAAGCTTTGCCTTCGGTACTTGATTATTTTAACAGAACTACAAAAATTCGGCTACATTCAATTTTCTCGTACCCCTCCAAACCCTTTCAAGTCAGGGCTATCTTTGCCTCCAGGGTTTCGGAGGAACGGATTCCCTCTCCCCGCCACCGCTCTCCGCCCGCAGCCGCTGCCGCGACTTCTGCTAGCTAGTTACCTGCCCACCCCAGCAAGTGCCGGCAGCTGCCCTTGATCCTCCTCTCCCCCCCGGGCTCCCGGCCAGGAGGGTGCGCGGCCGCCCCACGGCGGGGTGGGAGCCCCTCACTTGCCCCGCCACCCACCCGCCCCGCACCGCCCCGGCCGCCGCTCCGTGAGGACCGAGCGACGGTAACGAGCAACCCCCCTCAGCCAGTCGGCCGTCCCGGGCTGACCACCTGTCCCGTCCCTGAGGTGACGGACCCCCTCAGCCCTCCCGCCCCTCTCGGTCACCGAGCCTGTGCCGTCGCCGTGCCCCCGGGGCCGCTCCAGGGGGACAGGACTCCCTCGGCGCCGGGGGTAACCGGGGCGACGCGCCTGGCGCGGCCGCTCGCTCTGAGGCGACGGTTCCTAACGCTCCCCGGGGGCGCCGCTGCCTGGCGCGGCGCGAGGAGGAGCGGGGCAGGTGAGCGGAGGGCGGCGGCGGTCCCAGCCAGCTGCGGCGGCTCCCGCCCTCCCGGCGCGCTCGCAGCCGTTCTCCGAGGTACTGAAACCTCCGCCGGCGGCGGCGGCGGCAGCCGCAGCTCCTCCTCCTCCTCCTCCTCCTCCTCCTCCCCCCTCCGCCACGCCCCGCCCCGCCCCGCCCGCCGCACCAGCGCGCGACCGGGCGCCTGCCCCCCTCCTCTCCCCTCCCTGGGCGCGCGCGCCCAGCTCCACTGAGGGGAGAGCGGGAGGGAGGGAGAGCGGGGCAAAGGTTGGTGATTGACAGCAGCGGCAGCTTCCGATTGGCTGCTGAGGGCAAGTTGGGTGGATGTGAATGGCGGAGAGGGGAGGAGGGCGGGGACTGCYCTCAACGGTTCGGCGGTCGGTCGGCTCCAGGCGGAGCCTCAGGCCGACACTTGCTGTGGTAGGGACAGCATGGCTGACGGCCGCGGTGATCCGCGGCATCTGACTGGGCCGCTGCAAAGATGGGCACGCGCTCCCACCAATGGGAAAGGCTGCACCGCGAGTTTCCCTCTCCCCCTCCCCCCCCGAGCTGTCAGGCGCCTTCCCTCAGCGAAGCCCCGCCCCCCAGCCTGSCCGGGCGTTGGGGGGCGGGGCCAGGCTCGTGGCGGGGAACCTGCGGGCAGCGCGGGGGCGGGGCCGTCTCCCCCGCCGGCCCCGCCCCAATGCGGCGGCAGCGGGAGCGGCCCCCGGCGCGCGGCCCTGCGGCCGCCCTGAGGGCCGAGAGCTCCCCGCGGCGGAGGCCCGAGGGGGAGCGGGGCGGGAGCGGGACAGAGCCCGCGTTCGTGCGTGTCAGCGCAGAGAGCTGAAGTTCTTGCCTCAGCGGCGTGCGGCAGGCCACGCAAAGCCCAAATGTCACGGGAGGTAACGGCCCCGGCGGTGGCGGAGCGAGGCCCTCAGCGAGGRGGGGGCCTCCATGTCCCGCCGGGGCGCAGGGCGGTGTGTGCGGGCCGGCGCCCAGCCCATCTGCAGGTACTGCCTGGCGCCTGAGGTACAAATCCTCTGTTCCTTCCCGAGAGGGATAAAATAACCCACACCTGGTGGTTCAGTGATTCTCCAGGGCTTGCTCCGGAGCCGTGGAAGCACGCACTCTGAAGTGCGACACGGCACGAGAAGCATTAATACCCTACACAAGACTCTATAAAAAGGTTATTCAGGTCAGAAACAAATGAGGTAGCAATTAAAAGTGACGCACRGCACAGCACTGTCAACGTAGTTGGAAGCATGGAACTGAATAAAAATGCATAAGGAACAAACTTGTTCTGTACGGTACTAAATATATAGCACCTCTTCTCATATAATAAAATCATAGAAGCAATGCTTCTTCGGGAGCGCTTAATACAGTTCTAATACCCACTTTTAATAYCTAATCCATTTTTTGTAAACTACAGTTCTGTGAAGCAAGGTAATATGTATTTATTTCAGCTTTTTACACTAAGYTCCCTACATTTTATTTTTTTTGACTTTGGCTCATCCCTGTGTGTTCACAGGTGCTCCCATCTGAACGATAAAAAGATTCCAGTGAAGTTCAAAGAAGAATTGTAGCTTCACTTACGTCCTTATGAAAAATAAAGGATACATTGCTGATGAAACTGGAAAGGTTGGTAGGTTTCTGTAGCCAGAAAAAAAGGAACAGAACTTTATATGGGAAATTCTATGAGCACTATGGCTAGGAGACAAAAATGAAAAAGGGGATGGAACTGAGTAAGCAAATCTGTAAAGATGTAAGTGCATGGTTTTGGAGAACAAGGAAAAGTCAAAACTCAATTGAAGCTATTTGAAGAATGCCATGTCCTACTGATAGTATGGTCACAGGCAATGCAAGTGAAAAGAAGGAGAAAGCTAACAAAACCCAAAAGAAAGATAACAACATGAATTGCAAATAGGAAARGGAAAGATAAGGTTAAAAATGAAATAATTAGGATGAAGAAAATGTCACGGACAGACTTGCAAAAAAGAGAATAGACTGGGAGTCAGGGGGTGCTAGAGGAAGAAAATCTGTTAACGTAATAGTCCACAGTTCTAGGGAGGACAGAGATAAGATTGTTAGTTTTAAGCAAAGAAGGACCAAAATTAGAAGAACGATAAAAAGCCTTTGGAAGTGGAATAAGATGCRTACGTTTTTGGAATATCAACAACGTTTGTCTTTCAGAAAATCAGTATGAAGAGCTGGGTATTGATGATTAGATAATACCTCAGAGTATCCAAAAGGGCAAGGATCCTCACACTGCCAACGTGCTGTTAGGAAAACAGACTTGTAGAAAAAAAATAACAAAACCAGATACTGCCCAACAAAACATTGAGCAGTCAGTCATGTTTAAAAACACCAACTGAAAAAAATACTTTGGTTCACTACTTGTGAATGTAAGGCATGTAAGTCCCTTTTGAAAATTTTGTTCTAAGCTGGACACAAATCCAGAAGCAGAGACAGAGCAATGGAAATGAGAGCTGTGGGGTGGTGCAGAGGGAGACGGGACAGTGCAGGACACAGAAACTCAGTAATACTGATGACATTGCACAGGAAGGAGTCCCAYTGAATGACCTAGCTGGTGAGGAGTTTTGTTGTTAAAAAAAAAAAAAAGGGAAAAACAGGAAAAAGGGACAATTTGGTTTTAACACAGGAAAAGACATTTGCTTTTTGTTTAGTGGACAAAAAAMCAGTAGACAGGTGAGGCATTCAGTTGCTGTTTTGCACTGTGCTTAGATGGTATTGATGTTTAGTGGGACACTTCTGAGGTTGCATAGTTTTGACACCAAGAGTTTTAATGATAGGTTTGTAAAATGATGAAAATGTGGAAAGATTTTAGATGTTAAATTGATATATAACAAATGAAAGAAGACATCCCAGTGCATTGTGGGATATATGTATCTGAATCTGTATTTTARATAGTAAGGGGAGAGAGTATATTCTTCAGTGTTTTCTTCTGGATAGTATCATCTTTTACATTTATCAGTCATCTTGTTCTGCAAGGTCAAACAGAAACCAAATGTTAAAAGGATAACTGCTAGCAAGATTTTGCTGAGAAAGAGAGCATCTTTAACAGTCTACAGTACCAAAATTAGTATGAACTCTCATTTTGATTTTTGTTTAGGTAAGCTTGTGACTACATGTAGTAATATTAAAAAGATTGGTCAGAATCAAACCTGGCAAAGGAGACTAATATTAATTCAGCATTATCTAATCTCAGTCTGATCAAAGAGCTGACCAAGAAAGTGGAGAATCAGGAAAGATGTGCTTAGATCAGCTGACYAGAAAGTGATAGTAGTGGAGATAGTATGTATGTTGTATATGACTGATGATTAATGTTCTGGTCAGTTCTTTTTTGAGTATTATTGCTTGTCTCATCTGGCTTTCTTGGTTTATGTTTTGGTAGCAAATTCTGCTTCAGCCARTGGGCTAGAATCTCCCGACTTTGTAAAGCTGCAGACATATTTTAATCTCAGGCTTATATTGGTGCTAGTTTAAATAAAGACATGTAGAAGTGTGCAATAAGGCTTCTTTGCCTTTTAAAGATCATTCATAGGTGGGTCCTGGTTTCAGTCTACACTTTTTGAATGATTCATGCCACTCTTTTTGATAATACATGAATTAGTAGTTAAAATCAGTGACCCTTGAGAGAAATCATTGTATGCCCACCAGCAGCTGACTAGACCACAGCCTTGCAACTATACCCTGCAAGAGAACCTCTGTTCTTGTGCAGAACCGAAGAGAAAGGACGAAATCAAATACCAGAAACCCATTTATGCCAATGCAGGCAGAACTGTGACTTTCCATAGCTGCCCATTCCTCATCGGACTTCGGGACATTTGCCAGTATTATCCATGTTTCTGTGTAGTTCCAGAACATCACATGGCAGCAAGCATAGTGTTCCTGCCTGCAGAGCCCCACTAAAAATATCCCCAGTCAGTGCTGAGTATCTGGTTAGAACAGCTTGCTGAACTCTATCAATTAGCCAGATCTTAATCTATTTAATGTGTTTCATTAAGGCTATATAATGCTAATGTTTTAATCAAAATGTCAAGCAGTACTAAATCAAATTCATTAGGAAGGTCCAAGTCTATCACATCCATGTGGTTACCTTGATCAAACAAACCTGTAATCTCATCAAAAAGTGAAGTCAGGCCTGCTTGTCAAGTCTTGTTTCCATAAAGCCATGTGGACTTGCTTTCATTATATTCCTACCCTTTAACTCCTTATTGATTGAATCACACATAGCATGACTGCTTTAATTCACGTAACATCACTGTTTTGTCTAGGATTACTGAGGATGCCAGGTCTATTATTACCTGGGTCGTTCTGCTTGATTCTTGGAATAACAGGAGGTTTCCTTTGGCCCCTGGAATTTGTAGCTGTACAGAGAGCTGTTAAAAATTAACATTAGAAGGCTGGAATTCTCCTACTGTTTTAGGATCTTTGGATACTCAGGTGCCACAGAGATTGCTGATTAAAAAACATCAGTGCCATTTTCATCCTCCATAAGTGTCAATCGATAGAAAAATAATTCATCATCCTCATGTAATATTAATACATTATCCTTTTTTTTCTTCACAAGTACAGGATAGAAATATTTACCATAAAAATCAGATCTTTTATGCATGCTTGGAGACCAGATTTCTTAATGAAGAAGCTGTGACAAGGTGGGATGTGTCTGTACAAAACCGAGAATGTCATTTTGTAATAAGAACTCCATTTTACACAGTGGGCCAAGTACAGGTGTAAATTAGCCCATGGATAGAGTTACCTGTTACAGCTTGAGGTGATCTGTTCTTGTTGCTATTGAAAGAGAAGGTCCTGCATCCACTTCAGCCCTTAGGGTTTTTGCCCCTTCAGCAATAAATTCATTTGCTAGGAAAGTCAATAGTTTTCTTTTGGGTTAATGAGCTGGATTAGCTCTGCACAGGGTCAGACAAGCACCAGAGCCAGTGCAAAGAAAGGCAGAGCTATAGGCCTGCACAGAAAAATGAGTGTAGTCTCGCTTTTGTTAAACTCGGTTCGGCTCAGGCGTACAAGGTAAGTTCATTGTGATGGTGGCCCATTGAGTTATATTCTCAATATAYGCCCTACCCAGAAAGGGCTGCATATCTCAGTGAAGCACTATCAAAAGCCACCTAGACAGCAGTCGGGGGCATAAAATTTTGCCTAGTTTTTACAGACTGTCCTGTTGCAGTAGAGCAACGTATTTCCTGCGGAGGGTTCTCCCAAGKCTAAGGTGGGACTCAACATACATTTGGTTTCTCTGGAAGCGGGGGTCTTTTTCTAACAGGTTGTGGGGAACAGGCTGTAACAGAAGCCATAGAAGAGYTAAAGCCTCAGTGATTATTATCTGCACAGCAGTTACTTGCTGTATCTTTACAAATATGCAAAACTCTGGGATGTCTAATCGAGATAATGAGTTCTAGTCATGACAATGTGGGGCCTTGCCTGGGACACAAAACTGGTCTAAGAGGCTGGGTAAATACTAAKGTAGTTAATATATGCCATATGCCATGTTGCCACAGATTTCTTATCAGCCTTTATTGTAGTTTTCGGGCGGAATTTTTGGTCTTCTCTCTGCAGCCAGCTTGCATTGTATTCCATTCACAGTTTTCTAGTTCTTCCTCTTAAACCCTTTTCTTAACACTTCAGTTTATAGATCACTAGCTGTCACATAGCTTAGCTACCTCTTTCCCCTCTTACCCCTTCAGTAAGGATTAGACAAAACTGTCTGGCTTTCCCAGGTCCTGCTGTGAGCCAGGGTATTTAAACTTCTAATGACCCAGGTTTGCAATCCAGCCTGTGCACATCCAATGTATCTAAAGGTGTAATGGTTCATTAAAATATTTTTAGTAACTGGCACAGATTGTCAGAAGTTGTTATTTTCTTACCCTGAAGTTTTAATTWCCACCGAACATCTGTCTGACTTTTGATCAATAGGTACCGTCTCTGAATTTTTTTGCAAAATATTTTCATTGATGCTTTTTCCATTCTGAACATTTTCATCTTCTCTAGTAGCTGCAAAACAGCAGGAACTGATGCCTTTTCAAAGTCAGTTGTTGTTAGTTCTCAGAACAGCTTTCCAAAAAAGCTATGAAAATGTGATAGTTCTCAAGAGAAAGAAAGGCTAGTGGTTCTTGACCAAATGTGTACCTATCCAGGTAATATATAGCCAGATCACCAAACTGACCAATCACCCTCCCAAACATGTTAGCAAGAGATCACAGATTTTCAAGTCATCAAGGATAAGCTTTCAGGTAAGGAACTTAAAGCATTAGTTGAGCATGTTAGATAACCTACTTGTATTTAAATACCTTGAGAGAACAATATCCTTTATTAAAGCAGAATCAGTTAGAGCTTTAGCAAATCAGGAAGACTGTAAATCACAGTGAATATTCTTTTTGTTGTCAGCTTTGCTACAAATTTGACGTTTTATGCCTTTTCCCGTTATTGCTCTGAGTTTTTTTGCAAATTATCAGTGGCATTTGAAGTGACAGCTAATGTATTCCAAATTGTTAGTTCATTTTACTAGATTCTGCATTAACAAAGGTCTCAATTAGGACTGGGCTACTTGTCTTGGTTGCTTTCAAACCCACACAGTCTTGCAAGTTTGAAACATAATCTTTGAATTCATATTCCACTTACAGGAGACTATAAAATAAGACCATAAGGAATTGGAAAGAAAAAAAAATACGTTTAATGAGTCTACACTTGCTCTATAGAAAAGCCATCAGCACAGACTGCATTTTTGGGGGGTTTCTTCCAAYACTTGCAGAAAAGAGACTTCTTTTTAGCTGGGGAAAATTTCAGCTGCCCTTCAATATCCTTCAGTTTAAATTATAGAGTAAAAAGGTCCATTCACTCAAACTAGTTCAATGAATCATAGGAACCAAAAATATAACGTGTCAGTTCACAAAACATCAGATATCACATCCTTGGTCTCTGTGCAAAAAAATCTTCATAGAAAAGTCTAGACCTGCAATAACCTTGATCCAAAAGCAGGTGACTGGCAATTCATATAGATGGCCTTAAATTTAGGGTAGATAYTTGCATAAAAGAAAAGTTGGAAAGATGAAGGCAGAGAGAGAAAAGGAGAAGAGCAAAGGGAAAATGGAGCCCACATTCCAGTATTTCAATCYTTCTGTCATTAAGAGCATTCAGTTTTATGTCTGCATCTTTCATTTTTAACAATTGAGATGTTCTGTAAATACATTGCTATTGACCTGCAAGACCAATATGCTTGTCTCTTCTAGACTAAGCAATACTTCATAATAAACAGCCTCATCAGGAGACTCCTGGGAAGAAATGCAGTCTGACTTYCAACCTTTTTATGGAGTCTGTGAAGAAAAGCTAGCTAATACTCTATAGCATCATCTCCCCAAACTATCCCCCAAACCAGGGTCACATCCTGAGCACAGCCATGCCTTGGTCCTTCATCGCAGAAGGACTGTCTAAGGATTATGTCAGGCTGCGCTGGTCCGTGGGTGAGTTTGATCACTGCAGTGGCTCTTATGCCTTCCTTTTCCCTTYACTCCGTCATGCCTTTTTTCCCCTTTAATCTTAAGAACAAACTGAAAGGCAGATCGGACCATTCTGTCTCCTCTGCAAGTATCCTGTGAAATATTCCATCCTAGTCTCGACGCTTCATTGAAAGGAAGTCTGGCAGAAATGTTAGCAGTGAAAATCCAATCAGTCCTAGAAGTTAAAAAATATGTTTCTTCATGCCAGGAACGACAGCTGTATTATTCCTCAGCCCTTGTTCTGTCTCTCAGTCAGGGATTTTCTTTATGCCAACGTGATACATCAAATAGGAGTTTGGTATGTAGTGCCTGTATTGGATTGGATTGAGTTGGCTCAGGAGCTTTGAATCCTTGCTGTCCCATCCACATCCTTCGGGTAGTGGGTATTTGCAGAGTGCTTTTCCAGCTAAGAAGTTAGTGTAGTGCTGATCTGCAACACAATGCTGAACGTGAAGCCTGTCCCTCTGCAATTTGTGTGCTSTGTGTAATCCTATAAATGGCCATTTCTTCAAGCACTGACGGAAATGAGGATGCCCACTATCCACCTCAGCCAGATTTGTGCTTAACTCTTCAGCCCAGGCCTTTCTGCTTGTTTCAATGGATCCCGACCAACCATTGCTCTTTTTTCTAAAATTTACAAGGAGGACTGAAGTGACATATTTCTTTAACTCATCTTGTCTCAAGTCCAGGATCTCCTGAACACAGACGGTGCTAGTAACAATTAGCCGTCGCCCAAGGAAGTTTTCAGAGAGGACATGTATGATAAAAGCTATTTTTTTCTAGATTACCATAGAGGTGGGCAATGCATTTTGACCCACCTGTACTGCAGGTAGAAAAAATGAATATCTGTGTTGTTGGCTATAGAGAACTGGCTGCAGGTAGTGCCCCATAACCACTGGTATGAAGAGACCTAACATCTCTAGAGAGCAATTAAGAAATAAACCTGTTATATTCTCTAACATGTCAGCAGGGGAATCAAAGCTGTATTTGCAGCCGGCTTTGCGGAGCAACTGTCTCAGCTTACCCTTTTCTTTTGTGCTGCTGAGGCAGGTTCAGAGACATCTCCCTTCTCCATCCAGCTCCGCTTTGGCACATTCCATGAAGGATTTTTATTGATATTTTTGGTGATCCTTCCTTGAAGGAGAATTAATACATGGTGTTCCCCAAAAATCCAAGCCAGGTTGTCAGTAGGGTCATCCTGGAGCGTATATATAGGCTGTTATTGAAAATACATATGCAGGCTTTCCTTTTTTACTTATATTCCAAACTGCTGAAGTCTGTTCCACTTTCTATACTGTCAGTCAGAACSTGCAGAATTTTCCTTACTTATAATCAGTATATTTTATTTAGAGTGGTAGGAATAATTTGTTTTCCAGTTCAGAAGCTYGGGACAGTGTTAAAATATTTGTGAACACACTGTAATAAAATTTCTAAATGTAAATTAAAATAGGAAATGTTTGCTTTGAAAATATCAGAATTATTTTTTYAAAATGTTGCTTGCATTTTATTTCTACTAGAACCATCTTCTAAACCTGACATACTCATTCTGTCTTCCCGTTGACTCAAACTAGGCCAAAATATCTTTCACTGACCTCCACTCCTGTCCTTTATAAAGGATTTGCCAGTGACTCAGTTCTGTTCAACTCCAGCTTCACTTCTGTCATTTAAAAAAACCAGAGAACTCGGGTTTATTACWTTTTGAGGGACAGTCTGCAGCTCAGTTGTGTCAGGCTCCCTGTTCCACTGTACTCCAAAACAAGGCATCTCAAGGAAGAAYGAAGTAAGAGCCAGAAAGCCCTGATTCCTCGTCTCTGTTTCCATTTCTTCTTACTGTGCAAGACTTTTCATTTCTGCTRTAGGAAGGGATATCTGTCCTCGCCTCACCTGCTTATGGTGATCGTGTTGTTTCTGTTCCCCTAATCTCTGACTCACCTATCATATATACCACATATGGTCCGCTGGTTCTGCTGCAGGACTGAATCTGAACGTGAGGAAGGGTCTGTTTGAACTGACATTTAGGGATGAGCACGAGGGCCTCTCAATCSGAGTGACAGAAGGGAGAAGCAGAGCCCAGACAGCAGAAGCAGGGGGCTGTGGCACAGGTCCTGGGAGATGCATCTGCCCTGCGGAACTGAAGCACAGGGAAAGTCCCATGCTCTTGGCAGGAAAGGGACAGAGGTGGCCACCAAGCTCCACCTCTGACCCTGATGTGAATCAGGTTCTCAAGCTTGGGCAGGAGCTATGGCCACCTGGTTTGGCTGGGGGATTACAGTTACTGGGTTAGCAAGTCTGTGTGTGAGGGAGAGCTTAATATTGGCCAGACTATCAGTGAAAGTCTATCCTAACCTTGGCCAGTTTGATGCCTTTGTCAGTGGAAAATTAAACGCARCTGTCCTACGTCTCAAGCTTCGTGTGATGACCATTGAACCAAATGACTTTCCCAAGAAGCTGCAGGAGGAATTTTCTGAAATATCTGGTAGAGACCGTGCTCCCACATTGCAAATTCAAGTCTCTCTCAGACAGACCCATTGCCTTCTAGGTGGGATACACCAGACCGATGTACTTGCTTATCCCATCTGTGTCATAAAGCCATGCTTTATTGCCCAAACCCAGGAAAAGTATTCAAAAATCTTTCTATTGTTCTACTAAGTGACTAGCACATAATTGTGTAGCCCACTCATGTACGTCACATCGTGCTCATCTCTATCCACAAGGAAAATCACATTTAATCTTTGGCTCCAGTGTTAGGAAAATGTTCAAACTGATAAATCACGTGGAGCATTTTGATAGTTTCTTCCTCATAGAATTCAGTTTTCTGTATTTTTGAGAATTATTTTCTCATTTCTATAAAGTAAATCAAACTATAAATCCTGGTCTAAAGGATAACACTAAGAATCTGGCAGTTATTAAATAACATGCACCCAAACCTAAGTACACTACCTTTCATTCCTTTGTCACGTATTTTAGTCATTTGTTTCACCTGTTGGCAGGTTTGAAGATGAATAGGTATAATAGATACAAGTACTAATTTATTTGGTATTTAAGTTTTCATACTGGTGCCTGGACTATAGCAGTTTGGGTGATTCATCAAAGTCTCCTTGCTCTTGTCCCCCAGACAGTACAGATTCTGACCTTTTCCTTATGAGCCCAACATTTCTTGAAAAATCGGAGGGAGGGAGCGGTGTCTAAACTKCCCGTTCTTGGTTAACATGAACAGAGCATTCCAGCCCTGCTTTGCATCTGCCGTGTGCTTATAGACAAGTTGTAAACCCAAAGTTCTCACTCATTTTGAACATTAAGATCCCCAGACATTTTACAGATTATGTGCCTTCTGAAATGTTCARTTTTGATCAGGTGCATGTACACTTCCTATTCATTGCTCAGCAATATAACCTATGGAGGATGATTGGCATACGTACTAGAAATGCATTGTGCTTTCCTACCAGTGTGAATTATTGCTTTCAACTCTGAATTTACATACATCGATGCTTGTGCAGATTCTAGATGCATTTGGAAGGAAATGCATTTCGAGTGATTGATAGAAAAAAAGGTTTCTAGTTCTCATCAGTCTATTCTTTAAAATATATCACATAACTCACTGACTTGGTATTTTGATCACTGCATTTAGTCTAGGCTCTCCAAAACCARTTCTGTCTAGGTGGATTTGTCTTTTCTTCCCAAGGATTTGTGCTAAAATTCAATCTCTATTGCATCCTTACGACAAAAACCTCGAAGTTTTAAGGTTTTTCTATTCTGATGCTACTGATGCCACTATGTTTATTTAGAAGAAAAAAAGACTTGAGTTCCTTACGATTCCCTCTTTGCTCACGTAGTTGGGATTTAACTCCTCCCACTCATTAAATGGTTTTGTTTCAGTGTTAGGTTGCACATTTTCCTGTCTCTGTAGTTTGTTCTGAGGCTGTTACACTAAAGGACACCACAGATGCAGACGGCTGCTGTGATGTACACCCATGACAGGACGCAACACATCAGCATTTACCTATTCACAAGTGTGGGACTAGTGGAAGCTGAACAAGTATTCTTCCTCTTCACCAACTCATATTCTTCATCTGCCCGGTATGATTCAAGTAGGTCTTCCCTCTCCCTTTATTTTACAATTTCTGGTGTGAATACATAAAGGCTTGAACTCTGGATACAAGTTGTATTTGACAGGCTAATTGACCCATTTTAATTAATTGTCTTTGGCTCACACATAAGAGATCACCTCTCCCATAAGTAGTTTTTAAGGAATCCAGTCATTAATCTTCTTAAGCAGTTATTCTGTCCTAGCTTGCTCTAAGGCATTTGCTCACAGAGCCTCCACACTAGACTCATCAAGCAAGGAAATCCCCTAAGACTGTTTGCTGAGCTGTGGGAGAATCCTACCTCAAAAAATCGTTCCTGGAAGAGAGGGGTCATTACATTTTATTCAGATGCTCTTTTATCTTGGGAAAGGTAGCTGAATTAAGCTGACCTCAACTTGCTTTTGAAGTTTTTCCAACTTCTAGGAACAATTATACATAAAATACCRGGAGATAGGGAAGGCCCTGTATCACAATCTTTCTGATACTACATTAAAATCACTTTTGAGTACAAAACACCATATTTACAACCCCTTGCTATCATGCTGAGATAAAAATATTACTTGTATTGATTTTAAGTAAGCTTTGACAACATAAAGTATAAAAACATACCGAGTCTCAGTTTTTGCCTGGCGTAACTCACAGGTACAGAATTCATGAAACAAGATGCTCTTGTGCTTTTTTCTGGCTGCRTCACGAATGTTCCTTGAAACATCTTGTTTGGGCCTCACTTTTCTTGTTTTGCCATGCAACATGCTCTGGCTRGTAAGTAGAAGGATACTAGTATGGTAATAACGTAATAGCCAGAAGTAGTAAAATCTCTGTTCTCACTGCCTTATTAGAAGCAGGAGCTGATAAACCGATAGCATATGAGAGATGTAGTTGGGTCAATGAACAGGACAGGCTGGATTTTAGAATAATAGACTTAAACAGAACCTGGCTGGGAGACTTGGGAGAAAGCTGATTCAGAATAGATACTGATGTTAGAAGGAGGACATAGGTTTTCAATGTTGATTTGGGAAGAGAAGAGGAAGTAATAGAGAAGGAGGGGAAAAAACAGAAGGGGGAGAAAACAGGAGAGGAAAAARCAAAATCAGCTTTCTGTTTTGGCCATATTGAATTTAAGTTGACAGCTAGCTAGCCCCAAAATTATGTCAGACAAAAGCTGAGATGTTAGTTTGGACGGGAGACTGACACCAGTCAGTACTGTTTGTGAGTATAGCGATGGTGGTTGAATCTGTGTGGGTGAAATTACAAGGAGCCTGCAGAGGGAAAAAAAGTTTTAGGGCCGAGGTTATGGAACCACTGCAAAACATTTCAGACATAAGAGTCACACTRGAGGGGTTGCAAAGTTTATGTCGTCCTAACCAAATGTGGCTGATGCAGAGAAGCACAGAGACCAGGATGCCGTGCCATCCTTGGAGGCAGCATGTGCCATCTGTTCAGTGGATAGTCGGCAGGATGAACGGATCTCTGTCCTTCCCCATGGTGGGTGCAGAGGAGTCTTTAGCACATCTGTGGACCAGCAAACTTAGCACAGGGCCTAACATTTTTGTATTAATTATGGGAGTGGCACCAGGCCAACCACCTGGGTTTTCAATCAATCTTCCCCTTACTTTATAAAGAGGAAGAAAAAAAMCCCAGACTACTGGTCTGAGTGTCTCTAAGTTGAGTAATGGATGACCACTCAGTTGGGCTTTGTGTTGATGATAATAGGGCAGTCCTGGCCTGACTTAACCTGACATTACRCCAGCCATCTCTCCCGTGCCTCATGGTCCATCCCTTGTATCAGATCTTGCGAGGTCACAAGTRTAACTCAGATCAACGTGATGAAACTATTTGCTTTTTGGCTGTGTCAGTTTTCTGACAGATCGGCTTGTTCACTCAGCTCAACCCGCAGCTGCGCAACCTCTAGAGCTTAGAGCTAACGCAAGGAAAGTAGCAGGAGCGCACAGCCGGGATAGGGGAGATAGACCCTTTCAGCAGCCACTGGGCAAAGTGCAACAAAAAGCAGCACTGGAGCCAGTCTTCCTCTCATTAAGGTAGAGTAAAAACATTCTTGTGAAGATGAAGCAGRCTGTGCTTTAAAGCCAAGTTACCAGAGTGCAAAGCTCCAGTTTTCTATTGCATTTACATGTATCAACAGTAAAACTACTAATTGCCTTGTCTTTGATGAGTTTTGCCTTTTTGCACATTCCTTTTCATCTCGTACTAAGCAAGCACTGTTTAGATTCCCCTCTGTAGGCCCAGTTTACATTAAGGTATGCCTGTAGACATTTTTTGGATACAAAGTGTGAGCAATCACTTTTAACCTCTGGAATTAACAGCTATACTCAGCGGTACTTCTTCTCCACCTTTAGTTCAGTTTTTACAATAAATAAATCAAAAAAAGCCAAGTGCTCAGAGCAGGGTGCAGTTCTCAACTTTAAGACCAGTCAGTAGGTGGGAGGTGGGAAGGATCTGCCAGTGTGACCTGGGGGATAATAGATGAGAGTATTTTGACACTGCATGTTTCTCTCATGTACTGTGCCTGCCTCCTCTCACCTTGATTATAAAGTTTAAAAAAATCCAATTCTTCACCACCTACACACATGCTATTAAAATCATGATGTGTATTAATAAAAAATCTTTCCCAGCTGGATGGGAAATTGCTGATGGTATTGCTAACAACAGAAGCCAGCTCTTMATTGTGCAGCCATCCACCATGATACCATAAAACCAAAGCCTGCCAGGTTTTACAATTTTAGAAGTTGCTAGTTTCTCATCCACTCCTCCATCTTTCCTTCTGTTTTTTTTTTTTTGTTTCGCCTCCTCTCTCCCTGGATAAATATAAACTGCCAAGATCATGGGTAGCAGTGACAAAGCACGATGGAGGGTGACCAAATGCTCTTTCACGTGGTCTATTATTTTGGGGGACGAGGTGGGAAGGAGCAAGAAGAACAGTGCAGGCAGATCTGCGTTCTGGGTCCTAGCTCAAGAGTGGCTGCTATTACTGATGCTCTCTCCTGACCCTCCCTCCCTGGCAAGCAGGTATGGATGTGGATGACTCTTAGGGCTAAACTATTTTTAAGAGAGTCACAAATTCCATTTAACAAGGAGCAGTTCTGAAGCAAGTCCCTAGGCCCACAGTATCTTTCAAATTTCTGGAAACTCAGACGTAAGGGCAAACTTCACAGCTGTCCTGCTCTCTTAGTGTACCACCTGACAGCTCTGGTCATGCATTTGGACTGGGGTTAGGAGGTGACATCACAAGTTAGGGCCCCTTGCCAGTCTGAAGTAGCTATGCTTTGGTGCTGGTTTTGGCTGGGGTAGAGTTAATTTTCTTCACAGKAGCTAGTATGGGGCTATGKTTTGGATTTGTGCTGGAAACAGTGTTGGTAACACAGGGATGTTTTCGTTACTGCTGAGCAGGGCTTACACASAGTCAGGGCCTTTTCTGCTCCTCACCCCACCCCACCAGCAAGCGGGCTGGGGGGGCACAAGGAGCTGGGAGGGGACACAGCTGGGACAGCTGACCCCAACTGACCAAAGGGATACCCCACACCATATGGCGTCATGCTCAGCATATACAGCTGGGGGAAGAAGAAGGAAGGGGGGACGTTCGGAGTGATGGCGCTTGTCTTCCCAAGGCACCGTTACGCATGATGGAGCCCTGCTTTCCTGGGGATGGCTCAACATCTGCCTGCCCATGGGAAGCAGTGAAGGAATTCCTTGTTTTGCTTTGCTTGTGTGCGCGGCTTTTGCTTTGCCTATTAAACTGTCTTTGTCTCAACCCACGAGTTTTCTCACTTTTACTCTTCCGATTCTCTCCCCCATCCCACGGGGGGAGGGATGAGTGAGTGGCTGTTGTGGTCCCTACTTGCTGGCYGGGGTTAAACCACGACAGCTTTATCTGTGGAAAAGGTACTGGTTTACTTTACTAATTCTTAGTAACTTAGTCCCTCACTAATTTCTATTATTTTTCTCTGAGATTTCTTCAAGATTTGCAATAGAAAATATAGGACWAGTGAAACAGAATGACAAAGCTGGTCTCTAGGAGGAGAGATTTTCTCTGGAATTCAGTCCAGCGACAGCTACTGCTACTTCAATGTACTTTTTTGGGTAGAATTCAAATGCTGAATATCACATACCTATTTGTGCTGTCATTTAACAGCTGTAGTCTTGAATGGCTCTATGCTAGAAGTATTGTTCTGTTCTTAATAGTCCTTATTTCTGCTACTGTCTTTGAGACACTATGAAACAAGAATGATTGACACATGGATTAAAGTACAGGTTCTAGGTAAATTGTAGGYGATTAATTCCCATACCAAAAAGAAAGGCATCAACAAACATGAAGGTATAAATAGAAAACACATACCTCAGTCAAAACAAAACCCACAGCTGCAAACAAAAGTAATTTTATTGCCGCTGTCTTCTGAACTCAAAGGTGACTAAAACAAGTAATTAATGAGATATCTCCTTGTGTCTGGGTGTTGTAGGTCCTTTTCAGCAGCTACTGAATATTTCCCCTGCTTTTATTTATCTTCTCCCAGCACTTTAACACCAAATAACAATTTGTACTTAGTAATTAAGACCTGTCTTGCAAGCCTAACAGACTCTCGTCTTCTGCACAGCTGTGGGACCCGTATCACACTTCCTCTCCTCAAAAGAAGCTGATCTGAAACATGTGAGGTGAGTCACGATCTAGGCCAACAGAGCTGGGACTGAAGAATGAAATGCCTCCACCAACCTTCATGGCATGTACCCACTTAAAAGCAGGTGGGGCTGCAGCACAAGTCTTTCATTTTAATGCACATTGAACTGAGAAAGAAAGAAAATCACCAGAAAGAGTTGTGTCTCAGGGCCACGGGAGCTCCGCGGGGAATTCAGAGGACACCCAGAGCAAGCATGAGGCAGAAAGCATGTGGCCGTTCTCTAGAGGGAACTAGCCCCGACCAGGGGGACTGCTCCACTTCATGACTTGGCTTGGAAATTAGGGCAAGYGTCTCTTAGGGTGGATGGCCTTTAGCAGTGTAGATGTAGCTATGGTAAGTGGGTATTTCTCCAGTAACTCCCATCAGTGAAAGAGTTAACAAGTTCCCAAGAGCTGAAGTTAACCAGAGCCGAGTTATAACTTGTTTCCAGAGTCAACTTTGCTTTCAGCTGTTGCTGTTAGATCTGTTTCAGAATGAGAAGCCAGTGGTTTGTGTTTAGCTCGTGTTCAGAAGATTTTTCTGCAATGACCAATGTAACAAGATAATTTCAAAATAATTAAAGATGAAAACCTCACCATCATGTTTACAGTGTCTATCCTTACCTGTAAGGTTTCCTGGTTATGTTTTAACTCTCATTTAACTTCAACTTATTTGTCCCTTRGGATTTTTTCTTTCCTCTGCCATCCCATTCTGTTTCTTGGCAAGGTGGTAGCCCATGCTCACCTCCACCCTAATCTAAAACTGGAGTGGATATCTCGACATCAGATAGCAGCTACTGCTGTATAAATGGAAGAACAGAGACAGTTGTTGCTGCTTACTCACAGTTACGGGTATCAGGGGCACACAGACTTTTCTCTGTCTTCTCCAATTCAGATAAATCTGTACCTTCTGGTGTGGCTCATCACTTTTGGTTTGGTCTGCCCTCCTTCTGAGTTTGGCAACACCCGCCTAAAAAGCTGAACTCCCATCACTGGTGCTGGTTCAGTCAGGTGTCACACRTGTCACCTGTGCAGCTTTGCAAATGGTCTGACTTGGTCTTTGCTGTGAAGTCACCTTACCGTCACCAGGCCAGCCTTGGGAGGTGCAAGGATCGTCCCAGGGCCTGGTCTGAGTCTGGAAAGTGTGGGCTTCCTGACAGTGATTTAGAGGCTTGTAGGCAGAGCTCTCTTCCCTTTCTTAATACTTTTGCATCCATGTCCCYAGTCCAGAAAGTTACTGCATAGCTGCGGTTCACCCTCTCTAAAGCCTGTATGTACATTCCCTGTGCCTTTCAAGGGGCMCAATCACAGCAATAACATATTATTAGGGGTTGTTCTGTTCATAAATAAAGCAAAAGAACACAGCATGTGAAGCCACAAGTAAACAAAACTGTAACTCCTGCAAATGTGGCTAATTAGAAGTGGCTGATTCCATTTTCCCTCATGGAGGGAACTGAGGTCCTATTCCTCTAAGCTCCATAGGTAGGAGACTTACTCATATCAGCATTAAGAAAACCTTAGACTGAATATTGGTTGGTTTTTTTTACAAACAAAATGGGCCCAGATTCGTTGATTCTTGCATTCTTTCGTCTCATTTCTATCCATTTGGCTTAGGTATTTTCTGAATTGTGCTGACCAAAACATGCTTTGATACTRTCCAGCTACGTTACTTGCTTAAAGTCATGACACCTATTAATCCCAATACCCATTTGATACCGCATTTTGTGCATTTGTGCCAGCCRCATCTAGCAATTCCCCCTTGACTATATTCTCATTAACCCTATGACTCTTCTCTGTGATCTCTCCATTTCTCTGTACTCATGTTTATTTATCCCTTCCTTTATATTTATCGGGGYTGAACTTCAATTTATTTATTTCAGCTCATTCCTCTAGCTTGCATTTTGTGTATTCTCACCCTCCGGAGTCACGTATGTGCTTCCATCTTTCTRTCCTGCAGGTATGGTTAGGCTCTGCACAGTCTGTTCTCAAGTTGAGAACAGGGTTGCTTGGGCATGACAGGAGACCTCCTTGCTTAATCCTCCACCACTAACACTTATCCTGGGTGTTTGGCTATTTTTCACCAGGCTTTGTACAAGGCAAATGTATCATCATCCCCTCTGCAGAGGGATCTGGACAGGCTGGATTGATGGGCCGAGGCCAA